>MNCI01007397.1:12346-51822 GCA_015680685.1 Gnetum montanum
ACCAAACCCCCCTTCTATACTTAGAAGAGTTCCACCTTAACAAGAAGCCAAAGATGAACATAAGAATTATGATTTGGTTGAGGACTTAAAAAGAGTTAAAGCCAACATTTCGATGTATGACCTACTACACTTTAACGAAATGAAAGAAGTGATTCAGGATATGGTTCATATACCCGTAGCCCAAAGAGAAAAATCCCCAATTCTTGAAAGGCAAGTTCACTTTGCAGAAATTCCTAACACATTATCAGTACAAAACGTGGATAATTCCATGTCTAGCAAAAAGGACCACCCCCCTTTCTTAACCACTTTGATTATTTTAGGAAAGAATGTCCATAACTGTTTAATGGATTCTGGTGCAACTGTCAGTGTTATGCCTCTTGACGTTTGTAACACCTTAGGAGCACAAATGATACCACAAACTAAAAGTGTGATTGAACTTGATGGATCTAACGTACCTGTGGTAGGTTTATTAAAAGGAGCAAAGGTACAACTTAAGCAATACCCTACATTTACATGTTATACAGATATCCTAGTAGTTGACATGAAACCCACATATGGTGTGCTCTTATTTAGGACTTTTGAAGCTAAGTTTGGGGGCTTCTTTAGGTTAGATTTCTTGGAATTATTGATCCCTATCAAAGGAAAATCTGAATACATGACTATTCCCCAAGAACCCTTCTACAAACAAGTAGTAACAGCCTTGGATCAACAAAATCAATCTTTGGAAGATCGAAATGGTAATCTTTATGTTAGGGTTATTGAGGTTGAGTGTAGTGAACATGTTGAAAATGACTATGTGAGTGGAACTACAAAAAATCCTATCTCTTATGCAGATCTCATCCAATCCTATCAAAGTTCTAGAGAAGGTGAAGAAAACTATGGAGACACCTTGCCTCATCAACAACACAATGGATTTTGTCTAAGTGATCCACCACCTTTAGGGGAAGAAAAAGATATAAATAAGACCTTACCTCTTAAAACATTTGAAGGTGTGCTAAATTTTAACAACACATCCATGGAACATTCTCCTTGAAAAGTTATATCCAATGACCCACCAAAACCTAGACCTATCATTGAAACTTATATTACAGAAAAACCTTATAGAAAACAATCAAGCAAGATAAGTGTATGTCTTGATTTTCATAGTCTTAAGCATCAACCAATTGTCAAGAGATGGTTCGATAAAAAATATGCGGCTAAAAATTTTCAAGTAGGTGATCTAGTCCTTAAGAGAGATAGAGCGTCTGGTCAAACTGGCGCTCAAACTAAGTTTTCACCTATGTGGTCAAGTCCATTCCAAATTGTAGATATCATTGCCCCAAATGTGTTTAAGATTGCTGATTTGCAAGGATATAAGTTGAATAGGAATTTTAATGCATTTCATTTAAAACATTTCTACTCAGGTACCCCACGTGGGCATCTGGTAGATTCTTAGTTGCATGTTTTCTTCCTCTTTTTCTTTGCATTTCATATGTATATTATTGCATTTCCATATTTTACTTGCATTTTCATCATTTCTTTCTTAGCATATTGTTTTGATTATTGTGTTCTTCATATGATTTTAATAATCATTGGTCATTTGAGTTACTTGATATTGGGTCATCTTAACACCATTGGAAAATAATGTAGGTCTAATATAATTTACTATTACTATCCTATAATGTTATAAAATCCGCTTTATATTTTATAAATGTTATAGCTCTTTCCAATTGATTCCAAGGTTTCAGTTTATTTATGTTAGATTATGGAGCATTTGATTTATACAAACTTATCATGTTATCATCATGATCATGTGAGTGTAGGATATGTGATGGTGGAGAGTGGTTAGTCATAATTACTAGGTGACCTTGAAAAATTCTATCCTTTCCTCTCATAAGCCCAAGTCCTCAGGTATGATGATCCATGGCTATCCTGTGAACAACGGGGTGAAATGTGTTCATTTCTACTTGAGAATCCTTAGCCACCTAGGAGACCTACTATGATGCCACCAATCAAAGGCACATACACGAGGGTTGAACTACACCATGGGCAAAGTTTTCAAAAGGACCATGCTCTTTGGTAGTGTAGCTAATCGGCTAGACTCGTGTTGGAATTCCTACCTAAAGAATGAAGTACATTATGAGCAAAGTTTCATTTTAAAAAAAAAACAAAAAATGAGGACCATGTTCGTTGGCAGTGTAATAAGTTCTTGACTGTGATGGGGTCCGGCAGCAATCTTCACCCTAACCTTCGTTTCCTATTTTAAATTTAAGTTTTGAAAAAAAAATTTAAGGAAAAATCTGAAAGTTGTGGCTTACTATGATCTAACATGAGTTTTAGCTCATCCTCCTCATTAAGTTTTGTATAAGTCACTTGCTCAAAATGGTCTACATACTTTTACTGTTACCTTGTGAGGATATTGAGAATGAGAGCTTTAGCATATATCTACATATATATATAATTACACATATATATCTATAAATCTTAGTTAAAATAATAATAAATTATATTTTTAGATTTTAATGGTTGTTTGGATGGCCTATGTCGGTGTCTTTTTCGATTATTTGGTTATTTTGATCATGTTTAGAACATTATAGTTTACTTTCAAGTTTGTATTTCTTGTTTCATGTTGTTTTGTTTTCCCATCTATTGCATTTTTATTCAGAATTTTCTAGTTCTTGCACTTGCATGCAATCTATCATTTGGGAGCTAAGTGTTGAGGCCAACCTCACCCATGCTAGGCATAGGGCCTTGTTTGAATAAGTTTAATATCACAAAAAATCAGAAGTTGTACAGTATTGACATGTCAAGCCCTTATGGTCTAAATTAAATATACTTTCATGGGCTTGAATAACCCATAAATTGTAAAATGCAATGAACCTGCTCAAAGAATGCAACTATCCAACACACATCCAGCTCGTGCACAACTATCCAACACAGATACATTGAACCTGGTCAAAGAATGCAACTATCCAACACACATCCAACTCGTGCACAACTATCCAACATAGATACATTGAACTTGGTCAAAGAATGCAACTGTCCAACAAACATCCAAATTGTGCCAACTATCCATGGGACACATGTTGCTAGATCTGCTTTCTTCTCATCTCATAGCCGTTGATTCCATTTTTGAATTTTGTGCCCGAGCCCGATCCAACCCTATAAATATCATGTCAATTCACATAAACAGGGAGAAGCCAGAGTCTGCAATGACCATTTTCTGTTTTGCTGGCAGGCAACACCGACAGCAGAGGCATTTTTTGCAGTCTTCTCTCTTTTACTGGTAGGCGGCAGAACATGGCAGGAGCGTGAAACGCACGGTGAACATCAACAGCAGTTGTAGGCAGATTGCAGATGACAGTGTGCTTACCCCTGTAGTAGCAATTGTTGAACGACAGTTTTCTGTTTTCTCATACAGAAACAGACACGTTTTCTTTTCTTTTTCTACCCACATGGCAGAAACCAACGCCCAACAACGACGGTGCCAACGCGGACACCGTGAGGGGTGTCAGTAGAAGTCTTTCTTTCTGCCTATAAATAGAAACTTGGCAAAGACAAGTTGTATGCACATCGTTTTGTTCTTTATTTATTTGCTTTCAAACAACAGGACAGATTTTTCTCTCTGCCATCTCCAAGCGAAGAAGCAGTCGCGGTGGCAGATAACTTTTATAGTTTTCAATATTATTATTTACATTTTATTTTGAATTATTTATTGTACTCTTTTAAATTGCACAAATTATTTAACTTTTCAATATTCTTATTAAATTTAAAATTTTTAATATTTTGTTTAAAATATTGTTATTATTGTTTTGTCACATAGCCCTTCCTAGTTGAGACTATTTCCGAGTTTCCGTACCCATACCGGAGGCACCCTAGGTGATAGTCTCCTAAAACGAGTTTTCACAGGTGTTGGCGGCGTGTCCAAAATTTACGCATCAACAATAAGGGAAGGTAAATTATGGGTTATTGAAACCTACAACAATCTGACTACAAGTACATCATAAGACATATAACTAACATAATATAGTAGAAAAACTATAAGTGTAACTCAAAGTGAAAACTTCTTGCCCACAAATTCCTTTTAGACAATAAGCTAATCACGTGAGCCACCTATATCATTGGCAAAAAGGGTAAATTGTGATTCCAAGTGCAATATTGTCATAATAATATCAAGATCTTCTTCTTCAACTTTTACCAAAAAGGAAAAAAAAATATTTAGTTTATTTTAATCTCACTAAATGCTACCAAAAATTCATACTTCTTGCATCTTTTTACATTTTTCCCAAACTTTGTTTCATCGATTTTTTTTTTTTAAATTTTCCTGGTCTTTTGATCCTCTAAAGTTGATAGAAAACAATGCCAAACAATGAAGGTGAGGTCAATTTTTTTTAGGCAACTTGCACCAGAAAGTTTTATAGTTTAATCTCATTTAATTCAGGCTACTTTTCCTTTCTAGTCTAATAAAACGTAGATCGGCAGAGGCGCTAACTTCTCTTTCTACAACTTCGTTGCCACCCCAGTCCACATTGCTGGTCAGCATTATCTGCAAAAAATACCCCACTGGCTAATGGCTCACCAGTAAACTATGCCAACTGGGTTATATATCCTGCATAGTATAGCAATAATGGGAATAATAAAATTCATTTTTAAGATTTCAGTGGCATCAATGGCTTGGGGGGTGTTTCGTACATATGCAAAGTATTGTTGTATTGGATTACGTTACGTAAGAATGCCAAGGACTTGTGTGTGTATATATATTGAGCTGCGATCCCTACAGGATTTTATGAAATCCATAATAATAATTGCCTCCTCAAGGCTCAAACCCTAGGCTACGAGCAAATTCGAAAGATGCGACTGACCATTTAAAATTCCAGTTACCAGTTTGTCTCATTTCAACAAAAACCCGACTGTACCAACAAAAATGAAAATGAAAGTGCATGAGCAAACCAGACATGAATGTTTTCATTGTCAACTTCATCTAAAACAACACCACGTCTTGGTTAAGCTTCTGGTCGTTGAATGCAATATTTGTAACAATTGTGGAAACATGTCTCCTACGTAAACATGGAAAGTTCTAAAAATGATTCAACTTTCTATTGTGATAGCTTTGGACAGCAACATAACATGACAGTTTTCGTTGCTATCCATCGGTGGCAATCGATTCATTGTTATCTGGTAATGGTCTCATATTTTTCTAATAAATGGTAACTGATTCCAAGCCTTTTGGGTTCTTGATGGGTGAACAAGGCACGGGAATCAATTGCAGTGTAGCAGTTCAGGTCCCTTTACAGTCTGCATACACCATCACCGCAGAGCGCCCGTGTGAAAGAAGATCCAGAACATTAAGACATTAATGGCTGGAGGTCAGTTCGATCTGTTTTTCAAATTAATTTGTGCATTTTTGTTTCATGCACATTTGTAGATTAAGAGATATGTTTTTACATGCTTCCGCTTGTGCAATCCGATTTTGATGCACGTAAGATTTCTAACAATATTATGCAACATACCGGGTAAAGCACACAACATTGCAAAATTTAAAAACAATGCACCGAAAAAGCTTGAATGATTGCTGCCTGCATTGGCGACTCTTTCTACTGTTTAGCAACCAATAAATATACATACATCAACGGTTGTCAACGAGCACTTCCTTCTTGCCAGTCTAGAATCTTAAAAAAAACCAAAAAAATACACGGGCAACTGCCCATGCAAGGCAGTCCTTTTCAGTAACTGCCATGTAAACAATGAACGTAATAAAAACGGTACACGTGCATTGTGTGTTTTTGTGCTATTTTTGTATTGCACATTAAAAGTTTCCAAGGGTTCAATAGCGAAATTGTGCATTATGTGTGTGATGTGTGCGGGAAATTAAGTAAAAATAAAATGGAATGAAAAAATTAATGTTAATTTGGACATCTTTCTTTTAATATTGCTACTTCGCGCCATATTTTATATTTCGCTCTTGTTTTTCGATGAACTCTCTCAGTGAAAAACCATGGAAAACTGATTTCAGTTTCTTGCAAATGAAGTTCCCACCATGTTTTAAGTCTTTACATTAGCAAAAAAAGCACACCTTTTTTCATGTTGTGATGCGAAATCTAAAGTATTTAAGTCTTTACATTATCAAAAAATGCACATGGCAAAAAAGCTGTGCGGTTGTTGCTACGGACTTAAAAACTTGGCAGGCGGGAAACTAAAATACATGCCCAAAAACTTGAAATCTTATTTTTCTTTTCGGTTTCACAGAACAAAAGAGCAGCTCAGCAGCATGGGTTAATTTTTAATACAAATCAAAGACATTTACCATTAGCAGTGATCCATTTTTGACCTTAAGGTCTCCAACTGGAAATATAGTATACAGTTTTCCATGCATTTTATTGAGAGTTTATCAAAAAACAAGAGGTAAATATAAAATATCATGCAAAGCTATGTTGCCAGAAACGCAACGGATTCATAAAGTTTTGCTTTTTTCGTTGCAGAAACGGAATCCCGTTTCAAACGCCCATCGCCCATGAACAGTAACCCTCATTTGCTGCATAAAACGTTTCCAAACAAACTGAAATGTTTTTAACACGTTTTTAGCACAAGTCCAGCCCTGTGGTGCACCCTTATTTTCAAACCCAACACCTCATGTCACTTCATCAGGCCACCAACTCACACTCCAACAACAATACGGCCCAATGAACATAGCTATGGAAGGCATCATCCCAATCCTTGCATACTATCTAACAGTCCCAAATATTATAGTGGGTCAACTTGTTATCTGGAAACTACATCGTATAAATTGCCCCACTATGCTCATTATAATCAAGTGTGTGAACCCCGATGGGGTAAGTATGACCCGGCCCCAATACTTCCAACATGCCTCAATTTCTATAAATAAGAGGCAGCTTTCCTTGTTCTATCATCTAGTCTTTTAGTCCCTTAGCCAAACTTTTGCAGCTTTTTCTTCTTAGAGTTAGAATTATTTTCCAGTGTATGCCCATAGTGTGGTGAATATAATTGTACGGCATCCTTTATTTGAGTGTGACGTACTTGGACACGCACATGACTGGCAATAAAGATCAAGATTACTTCATCATTGCAGCATTCACTTAGTTTAATTATTTAATTAATTGTTATTTATTGCTTTCCTAGTTAATCTCTCTCACCCCTAAACTCATGTTAAAATGCAAAATGAGTACGACTTGATTACAACCATTTAAGTGTGACTACTTGGTAACCCAGTTGCATACCTAGGATCTGCGCTTGGTAATCCTAGTGGTAGTCGTGCACAAAGTCCAAGATGTGTACGGATAATCAAGGAACGGATGCTCATCGCACTTAGGCTAGATTAGATTCTCTTACCCTTTCTCTCCTAGATTAGTTAATCTTACTTTCCATTGCCTTCAAGAGTAGCATTAGGTTAGAAACCCATCATACACCTCACTTTGGACTAAACCATATGTGACAAGGCTAATATTAGTCCAGGTGGAAAGACATCGAACTGTGACCTAAGGTTAACTGTCTAAATGCCACAACTAGTCCGTCTGCGGAGTTCGACCGGATCGCACATGTAACACTCATATTCGTATGGTTGAGTGTAGGGGTACCTCGCCACTCATCACAGGTGGTGCTAGCATGAGGGTATGAACTAGTTGGTGATGAGGCACCCTGGAGGTAGTGTATGATGCATCAATGAAGCTCCTATCTTAGGCCTCATCTTGAGAGTGGAAGAGCGTAGGTGTGTTTTTCCCTATGGCTGGTACATGGCATAGGTGTGTTTGTCCCTATTACTAGTCCTCCAAAAGGCTAGTGGTTATGGATCATAGATTGACAGACCCTAGTACCAGTTGGATAAATAAAATACTAAATAAAAGAGCTACAGGCAATCGTTATCATGAGTACTCATGGCAACATTTCACATACTACACTGAGTGTGGATATGCTAAACACCACACAGGTTATGTATATTATAGTATCAGTTTGTGATTCATATCAATGATAGTATGTATTATGGTTGGATTATGATTGTGTGGATCATGGACTATTTAATGGTATATTGTAGGTATGATGACATGGACATGATAGTGGAAATGCATGTCATGTGGTGTAATGAATATATGATGGATGATGTCAGACTGTGGCTTTATTTGTGATTTTATGATAGCCATCTATCCTCTTCAATAATTATTATGTTAGAATTATGGGTGATATGATGGGTGTGTTGTTTTGAGCATCTGTAAGACTAACAGTTGTTACAAGTCACCTTGTATCCCACTCCTCTCCTCTAGTGCAACACTTGTCGACCATCTAGTAAGGGAAGTGTAAAGGTTTCCCTTTTAGTTATGTACTAACTTTATTTAATTACAAGTGAAAGGTGTAAGAGCCTAGATAATCATAGAGAGGGAGAGTAGAGAGGGAAAAATTTTCAGTTCTCAATTAATGTATGTTTTCATGTATAGTAGTATGGACTATGTATCATTGTATGAAACTCTCTGTACTCTTATATCTATGATGATGATGTTCATGTGTCTTTGTATTTTAGTAGAGTAGTGCATATTTTGATTTATGTAGAGACGTGTAGTTTTATAAATTGAAATGTATGTTTAGTTTTTGGTTTGGTATGAAATTTCAATGTTGTTTGGCCTTCCTTAATATCATGTCTTTTACACATCATTGGTTTTTAGTTATCATGCTTTTGTTGTAAGATTACTAGCGATCCTAGGCATCACCTTGCCCTAGCTAGGGCAGGGTGTTACATTGTGGTATCAAAGCTAGTTTCCTTCAATGTTGTATGATGGTTGAGGTACACACACTTTTGTGATTTCAAGTTACAAATATGTATAGTAAATGTGGTCATGATGTTGGTGGGGCTCATAGACCAAAAGCTCCTAATAATGAATAGGAGTAGCCCCCTCAAACATCTAGCAATGGTCCTACAAATAGGCACCTAGACCTTATACAATAATTATTACAAATCCTACAATAGCATGTTACAGCTAGTGATGCTTCCATTCCCATGATCAAGGAAGTGGAAAGTGGTGGTGTAGTGAAAGCTTAGGAGAATCAAACATGTAGCCTATTAATAGGAAACTAGTAGAGTAATTTTGAAAGTTGAGACCTCCTAAATTTGATGGCACTAAGGATACCACTGTAGCTATAGAATGATTAGAGAAATTGTAAAAGGCTTTTGATTTGATGGGCTATTCATTGGTTTAGCAAACTTGCTTGGTAGTTTATCAATTAGTTGGCACTAATGGACATTGTTGGATGATCAAAGAGTAGGCCAAGGGATGGAATATTCAAGAGGTGGTATGGGATGATTTTCTAACATCTTTCAAAGCTTGTTATGTGTCTACCCAATATGCTCAAGCCAAGGAGGATGAGTTCTATCATTTGTATCAAAGTAAGTTTGTGGTGGAGTATGATGCTCATTTCTTTGAGCTAAGTAGTTATGTACCACAAATGCAAATAGATGCTTAGGCATAAGTGAACAGGTTTGCGTAATGTTTGAGGTCATATTTGAAGGATTGCCTATTACCGCTCAGATTGATGTCCTATGATGAAGCTAGAGCAGTAGCCATGGATTTAGAGAGAAGTCAATGGGAAGATACAATGTGTAGAAAGAGGCAACAAGGGTAGAAGAGAGGATTAACATCTAGAGAGAGGCCTAGCCCCTCTAAGTAAGCTTGTGGCCATGGAGGAGAGCATCCAACACTTACTCATGGTCCTTCTATTAGAGCTAGTCATGGAGCTATTATTTGTTATAGATGTGGGTAGCCTAGTCACATGTAGAGGGATTACTAGAATTGTTTTGCATGTGGGTAGCCAAGGCATTGGGCTCAGGAGTGCCCAAAGAAGGTAGGTAGTAGTGGAGGAGGTATAGTCTGAGGAAAATGACCTCTAATTTAGGGTGGACATGGAGCACCAATCACTTAGCTTGGAGGATGAAACTAAAGGACTTAAGGATGGGTGTATGCCTTAACAAAATAACCTTTGGATGTGTATCCAAACATAGTGATGGAGATGGGAGGTATGATTTTGGGATTTGCTATGTTGATTTTATTTGATCCAGGTGCTAGCCATTCTTTCATAGATCCTACGATTGCACATCATGTAGCTCTTGTATGTCATTCTTTTTCTCCAGGGTTAATAGTATCTTTTGTTAGGGGTCATGAAACTTGAGTTGATTAGGTGTGTATAGGTGTGCTAGTAGAATTGGAAGGTGTGCAGTGGGTTAGTGATTTATGTGTTATGGATCTTGGGGAATATGATGTAATTTTGGGGATGGATTGGTTATCGTAGTTCAATCCTAGTTTGGACTATCAACAAAAGCTCCTACAAGTACAATTAGTTGATGATGCTCCAATTGAGGTACAAACTCATCCGAGGACTATCCACCTAGATTTGTTCTCCTCTCGAATGTGCCATAAGGTGCTTCAAAAGGGCATGAATGCTTGGTGGCTACAATATATAAAATAGGTATGGTGGAGATAAATCAAATTCCTATTATTCACAAATTCTCTAATGTATTCTAATTAGAATTAGTGGGCTTGCCACTAAGGTGAGAGATTGAGTTTGAGATCAAACTTAAACCTAGTATAGAGCCTATTTCAAAGGATCCATAGAGGATGTCTCTCATAGAGCTAGTGGAGCTAAAGATTTAGCTATACTAATTACTGGACAAAGGCCTTTCAACCTAGTCTATCACCATGGGGTGCACCAGTGCTATTTGTTAAAAAGAAGGATGGGGTTTGTAGCTATGCATAGATTACAAACAGCTAAACCAAGTGACTATGAAAAATAAATATTCTTTGCCATGCATTGATGACTTGTTTGACCAATTTCAAGGAGCTCACATATACTCATTGATTAATCTCAAGTCTGGGTATCATCAAGTATGAGTTCATGAAAAGGATGTGTCAAAGACAACTTTTAGAACATGGTATGGCCAATATAATTTTTTGGTGCTTCCCTTTGGATTGACAAATGCATTAGCAGTTTTCATGCACCTCATGAATAGTGTAATGTGTCCATTCCTAGATCAGTTTGTAATTGTTTCCATAAATGATATCTTAGTATATTCTCCTAATGAGTAATTGCATGTAAAGCACTTACGAATAGTCTTATAGATTTTGAGGGGGTACCAACTGTATGCTTAGCCATCTAAGTGTTCATTTTGGAAATCAGAGATTTAATTCTTGGGACATGTGGTGTCAAGAGTTGGTATCTTTGTGGATCCTACAAAGAATGCAATCGTTTGTGATTGGCTTGTGCTGTAATCAGTAGTGGAGGTATGAAGTTTCTTAAGATTAGCAAGATATTACCAGAGGTTTTTAAAGCATTTTTCTTGCATAGCATCTCCTTTGACTCAATTGTTAAGGTAGGAGGCTAACTTTACATGGGGCCTAGCTTATTAGGCTACATTTGAAGAGTTAAAGCATAGATTGGTAACTGCTCTAGTGCTAATATCTCCTACACTAGGACATCCATATGATGTTAGTACTTATGCTTTAGGGGATGGATTTGGTTATGTGTTAATGTAAGATAGATAGGTTGTGGCTTATGCATCCCATCAATTAAGGCCACATGAAACTAGATATCCCTCACATGATCTAAAGTTGGATGTTGTGATATTTGCACTAAACATTTGATGACATTATCTATATGGGGAGCAAGTTACTATTTGGAATGACCATAAGAGCCTCCAATATCTTATGAGTTAGCCACAATTAAACTTGTGACAACATAGATAGGTGGAGCTGCTTGTTGAATTTGTTTTCACTATTAAATATAGGCTTGGCAACACTAATAAAGTAGAAAATGCATTGAGTAGAGTGATAAGTAAGCTTAATAACTCAACAATCTACTCAGATTTCTAGAGTAGATACAAGAGAAAAAACGACATGATCCATGGTGTCAAGTGAGGTAATAGAACACCTTTAATGGACCACTCTCTAGGGATAGTCATGAAGTGTTATGGAGGGATGGTCGAGTCTTCCAAAAGCTTTACAAATTTAGTTGATCAATGAGGCGCATATGAGTAGGTACCAAATGCATCTAGGTAGTTAGAAAATGTACTAGAGTTTAAAACAAATGTATTGATCGCTTGGTATGAAGAGGAATGTAGGAGAGTATGTATCTCAATGTTTAATTTGCTAGCAAGTGAAGATGGAGCATTAGAAACCTAGGGGATATTTGCATTTCCATAATATTCCTTAGTGGAAATGGGATGCCATTTGTATGAATTTCATTATTGGTCTTTTCCAAGCTTGTAGTGGTTGTGATGCTATATTAGTAGTTGATTTGTTGACAAAGTCTACCTATTTCCTTGCCACACGATCATCAATAAGTGTAGTAGAAACTGATGGGTACAAAGTTGAAAATAAGTTCAGCATATCATCCATAAATTGATGGTTAGATTGAGCAAGTGAATCAGATTCTAGAAGACATGTTGAGAGCTTGTGCTTTGCAGTATAAAGAAGGTTGGGATTGGATGCTACCATTAACTAAATTTGCATACAATAACAGTTATCAAGAGAGTTTGCAGGTAGCAGCATATGAGATCTTATATGGTAGGCCATGTAGAATACCTTTATGTTTGGATACCATAGAAGATCATTAGCAAGTGAGCATAGATTTTGTGAGGTAGACTACAGAGCAGATTTAGGAGATCTAAGATAGATTGAGAGCTATATAGGATAGGCAAGGGACATATGACAATTGGCATTAAAGGCCATTAGAGTTTGTAGTTAGAGATTTTAGGTGTTATAGTAGATTGGGAGAGTGGCTTATTGGATAGCATTACCTTCTCATTTGGTACATGTCCATAATGTATTTCATGTATTTATGCTACAATGTTATGTGCCTAATGAATATCATGTGATTGACCATTCGGGGATATAGTTATAGTTTGATGTTAGTTATGTTTAGCAACCAGTAGAGATTATTAATTGTATGTTGTGACAGCTATGTAGTGAAGTTGTACCTATGGTCAAAATTTTATGGAGTAGACATTGAGTTTCAAAGGCTACCTAGGAGGTGGAGACCGACATGCACATAGCTCATCCTAAGATCTTTCAAGAGGAAGATTCTCAAGGAGGGAAGAGTGTTACATCCCATCTAAAGACATTAGGTATGGTCATACGCTTACCATTTATACATTATGTGTGGAGTCCCAGTGGGTTGTCAAGGATGAGTTAATGTAATATAAATATATTTTATATGTCACAAAGATTCATCTTTATGTTATGATTATGATGTCTTAACATGCTTAACTAACATGATTATGTACACTAACCTTATGTGATGTGTGAGATAGCTGAGGTTGCTGGCAAGGGTGTTGGATTGGCATACAAGAGCACCTATTTAATATCTCTTTATGCTTTATGTATGATTTTGGTATTTATGCATGTATGGGCATGGCTAAGGTGGAGGATGACCATGAATTGTAGAAACTAGAAATCTAGAATTAATAAGTGCAGAGGAAAGAAGATGATTTCATAAATGAGAAGAAAAATGATGCAAGTGAGAACAACTACAGATTCTATGAGATTTATAAGTAAGATAACATATTTATTTATGCCTTTTTTAATATATTAAAAAAATTATTTAACATAGGCAAATATTATTGTGTTATTTACCTACTTACAAGGAAAATATTTTTTTTAGGCTACGTCAACTTTTAATCTTCTCTCAACACCTAGAAATTCATTCTAGGGAATGATCTACATTATTGATAATAATAATACAAATAATCAACAAGAAATGTAGGTTATTATTGTCTACCCATATTCATGTTAGTATATATTGTTATTGAATATTTTATTTGCATTTCCTAACATTTTGCATGATATTTTAAATGCATCTACACCTGTTATTCAAGTAACATCCATGCTAGAAATCATACATGTAGAAGAATAATTGCAACGCGATCAACAACATGCAAAGTATAGTGAGAGTGAGCATTGAGCAAGGCAATGCCAATACAAGGATAATTCATTTCATCTAATGCATGAAGCTACATATGTTACCAATGTACCAACAATGGAAATGCCTTCTTCAGAACCTGTTCAGTCTTTTCCAAACTTGAAAAAGGCATCTATAGAAATTGCTCATGTAATATAGAATTTTAATACTATAGTTAGAAATTTTAGAAATACATGTTCTTGTAATGTTTGTAACAAAATGTTTCTTAACATATTATTGGATTCAACCAGAAGTAAAGGACCCACATGCAATAGGTGCATTAATGAAAAGAAACAAAATAATTTTGACAGTTTGTTGTGAGATCAAATAATTTTCTGTTGAAAATAACATGGATTTAGGAATCCAACCAGCTATCCTAGCCTATTTATCTAAGGTTGAATAAATTTTAATCAATCCCATATTGCAAGTTACACATGTAGTTGGTGGATAGTTCAATTATACAATGTAGTTGGTGGATATTGCAAGTTACACATGTAGTTGGTGGATTATACAATTAGCTTTTCTTAGGATGTCACACAGATTTTTAAGAGACTTCCTCTTAGAATTAAAGATATCCCTTTCTTGACATTAAGAAGAATAGATCAAATGGACATTGAGTATAATTTTCTTGTTAACAAGAGATGGGTTTATGAAGCCTTGCATTTTAAGAAGGCAAATGATCCATACTATCACGATGTTGAGATTGATATGCATGCATTAAATGATGTTGTTGATATTGATGATGTTAACATATTTCATAGCATTCCTTATATTCCATTGTCAAAAAAGGATGGAGAAATGAGATTACAATTTAAAGATCTTTTGCTTCAAGCAGATGAAGAAAACATTATTGGTCATACATTATTAGTTGCATAGCATCTTGGAATTGTAAGAAAGGAAATTTATTGGATAAGAGAATTGATGCATAATTCATTATTGCAGAATTTAGATGTTGCTCAATGGCATTCCATGTTTGATTCTCCTATTAATGAGGTTAACATGATGGGGTTGTTTACGATGGCATTTCCAAATGTTTTTCCTAAAGGAAAATGTAATTTTCTTGAACAAAGAGCTAAAGATGTCAAACTACATGAATATGCAAAACATCTTATTCACTACAAATATCTTAGATTTGGATGCCACAAGCATTTCAAGTAAATATTATTTCTCAATTTGTTTGTTGTTTTTATTATTCATAGTATTTTTTTAAAACATTGAAGCAATGATGTGTGATTTATTTTTAGGTATTATGTCTATCATGTCATTAGAAGAAGATAGGCAATGGAATCTACCTTTGTATGTTTTTTAAAAAATATTGTTGATCCACCCATAACTATTGAGAAACTATGAGAGCAATGCTTCATCATATGTCATTGTTAACAATTTGATACAATGTGGTACCTCCATTCATGGTACACCATTTTATTGGAGAAAATGTAAAGTAGAGCTAACTGACATGATGAATCAATTAGAAACACCTGCTAATTTTTTTACTCTAAGTGTAGCATATCTCTATTGGCCTAAGTTTTATAATCTAATGGAAGAAGATCCATCTAAGAACTCATTAGAACTTAAACATTGGAGGCAAAATAACATCATAGAAGATCCACATATAAGTGCAGAGTTCATGCATTACCATCACATTACCTTTCTTAAAATAGTTTTGATGAATGAATTCCATGTTGTTAACTACTAGACACGATATGAGAGGTAGCATCACAAATCTCCACATGTGCATGGTTTCATATGGATACAAGGTGCTCCAAAGATAGATGAACTCAATCATAATGATCCTCACATCATGCGTAGGGCAAAGGAATTTTTTAATTCAATCAAAAATGCATGGAATTCAAGATTTATAGCTAATGGACATCCAAATAATGTAAGTTCTCAATTATCTTCTACATTCTTTACACAAAGTTTTTTTTGCTGATATTACTTGGAATAGGTAAATATTAATTTTTCCATTTCTATATCTTTAAATTTGTCTTTCTAATTAGGATTTACGTGTAAATATGTTGCATCATCTATGTGAATTAATAGTTGGAAAATCATATCATTATCAATGTCTTCACTTACATCAATAATGACCTTCTCACAATGACTATTCCAATAGCCATCATCATTAAACAAATTACCATTATTAGTCTTCCTCTTACTAACAATGACATAAAAAGTCACACCATGACTCTTAATCCCATCACAATCACCATAATGATCATGATGCTCATCACTACCATTAAATATACCACTACCAAGTTGAAGTGAAAAAACTAGCATCCATCACACTAGCTTCTACATGAGAGACATTACTACCATTAACAAGGTCAAGCTCACTCTTACTTACCTCTTCATGGCCTCCCCCATCCATATTTGGTTCAACTTGATCTTCAATCTATGGCTATCTAATCTCATCAAATCTTGAAGGTTCAAGATCCCAAACAGGAGTTCCCAACTCCAATGGCTTCTCCTCTTCAAAGGAATCATCAAAAAGCTCTTCATCCCACTTTGGAGGTACCAACTTAAAAGGTAAACTCTCCTCCATTTTTTTAACATCAGTCTCATCAAAAACATCATCAAAGCAATCATTCTTGCACATGGCTAGAAGACTCATCTCTCTTACATGAGATAGTCTCAACTTGGCTTAGAATCTTCTTTCACTTTCCACAAGGTGTAGAATAATTGCAAAAAGAATTAGTATCATAACTTCTAGTGCTATCCTTGTTCCTCCTTAAAGAAGTCCCCTGACCTTTGCCACTCCTTTAGCTTTGATCCTTCACCTCCCATGACTTATGAGGTAGGAACTCTCCTTGATCAGCAGGATACACCATCTTGTATTTTGAAGATCTCTTGGTTTCTTTTATCAAGCTCTTGGTTCTCTTCCTTGAAACCATTGAGTATTGAGCACTCCTTTGCTCAATAAGAGATACTTGAGAACTCCTTTTCTCATTAATCTCTACATCATTAGACCCTTCATCTTCCTTTCCTTCTTGATGGCTAGAAGATATTCTATCAATTCTCCTTAAAATATTTCCCATGTTAGTCTTGAAATTATTCATATCCCTTTCTAAAATTTTTGCAAAATCTTGGTGCTTGTGGACCTTTACTTTGGGAAGCACATCTTGAATTTCCACCACAAAAGCTTTAAAGGAGTTCTTAAACTCTTGAATTTCTTGTCTAAGCTCATAATATGTCTTCTTCTTTGAAGCCATACCTAAAGCAACAAGAATTATATCCAAAAGAAAATACAAAAATATCCACAACAATGTTCCTTTCATTAAAAGAAAACACCAAGCTTCAACATAGAAGCCTGAAAACCTCCAAACCTTAACTTCGATACCAATCTAGTGTAGGGGTGTTGCATCTTGATAAACCCCAATAGGATCCAATCCACAACTTTCAAGCATATCTAGCTTAGAAAATAAGAATAACATAATAAAATGGAGAAAATCTTACATATATTAAGATAATTCTTAAAATACATAGAAAATACATCAAATATGAGGAGTCAAGCTCAACTCACAACTCTCCCAAGGATCTTGAAGGCCACACTTGTTCCCTCTTAATCCTCAATTGCTTCCTATGGAGCCTAAGCTCAAGACAAGACACTTATAATAGATTCTCCTAACCTCTCTTAACTACTCTCCCTTGCCTTCCACTCAACTTTCTTGCATAAGCTCTCTTCCCTCAAGAGCTCTCTCTCTTGCCCTCTATTGAGATGTTTGGCCTTCAACGTTTCCACTTTGCCCTTGACACTATTGCACTAACAATGGTGAATTACATCAATATTTATAAGCAACCGAAAGGTAAAAACTCTAGAAACATTTCCTCAACTCAACTTAAGGTTCTCCAGTTGTTTCCAAAGTCTTCTCATATTTTTCCTGGTTGTTTTCATTTTTCTTTGACTATTTCCATCTTGTTTTGGTTGTTTACCAAATTGGAACAACATTTTTGGAAGTTTCCCCATGCATCTAGGTCATCTCTATCTTTGATAGGATGTCTCCTATGAAACCCCTACTTTTGAGAGAGACATATACTATTTTTGGTAGATGTTTACTCTTTAGGAAAGACGTCTTTGAGAAGATGTCTATCTTTCTGGGGAGACGTCTCTTTTGAAGGTGTCAAAAATAAAAGTGCTCCTTTTAATGCTGAGAGCGTTCGAATGCCTCCTAACAAGTCCCCATAGATCTTGGAACCTCCTAAACTCATCAAAATGAGTTCAAAACACTCCAAAACATGCCAGAATATCCAAGAATCATCCTCAAGAAAATCAACACAAAAAGACACACAATATGTAGGGTAGAACAAGGGGATCGGAAGAGGTGTCCCTACACCATTTTGCCAATAAGAATTTATATTATTATGTTATTGATTTTCCTATCAACAAAAGCCATTTTCTTTGTGAAGATTTCATCAATGAAATTCACTTTCAATTATGTCAATTCATCCATAGTAAGGT
The DNA here is from genome assembly GCA_015680685.1 of Gnetum montanum. NCBI lineage: Eukaryota > Viridiplantae > Streptophyta > Gnetopsida > Gnetales > Gnetaceae > Gnetum > Gnetum montanum. Next base: position 30,735 of record MNCI01007397.1, read on the forward strand.
TTTGTGGCATCAATACCAATCTTATGTTACTGCTTTTTCCATCTATATACTTCATGGTGCCATAACTAGTAGAGTTTATGATTGGTCACTATCTTATTTTTTTGCTTTGTATAATGCCATGAGTGAACGTATTGCTACCAAAAAAAGTCCCAATAAACCATATAACATATGTTGCATACCCTTGATCATGTGTTTAATTCTAAGTTACAATCCTTCAACTGAACTCTTTAGCCAATATAATCATAGTTTACATTCTGAATTTCTTGAAGAGGATAGAATTACAAAGAGTAAGATCGAGGGCAACAAGAAAGGTCAATTGATTTTATAGCAAGATAAAAATCAAGATGGAAGCATCAAGGTATTTTATATGTTTATGTGTTTTATATTTCTATTGTTATGTTTCTTCATGTATTTATTAACAATGCAATATGGGATGCAGAATGAACTAATCCAAGATACATAGATTCCAAAAGAAGGTGATTAAATTGCATAGACTAAAAGTGCTCAAGGTGCTTCAACCTTTGGAATGGTTCATCCTCAACAACAAATCACACTTATCAACTTTAAGGTATATATATATAGCCTAGTTTATTGTTCTACTAGCTTTTCTAATAAGTTCCTTTTTTTTATAGAGGCAATGTACTAGGAAAAGTTCTAGCAACCCAGTAGTTACACAAAAATCCCAAGAGTCTTAACAACAAAGTACAAGATAGGATAAGCAAAAGAACCAGAGGTAATTTTAAATTATTTTAAGTTTTGAATACTTTCCTTTTCCTCATCTTATATGATGTTGATATTGTTTGTGTTGCAAATGTCTCTAGGTTGGAGGTACTTTATCTAAAAAATAGAGAGAGATGATGCAAGTGCCAATTCTCAACAAATCCCCATTTCTTCATCTCCCATTCCTCCATCTAAATCATTGCATATGCCATCAATTTCTACAATGCTTGTAAGAGGTTTCTTTCCACATGTGATGCAAATACTAGCTCCTGGATTTGTTTCGGTAATTCCTTCTTTCTCTATCTCAGATTTTCCTTGTTTGATGGGATAGATAGTGGAAATTGTTAAAAGAAAAACTTGTGTTGCTTTAATGTCTTCGCTAATGAGTTTCCAATAACAAACCTAATTTTGTTCATGAGAATGTCTACTGCATATGGGAGTCTCGCTCATGCAACTTCAAGGAAGATTATGAATTAGTATAGATTGGAGTTTCATTGTCTTTCCATTGAATTCCCAAGGATGCTCTGGAAGTTGTTAAAGATTTGGAGCAACTCTTAGGAGAATTGAAGAGTGCTACATGCTTGGCTCACCATCTACAATCCGGAAAATGGTTTCTTCAAATTAATAACGATCGACTTCAAGTGAGCAATTCTTTTTCTTTTCCCTTGCCCTTTCTTCTTTCTATTTGATTTTTTTTATAACTCATCATTTTAATCTTGTTTTGTGCAGAGAAAAGAGAAGGAATGGTAAAAGGACATGGATAATTGATCAATTCAAATGGAGATGTTGAAAATCCAACTTAAGAGAAAGGAGGAATCAGTGGTTGCAGCAAGGAGTACTAATTAATACATCAAGCAATTATGTGATGGGTTGGCAGGAAGCAAGGTGATGCTCAACAAAAAGGATGCCATTGATGAAGAATGAGAAGCACAATTAAAGATAGTCTGCAATCTCCTCTACTCATTCTATTGAAATAAATAATCATAGTTTCCTTATTCCTTTTATTCCACATCTTCCCTTTTTTTTGTATTTTGATTCTTCCTTTACATGTATTTTGCTTGGATGTACTTCTATTTTACAACAACAATAATAAATATAATATATTTTTCTTCCACTTTGGTTCCTGAATCGTGGTTTACTCAAATACCAAATGTGACATTCCATTCTTGGATGTTGTAAAAACATGATTGTTCATTGCTTAATTCATTGCATTCTTAAGTAATACAATGGAAACATCATAAAATACTTAAATAATGAATTAACTGGTAAATGAATAATTGGTACTTAAAATAAAAAGAGAAAATGGAAAAAATTTATTAATAAGAAAGAGAGTACTATAATGCCCTTTGGGTTATCTTCCCATGCCTCTTAAGCCTTAGAGGCAATCTGGCATTGCCACTACAGTTAGGCTATCTAGCCAAAAGGGTGATCAGTCCCTTCTTATCCCACTTCACCTAACTCTTGTTGCCTTTTTAGGCTTTGCAACTCCATGCTCAACATGACCTCTAAACCCAACCTTAAATGGCATAGGTCAAACCCATTCCCAAGGGATACATGAATAATTGTAACTCCTCATAATAAGGTACTGAAATTTGATTACATTTTACAATATGTTTCTACCATTAACAAGGGATGAGACGTTACACTATTACTTAGGATGCATCTCATATGGGTACAGAAACCTAGGAACAATCTCAGTTGATGAGGGCAAGATGGTATTTTAATAGATAGAAACCATTACATTTAATATAATTATGATAAGTTTAAAAGAGCAAAGTTTAGATAAAGCATGTGATGAGTTTTAAAATTAAACTTAGTGGGTGAACAATAATAATAATAGATTTCCAAAGTGATACATGGGATTTCTAGAAACAAATCTAAGGTCATTAGCAAAGTAAACTTTAGGGAATAAATTAGCAACTTAGCAAGGAATATTGAATAAAAGTAAGTGTTCATTAAACAAGTTCTGAAACTAAGCATATAAAATAATCAGTAACCAAAAGAGAAAATAACATAAACTTTCAACACAAATAAAGGACTTTGTAATTAAAAAAATTTTCTTGAATTCATATGACTAAGTTCATAATGAATACTGAAGCTTACATGCAAAACAACCATCAACGTAAAGAGAAAATAACATAAATTTTCAATCCAAGCAAAAGACTTTGTCTTTAAAATCATATGGCTTGATTCCATATGAATAAGCACACAACAAAGATTAGATCTCATAGCTCTTAGAATAACAAGTAAAACAAAGATTTGAATAAAAAACTTAGCTCAATATAGAGCCCCATATCTTGCTAGCTAGATGGATAGCCTCTTGCACAAGCTTGTTTACTCGTGCCTCTAGGAGGCACACCTCCTTCAAGTCTGCACCATTCCTTCTCTGGTCTGTTGAATGTCATTAATAGAACTCCTTGTTGAGGTAGCCCTCCACCTTGATTTCCTCCACCACCACCGAAAAAACTCCAAACTAGTTCAATAATGAATCCCAAGAAAAGGATTCCTAGAATCCCCTTTATTTTACTAGTCCCCCAACCCCCTTGCATCTAATTGTGGGAAAGTTTTTATCCATTATGATTTTCCTTCCTTTGGTGTGCTACCACCTCCCCTTCTACCTCTTTCCCTCTTGTTGAAACCTAAACATCAAACCCTTGGTGAAAGAAAGACTACCATGAAAGAAAAATAGAGAATATTAAACATTTCATTATCAAGTAACTGCTAACAAGAGCAGTTAACCGCCCCTATGAGAATTGAAATGTTGGTAATTGATTAGATATTCTACCAATAAATCCAACTCTATGAACAGGACAATAAAATGAAACAAAAAAATAAATTAAAGTAAAAATCATTCTAGCACTCTATGCATAGCCACAATTGAGTGTTACTAAAATCATAAGTGGCGACTATCCTAGATATAATTACTAGCTCATGATGGCTAAAAGATATTTGCAATATTAGAAAGTATCATTTTGAACATAGTTTGTAGGTGACATTTAATTAAAAAAAAGGTATTTATTCAACTTGAAAAATTAGCATAATTATAACAACAGTGCAAGAATACATGCATCACACTTCTTCATATTCTACCTTTGCAACTAATAGAGAAAATTGAAATGGATTAAACTTTAAAGAATTGTACATTGCATTATAAGTATTATGATAAAATAATATTTCTCACTGATTGAAGAAGTATAGGCAGAGGCACAAATGATTAAAAATCGAAAATGGTGTATGTTCATATTAATGCCAACATCGCCCATGTTAGGCATGGGGCTATGATCAACAAGTCTAATCCCCTGGCACTGAGCACAAAGAAAGTTAATTTATACAAGCACATCTTGGGGCCCAATTCATAATGGTGAGCTTTTGGCAATGGTGACGTTTCCATGCCATGATTATGTAGATGTAATGGCCTAGGTGGTGTAGAACGTGGGTTACGTAACGACCATAGAGGTGTTGTAACCAATGGTTGCAATGCTAGTAGTTAAATGCATTACGTAGAAACATGGGACGTGGTTGTAACCAAAGTAGGACGTGGTGGTGATTACACCGAGTGAGTGGTGGTAACCATCGGTGTGGAAGTTATGATTGTAGTAACTAATGACATGACAATCCCAAGTATTACAGAAGTTGCATAATGGCCCAAGTGGTAGGTGTAACTGATGTGGGATATGGACATTTAAACACCCAAATAAGCAACTATAAAGTGGAGGAGCAAATGGTAGGAGGGGATGGCCTCCTTTCTCTCTGGCATGGCAACATAGTGCCAAACAGCCAGTAACAACTAAAGCCTCCTCTCTCTTTCTTGTAGCAGCAAGGCATGCTATAGACGATTGCGGCAGGAAGTAGGGAACTCTCAACACTAGTGGGGGGCTAAGCAATAAGCAATAGGTGGATCATCTATCAAGGACTCACCTCTGTAGAGGAAATCAGTAAATGGTGGTTTCTCTTTCTTTGGCATATCGTCATCGACCAACCTCTTCCTTTTTTGCAAAGACACATGATGGTGGTGATTGCGACAACAACAGTAGTGACATGATTGCAAACAATGGGTAGCACCTGCAACCTCTCCTCTGTCTCGCTAGAGCTAGCCTCTCTCTTACATTGGGGGTTGGCCTCTCTCTCACATTGGGGACGTGCCTCTCTCTCATCGAGGCTAGCCTCTCTCTCACATTGGGGGCCTATCTATCTCTCATCAAGGCTAGCCTCTCTCTCATTAGGAGTAGCCTTTCTCTCTCTCCTTGGCAGTGTGCATGGCAAACAAAATGGAATGTGCACCAAGAAATAGAGGTTGCAAATGATGTGTCTGTAGCATACAAAGTAAACAGTAGTGGTATCTCTCTCTTTCTCTCTCTCTCCTGCCTTCCCCAGCAAACAACAATGGATAGAACTATGAATCATAACAATAATTGGTGGTAGAATAGATCTTTCTCTCCTCCCTTTGCAAATCCAAACTGGTGATTGCAATAGGATTCTCTCTTTGACAATGGTGAATTTGCAATAGGTGGCCTCCCTCAGTTTTCTACCACCAATGGTAGGTTGCATGGTAGGAAAAAATGAGGCACATGGTGGTGGAAGATTAGACAGATCTCTCTCTCTCCCCCTCCCATCAGCTATGAGCAGCATTAGCTATGACGATGTCTGCAATGACAAGATAGCATGAACCAGTGGTACCAATAGGAGACTAAGGAAAAATTTAAATTTTATTACTACCTACTATGTTTTCATGAAGTCTTAAACTTCAAGATAATTTTTCAATTTGAATTCTCCTAACTTTTCAGTTTAATCTATCTTGTTTTGAGACATCACATTGCCCTCCCCAACTGAGACTATTCTTAGGTTTCTATACCCATACGGGAGGCACCCTAGACAACAGTCTCCTCAAATGAGTTTTTTTCTGATGTTGATGCATCCAAAATTTATGCATCAACACCTTTGGTGCTAGAAGGAAGGTAATTTTTCTAGCCTTTGTTTTTTCATTTTCTGAAATATCAACTTCTCTTGTCTCATTTCCTGATCTTATTTCGAAGCCTATTATTTGTTGAATTTTTTTGTTAAAAATATCTATTTTTAGCCCTTGTTTTCAAAAATATTTTTTAAGAATTTTTGAGCCCTTTATTTTTAGATCCCAAAATTCTATTTCCTAGAAATTTTCGTTACCCAAGTCTCATCACCCATCTTTAATCCTATTTCAAATTTCTAAACCCCCATTTTCCTAGTCCCAGTTTTAGATTTGTGTTTTGGCAATCCTTACCAGAGTCCTGACTTTATCCTCTATCTTTTGTGTCTCCTTTTAAGATCTCTATGGTTGTGCTATTTATTGTACTTGCATGCAATTTTTAGTTTGGGGGCTAAGTGTTGATGGCAACACCACCCATGTTAGGCATCAACAATTCTAATCCCTTGGCACCAAGAATAAACAAAGCTAACTTGTACAAGAATATCTTAGGGCCTGATTCATAATGGCAAGCTTGTGGTAGTGGTTTTGTTACCACACTATGATGGCATGGATGTAATGGCCCAGGCTGTATAGAATGTGGGTTATGTAATGATCATAGAGATGGTGTAACTAATGGTTGTGGTGTTGGTAGTTACATGCATTATGTAGAAATGTGGGACGTGGTTGTAACCAAAGTGAGACGTGGTGGAAATTACATTGGATGAGTGGTGGTGACCATTTTCATGGAATTCATGATTGCAATAACCAATGACATGGTGGTCCTAGGTGGTACGGAAGTTACATAACAGCCTAGGTGGTGGCCATGACTGATGTAGGACATGGTCATTTAAACACCCAAACAAGTGACTATAAAAGTGGAGGAGTGGATGTTATGAGGGTAGGAGGGTATGACCTCCTTTCTCTTTGGCATGGTGACATGATGCCAAACGTTGAACAACACCTGTAGCCTTCTCTCTCTCTCTCTCTTGTAGCAACAAGGCATGTTGCAGACAATTGTGGGGGGATGCAGGGAACTCTCAGCATCATGAGGGGGTTGAGCAACAAGCGGTAGGTAGATCATCTATCAAGGACTCCCCTCTCCAGAGGAAACTAGCAAACAACAATTTCACTTTCTTTGGCATATTGTCATCGACCAACCTATCTCCTCTTTGGTAAGATGTGTGATGATGGCAATCATGACAACAATAGTGACGACGTGATGGAAAACAACAAGCAGCACTTGTAGCCTCTCCTCTCTATCACTAGGGCCAGCCTCTCTCTCATCAGCACTAGCATCTCTCTCACATTGGGGCCAACCTATCTCTCACATTAGGGACTTGCCTCTTTCTCATCGTGGCCAACCTCTCTCACACATTGGGGGCTAGCCTCTCTCTCACATTGGGGACTTGCCTCTCTCTCATCGAGGCTAGCCTCTCTGTCACATTGGCGGCAAACCTCTCTCTCTTTCTTTGGTAGTGTGCATGGCAAAGAGAACAACATGTGTCCCAAGAAATAGAGGCTATAAATGAGGTGTTTATAGCATGCAAAGTAGGTAGCAACAACATCTCTCTCTCTCTCTCTCTCTCTCTCTCTCTTCTCCCTTCCCCAATAAACAAAAGTGGACAAAACCATGAATTGTAATGACGATTGACAGTAGACTAGATCTGTCTCCCTCCTCTCTCTACAAATTTGAACCAGCAATTGCAATAGGCTTCTCTCTTTTTTTCTCTCTTTAGTAATGGTGAAGCTACAACAGGCAACCTCTTTGGATTTTTTGCCACCAATGGTAGGTTGTGTGGTAGATGATGGTGAGTCATGTGGTGGTGGAACACTGGACAAGTCTTTCTCTCTCCACGTCCCATTGGCTATGAACAACATCAACTCCAACAGTGTTTGCAATGATGAGATGACACAAACTAGCAACAAGAATGGGGACCAAGGAAAAATTTAAATTTTCTTACTACCTACTATGTTTTCATGAAGTCTTGAATTTTAAGAAAATTGTTCAATTTGAATTCTCCCAACTTTTCAATTTAATCTATTTTGTTTTGAAATGTCACATGGCCCTCCCCAACTGAGACTATTCGCAGGTGTTTATACCCATATGAGAGGCACCTTACGTAATAGTCTCCTTAAATGAGTTTTTTTTCTAGTGTTGGTGTAGAGTAACAAAAAAAAAGCCATTGTAAATAAGAAACAAACCCTAATAAATTTGTCTCAAACTTCAGGTTACAATACAAAGATAGAAGTAAAAAAATACTTCCTAATTAAGATACCCTACTCTATTTGTGAGAGGATGTCTATGCACACACAAACCCTAATCCAAAATAATTATATTGCTAGCTTTGAAATAAGTTAGACTAATTTTTCAACTAAAAATAACATATTGATAATAAGATCTTGGACTAGGAAAGCACATATATTCTCTTTCAGTAGGCTTTTATAGATGGAACATTGTAAAACATAATCATCATAAAGTTGCAGATTCTAATCATACATGCAAGATTTCAAAGCCAATGTGCCAATGAACACTTTGAGAAAAAGAAAAGGAAAAAGAAAAAATTGCTTTTAAATGCAAGCATGAAATGATGAAAAAATAAATAAGATAACCACTTCTCTCCTTCAATCAAACACATAAAACAAATGGTTTTTAATCAATTGGATTTAAAAGTTATGGAAAATTCTAAAACACGAGTGCATAGAAAAATCAACTCATTTGGTGAAAGATCTACATACAGTGGTTCACAGCCCCACCCACATATGATGAAACTGTAAGAAAATAATTATGTAGAAAAATTGGATTGCATAAGTAATCAAAGTACAAAATGTAGAAACAAATGGAACTAACCTCCAGCCATTGATGCTTTCGATTAATCTTGTTCAAATTCTTCTTTCACACCAACCCCTTGTAATGATGGTGTATGCAACCTCCAAGCATCTGTAAAAGGGACCTAAACAGCAATCCTACTATGATTCATGGTGCCTTTATTCTCCCATCAAGAATAAATTTATAGGCCATGAAATTAGTTACCATGAGAGAAATTTTGAAAAATAAGAGATCCAAAACCCCATCCAGATGTAGATGCCACCCCAACGCCCATGCAAAAACAGATTATGCTAATGTGTATAAGCGTCAATGGATATGGAGGTCACTTCAATGCGTAAATTCATGTTACAATCTCCCACTTAGTCTTCATATTTAATCAAGTCCAAAGTTTAAGAAATAAATGCATGAATCATGGTGATAGTTCCTCTTAATGTGAGTATTATCTTCCATGTATTACAATGCATTATCTGTCAAACATAATTCCTTATATGGTAACGTAACTTTATGAATAAACCCAATGTTCATTCAAGGCCCTACCATATGTGTATTTCCTCTAATAACTATATGCGTAAACCATATGAGAAAATAGCACAACTGAATAAGAGTTTCATTAAGACTGTAAGTTGTACGTACAAAAAATTTACATTATGGAACAAGTCCCATCTGAACTACATGATCCTTAAATGACTTCGGTGGCATTCATTTTGTCAAAGGATCAACTATCATTAATTCAGTGCTTATATGTGCAATGATCACTTTGTTTTCTTTAATGTGTTCCCTTATGGCTAAGTACTTTATGTTGATGTGTTTACTTCGACTACCACTCTTATTATTCTTGGCCATAAAGATAGTAGCTGAATTGTCACAAAACATTCTTATTGGTCTAAATATAGAATCCACAATTTTAAGCCTTGTTATGAAACTCTTTAACCATACACCATGTGAAGTAGCCTCAAAACAAGAAATGAACTCTACTGCCATTGTGGAAGTAGCAATCAAAGTTTTCTTTCCGCTCCTCCAAGATACTGCCCCTCCAGCTAGCATAAAAACATAACTAGATGTGGATTTCCATGAATCAACACAACCAACAAACTCTAAATCAGAGTAGCCAATCACCTCCAAGGAGTTAATTCATTTATACATAAGCATATAGTCTTTTGTACCTTGAAGGTACCTCATCACTTTCTTTGTAGCCCTCCAATGGTTAATACTTGGATCACTCTGATATCTACCCAACATTCCCATAGCAAATGCAATGTCACGTATTGTGCAAACCTAAGCATACATAAGGCTTCAAACAACTGAAGCATATGGAATTTTTCTCATTTTACTCTTCTCCAAATCATTCCTAGGGCACTAGTTTAAGTTGAAACTATCACCCTTCATAATGGGTGCTATACTTGGTGAACAATATTTCATCCAAAACCTCTCTAAAACTTTATTGATATAGGTTTCTTATGATAGTCCTAGAATACATCTAGATTTGTCCCTATGGATTTGAATGCCCATGATAGAAGATGTCTCACCCAAATCCTTGATCTCAAAATTCTTAGAGAGAAAATGTTTCACCTCGTATAGATATCCACTATTATTGGTTGCAAGAAGGATATCATCCACATATAAAACAAGGAAACAAATTTTGCTCCCACTAACCTTGTAGTATGTACATTGATCCATGATGTTTTCTTCAAAACAAAATGAAGTGATGATGTCATGGAATTTTAAGTACCGTTTAAGGGAGGCTTGTTTCAATCCATATATGAATTTCTTGAGCTTGCATACTAATTGCTCACCATCACTAGAGGAAAATCCTTTAGGTTATTTCATATAAACCTCTTCCTCTAGATCACCATGAAGGAATGTTGTTTTCACATCCATTTGATGTAATTCAAGATCAAAATGGGCAACCAATGCCATGATAACATGAAGGGAGTTCTTCATAAATATAGAAGAAAAGGTCTCCTTGTAATCTATTCCATCTTTTTGAGTAAACCCTTTAGCAACAAGTCTAGCCTTATATCTTTCAGTGTTTCCCAATGGGTCTTTCTTAGTCTTGAAGAACCATTTGCATCCAATGGCTTTTACACCATCAGGCAACTTGACAAGATTCCAAATTCCATTAGATGTCATAGAGTTCATCTCATCTTTCATGATATCATACCACAAGTTAGATTCCTTACAACTCATGGCTTGTGAAAACATTTTGGGATCATTTTGACTCCTATGTTGTAGTCAAATTCTTGTAGATACACCATATCGTCACTAGGAATCAATGATTGCCTTACTCTAGTAGATCTTCTTAATGTTGGTTCATCATCCTCTTGAGGATCATGATGTTCAACAAGATTTTCAACAAGTTATGATATCTGTTGGTCAACTGGGTCTACTACTTCTTAATCAACAGTTTGTGGAACTTCAATGACTAGTTGTTGTTCATTACGCATTTGTGCTCTAGGCGTATTATGCAAAATGATCAATTTATCATTTGAAATAGTGGGTTGAGCATCTGTATGATCTATCTCAAGAATAATGTTCCAAGATCTACTACTCCCACTAATCAACTCATTCTCAAGAAATTTAGCATTCATTGATTCCAGAAACCTAGTGGTATGTGATGGGCAATAAAATCTATATCCCTTAGACCGTTTAGCATATTCGATGAAATACCCACTTATCATCCTTGGGTCTAGCTTCTTTTCTTGTGGATTATAGACTCTTACTTCAGACAAGCATCCCCAAACGCATATATGTCACAAACTTGATTTCCAACCTTTCCATAATTCAAATGGTGTCTTTGAGATAGCCTTGGTTGGAACTCAGTTTAATATACAGATGGCAATCTTAAGAGCTTCAGTCCACACCATGTCTAATAATGTTCAGTTTCTTCTTTCTGCCTCACCATTTTGATTTGGAGAACCATGCATAGTGTACTGGGTAACAATCCCATGCTCTTGAAGAAACTTAGCAAATGAACTAGGTACTTGTCCATCATTAGTATATCTACCATAGTATTCACCACCTCTATCAGATCTCACTATCTTTATTTGCTTATCACATTGTTTCTCTACTTTAGCCTTAAACACCTTAAAGGCATCTAAAGCGTTAACAAGTAGATAGAGATACATGTATCATGAATAATCATCAATAAAGATAATGAAATATTTTTGACCATACGCATCCATATATGGACTAAAAATATCTCTATGTATGATCTCTAATATGTCTGAACTCCTCATGGCACCTTTCTTTGACATATTGGTCTACTTTCCCATTATGCAGTCCACACAAGTGTCAAAGTCAGTAAAATCTATATTACTAAGTGTTGCATCATTTACTAATCTCTTTATTCTCTTAATAGAGATATGTCCTAATCTATGATGCCACAACATAGAGGATTCATAATTCATAACACATCTCTTAATGCCAGCATGAACATGCATAGAAGTATAAGAAATTTCATTTTGTAAATTAATTTTGAAAAGATCATCTATTAATGTACCATTTCCAATAAGTTCAAATCTATAATATAAATTGAATATAGTGTCTAAAAAATTAAAGGAAAATCCCAACGATACAAGCTTTGAAACAAAAATTAAATTCCTTAAAAAACTAGAAACATAAAATGTCTTTTCCAACTCTAAAATAAAACCACTACCTAAAACTAATTTGCATGTTCCAACTACCTTCACATGTGAGCGCATCTTATTGCCTAAATAGATGCATAACTCACTTCACATTGGCTTCCTTAGGTTTTTCACCCCCTACAAGGAATTGGTAACATGGATTGTAGAACCAAAATCAATCCACCATGTGTCATGGCCAACATCAACCATATTAGATTCAAAACAAATAAGTGAGAGTTGAGTACCTTTCTTTTCAAGCCATTTTTGATATTTAGAATAATCCTTCTTTACGTGTCCTTTCTTTTTGTAGAAAAAACATTTGAATTTTTGGACCTTCCTCTTACCTTTGGCTTATTCTTTATTCTTTCCTTGTGTAGCTAGATGCACACTCTCTTTTTCTTCCATAGCAAGTCTCCCCTCTTCTTGCACACACATGGTCATTAGTTCATTGATTGATCATTTGTCCTTATGTTTGTAAGAACAAATCTCAAAGGGTCCATACTACAATGGGAGCATGTTTAAGATGTACTGCACAAGGAAAGATTCTAACATCTCAACCTCGAGTGTTTTGAGTTGAGCCGCTATATCCCTCATTTATAGGATGTGCTCATGCACACCATGAGTTTTAGTGAGCTTCATGGATGAGAACCTCATTATCAAGGTGTTGGCCAACACCTTGTTTGATGACCCAAATTGTTTATCAATGGCCTTTAACAAAGTGCGCACATTATCATACTATTCTAGTGAACCACGCATACTAGTTGAGATCTTGGTTTTTATGAACATGACACAAAGGTGATTAGATCGCTCCCATTTTTCATAATTGTCAATATCATTTGCACAACTAATTACTATAATGGTAGGTGTTTCATCCTTACGAATAGTATAATCAATGTCCATCCAACCCAAATGAAAAAGAATTCTCTCCTTCCACACCTTATAATTATCACCCTTTAATTCAGGAATGTCACATTTAAAATCAAAGTAGCTTACAAGTTGTACAACTGCATAATCAAACATGCTTATGTCACTAAATTTGAGGTTAAAATACCATAAGACATGTTTACCAATGTAAAACATGAAAAATATGAATCAAATGACATAAAATTACCCATGGGCTAAATTTTAATTTAAACAAATTCATATATCCTTATGATGAAACTATTAAATTATATTCCTTTTCTGAATCCTTGTGGGCAAATTAAGAAAAATAATTTAACATATTATCTTAATTAATCATATTAAATACAATAAAAATTCTTGTGGGATACAATTTTTCATTGTTGATGCGTAAATTTTGGACATGCGAACACCTGTGAAAACTCATTTTAGGAGACTATTGCCTAGGGTGCCTCCCGTATGGGTACGGAAACCTAGGAATAGTCTTAGCTGGAAAGGGCCATGTGACAATAATAATAATAATAATTAAGTTTAAATATTTTAAAGTGATTTGGAATTAAAATGCTTATACAATTTAAAGTGCATCAGAAAAGGGCACATCGTTGGCAGTAGACGTAGTTACCGAATTTTAATAAGCAGATTGCACATAAGCATAAACTAAATACTGGCCAATGGCGATGATGTTGGCAAATGTAGATAAGAAAACTATACTTATAAGAGCAACGCAACGAAACAGAACAATGCAACAGGGACCATAGGGAGTTTCTCAATTGAAAACGGTTTATAAGTTAAAAAATGCAATAGATTAGTATCTAAGGATTTGTGGATCTGAAAGCAAAAAAAAAAAACAAAGGAATGCTACTGCTTTGAATTATAAAACAATGAAAGTTTAAGCATTAAAACAAAAATTTAAAATTAGTACATAGAGTGATATATGGCACAATGTACCAGTAACATGTTTTGAAATGCTGAAAATATTAAATATCTGTAATTAAAAATGCCAAACGTTTTTTGATATTGTTGTATGTCGCTGAGATGCAGGTGTGGTTGCAACTGTCAGTGCATCCGTCACGTACTCGCTACAAGCATCTGTCGTTACCCCAGCGTCCAGAGAGAAGGCCATCGTCTGCAGGTGTGTTGCTGTCAGATGTGCGCCGCTCGCAGCAACAAGAGGCTAAAATATGGGTTGCATATGGCCAGAGAAAATAGAAGAACAAAATAAAACAATGATTGCTGATGGACATGACATGTGTTGCCAGCCGCTACGCGTTTCAAAAAGAAAGATCGACCCTCAGACCTTGTTGCCAATTCTGAGCCCCCTCTTGTTTCTTGCTGCTCTCCCCCTTTATAGCAGCCCTATGGGAAAAACCCTAATCCTAAATTGTCATTCGTTGTCAACATGCTGCATCATTGTTACAAATATTTTAACAAACGTTTGTAAATATGTGATTCTTTAAAAAATATATGAAAATCAATTCATTAGACTTGCACAAATTATGTAGTCATTAGCATGTTTTATAATTTAAAGATATGCTATTTTGTTGGCATTTTTCAGGTGGCTTATCTTTTCTCTTGATTTTATTTCTTGTCTCTTCTAAATAGAATTCTTTTATATCACTTTCTCTCTCCAAGGGGCAATTGGTACCAATAGCATGATTGATAGGTTACATTGAGGTCATCTTTTAGAGGTCTGGACAAAGCATGTGGTGCACTATTTATCATGTACTAATGTAGTGCTTACTCATTTAACAATTGAAATTCATAATCTTTATTTTATTTTATTGTGTGGTTGAGGACCTTTTGTGTATATTTTGCTTTTTACATATAGCATTTGTTGAATTCCTATGAATTTGATTTGTGCATTTTGACTACTTTACAACTATAATTTTCTACATGTGCATTGATAATGGCCCTATGCCTAGCATGGGTGAGGTTGACCTCAATAGTCATATTACATATGATTAATTACAATTTTTAATGTTGTCTACCATATGTGATCCAAAAGCTCTTAATACATAATTTTGCATAATTAAAGATCTTATGGCTACTTTCTAATTATACAAAATTATATAGCTCACTAGTTATAATGATGCATACATATACAAAATATGCATAAAATTGATAAATTGCCAAATTTAACATAGTATAAACATAATTTTATCAAAAATGCATATAACCAACTTACTTAGGACATTAGCAAAGTTATCCTTTGACTTCTAAAACTTTATACCCATGATACCTTTGGTCTGTGATGAGTGGGTAAAGGAAACACTGGGTTAAAACCCTACCTATTTTTTTAAAACATTGATGGTCATAGATTGATACATGTTACACACTGATTTTCCATGACCATTATGTATATTTTTAAGTCATAAAACATAATCCACATGCTTTTAAGTAACTAAACTGGTAGTAAAATTACCCAAGCCATTCAATATTAAACGCTCATGGGCAACATAGCATAAGTACATACTTAAATATCCCACACACTAGTGAAGTGAACAACAAATCCAGAATTCAATTTAATTCAATCCAATTCAAACTCAACAAACGGATTCTTGTCAAGAGTTGATAGAGACAATTGTACCATCTCAAAATGCATCAAGACAAAGATCTAATGCTTGTGCAAAAAAAACCGGATTGCACAAGTAATCAAAGTAAGCAAATGGAACGGACCTCCTGCCATTGATGCTTTGATTAATCTTGTTCAAATTCTGCTTTCACACCAATGCTCTCTGCAATGATGGTGTATGCAACCTCCAAGTGTCTGTGAAAGGGACCTAAACTGCAATCCTGTGATTTGTGGTGCCTTTGTTCTCCCATCAAGAAGGGATTTATAGACCATAAAATTGGTCACCATGAGAGAAAATTTGAAAAATAAGAGACCCAAAACCACATCATGCCAATGCAAAAACACATTCCAATGGTTATAAGCATCAACGGATATGGAAGCCACTTCTAACTTGTTTATTGAAGGAAAGAAATCAGAGCTGCAAACGTTGAAAATACCTTTATACACAAACTCTTAAAATTCTTAGATTTACTAGGGGAAACAAAAACAATAAAGATCCAGCTAGCGCATGCAGCACTTCGAACAAGAGAAGCAGCGACATGATTGAAGAGAAATAACTAAATCAACGCTGTGCAGTCACATGCTGATGGGGTAAGCGTGCCAGACAAAAATTGCTGGACACACTGTGACAGCACAATGGCTTCGCCACAAAACAAAATGGAATGGCATGGCTTGATTGGCTTCATCACAATGTCAAGTCATTGATTGAATAATTGGAGTGCATTAGATTACATTATATTCCACGTTGCGTTGTATCGCTTCAAGTTTCCTTTTATTTTGCATTGCTGCAATTCTAATTTTGTGTTTTGTCTGAGCTTTTATCAGCGCTTTGCAGTTTGCACTCGCCGGATAAGACTCGAATGGACACTTGGGCCATATAATTAATTTACAGCCAAACCGTACCTGCTACGGCTGGACAAGCTACGACCCAACTACTTACTATTGATAAGAAATAGTTACATCGTCAATGAGAAAATTGCAAAAATATCAGGTTCGCACATTTTATCTTTTAAAACAAGAAATTAAAAAAAAAACAACTAAACTAGATATTTAAAATATCGGATCCTGTGAGATGGATAGATGGTGTTGTTGGCGTTGCTGCCTGGTGAAGCTGTGGACACCACAGCCCAAGGTGCCCGGCAGGGTTGCCGTTGTTGAAACGTGGAAGCCACGGTAGCAATTGCTATTAAAAATCATGACTTATCATGACTTGCAGGGCGACAGCAGCAGGAATCACGGTCTGGACAGACACCAATCTCCTTAAATAAGGACGGATAGGATAAGGTTCTCCGCTAAGTTATCGTTATTGGAATAATACACGAGGCAAGTTTCCTTACGCATATGAAGGTAGAATGTCAACATTGTGCGGTTTTGTATGGTTTTAACATTGCACACCATGTGTGGAGAGTTAGGGAAATTAGATTTAAATGAATTGGAATGAGAAAATTAATATTAATCTGGCAGGCTTTTTAATAACGTTGCTACTTCATGCTACTTTGCACCATAGTTACTGGAAACAGATATAGGGAAACGGATATAGGGAAATGTGACGGCAACAGCAACGCAACGGAAACGGCAAAAAATTAGGTTGCGAAAGAAAAACAAGCTTTAAATATAGAACCAACTGCAATCTTTATATTTTAGTAAAATTATGTGTATATTTCTTTGTTATGGAACAACAATTTCAAATGCAATACAATACAATGATGTTTATATATAAAAATTTACATTAATTTTATTTATTGATATCTAAAAGGTAGTGCCAAAACAAGTGAACAACATTCCAAATCTTTCATTTTAAATACCACTCAGCCCAATAATAAACGCATATTCACCAATAGAAGGATTTGCTGCCCCCTTGAAATAGGAATAGAGAAAGACCAAAGAGAAGCTTATTATATTAACTTTGAAGAGATGGACTTTAAGAATGAAACCTGATATGTGTCAGAATATGAATTGCAGTGATTGAACTTTACTGTAATAAGAAACTTTGACTCAAAGAAAAGAATCTCAGTAAAGAAAGACCAATGAAGAGATAAATGGTCTCTGAATCTGCAGTTTTGGTCTCTGAATCTGTAGTTTAGCCCATTTTGAAAAAGGAGGAGAAGTGCTTGTTGCAGAAGTAGTGACTTACCACACAAAGTTGACAATCGATTTATGGTTGTGGAGAGTAACGTAGAAGCAGCAGCAATGGCCGTGGAGAGCACATGGACTTTATTAGAGATAAAGATGGTAGTCTTCTACCACATGGACTTGTTCAGTGTTTTTTCTTACAATTTTTTAATACCATGACCTATAGAACACATTAGGTATCTTAAAAAATATCTATATTGCAGGAGTTTCGTGGTTAAGTAGAGTTAGAATTATGCGTTCATATGAGACATCGGAATTCGGAATCCCCCAAATTATGAGTTTGGATCGTGGCGGCAGTCGGTGGAGTGATCGAATCTCTTCGTTTAGTATTGTAAATAATTGTAAATTACCGCATGTGCCGAACGAGGCCATGCCAGGATTCGAAAATCAAGATACTTGGCGTCGTGAAACATGGCTGGCGCCTGCAGCACGTGAAAAATCAGGCGGCCTCAACGATTTTGGTGATTGCAGCCAGGGTGTGAATTTAATGAGCAGACAAACGTGGTGTTAAATCTTTACTTTTTAAATAGAAATTATATATTAATTTTATAAATTTGTATCAAATATTTGACTATTACTATACATTGGTAAAAATAATTTACAAAAATATATCAGGTACCCACTATGCAATCGTAAAACAATATAGAAATATATTAAATACATAGCTAAGTTTATTTTACTTCTCTAACTTACAGATTCGAAGTAATTAACAAAACTTACCACATATTTGAAAGATATATATCATATATACTGCAGATTACGTTTTGTTATATTTTTGCAAGTTTTCGAGAACGGGAAATGTGAATTTTGCCGGCATTTTATCGGAAAATTCAGGTAAAGAAAGGTAAACTGGCCAGAAAATTCACACCCCGATTGCAGCATCGCAATATGTAGATATTTTTGGAAACCAATTTGAAACAGCAAACATGGCTAGGTAGTTTTATTAATTCGAAGCACTTCTGCAAAGACCGTACTGGGTTCGCAGCACGGTAGACTTTTAAACAAGCGCTCACCAAAGCTGACCCAGTCTCAAGCGCAGTGGAGTGGGCGGAGAATTCTGATCGCAGAAATCAGCAAATTTTCCAGCGTTCGAAAACGTGCGTTGAATAGCCTTTAAGACACACTGATTTTTATTATTGCTCCACCAACCAACTGAAGACGTCCAAATTTCCTACTTAAGTCCATGCCAAAGGTGCTCCTCCTCGCAGCCAGCATTCCCTGTGAACACAACCGAGGAGGGCATCATCAACATCTGTGCCTCACTGTGTTTTTTTCTTCCCTCGCACAGGTAAGGATACATGATCTTTTGTTGTTTTCAACTAGACCTGCAAATCAATTTGCAATTTGCTTAACAGGTGTATGCATTCTTGCAGCTGAGATCACACTCACAGGCACAGCCAGCACGTTCAGCGATTCAAGCACACTCACCATGATTGAGATCAAGCGCGCAGTTGCAGCAGCCACGGCGCTGTCGCCGAGGGCCAAATCAGCAGCCGAGAGGACCATCTTCCGTTCCCCCTTTCCGGACATAGAGATGGAGAACCATCTACTGCTGCACGATTACTGCCTTTTCTCGAGAATGCCACAGCGCCGAGACCGGCCTTGCATCATCGACGGCGTCACCGGAAAAACTCTGTCCTACGGCGAAGTGGGCAGCGCGGCGGCCTCAATGGCTCGCGGCCTACGCCACAAGGCCGGACTACGCAAAGGAGACGTGATCATGCTGTTGCTCTGCAACTCCGCCGAGTTCGTAATATCATTCTTGGCGTCCAGCATGGCCGCCACCGTGGCCACCACCGCCAATCCCTTGTACACCGCATCCGATATCGCCAAACAGTGCGCCGCTTCCAACACAAAACTCATCATCACCACGGCCGCCTGCGTGGCCAAGCTTGAAAGCCTCGACGGCGCCGTCACAGTCGTCACGGTTGACGAGCCGCCAGCCGGCAGCACTTGCATGCACTTTTCACACCTCTTTATGAGCGATGTAGCACAGTCGACATCACGTTTCTGTGGCAACGTGCAGGTTAGTCAGTCAGTCAGTCAGTCAGTCATGAAAACTGCCCAACGGCTTTTTCAAACACTGATTTGATTTCGGATTGGATTTAGCGAAAATGCAATGCCCACTAACAAAGGCTCCAAATTTATTGGCAGATGGAAGAAGACTTGGAGTTGGGGCGAGGGGAGGTGGAGGACACGGTGGTGCTGCCGTTTTCGTCGGGGACGACGGGGATGCCAAAGGGAGTGATGCTGACGCACAAGAGCCTGGTCACAGGCGTGGCGCAGCAGGTGGATGGGGAAAACCCGCTGTGGAGCCTCAACGCAGACGATGTTACGCTCTGTGTTCTGCCGCTGTTCCACATCTACGCAATGAGCACGCTCATGCTCTGCTCGCTGCGCGCCGGGGCAGCCATTCTTGTCCTCCCCAAGTTCGACATGGCCACGCTGTTGCACTGCGTTCAGCGCCATCGCGTGACTGTAGCGGCGGTGGTACCGCCGATCGTGCTGGCCATTGCCAAAAGCGAAATAGCGGAACAGTTCGATCTGTCGTCGGTGAGGTTAGTCATGTCCGGGGCAGCGCCTCTGGGCAGCGAGCTCGAGCAAGCGTTGGCACTGCGTCTGCCCAACGCGGTGTTCGGGCAGGGATACGGCATGACCGAAGCAGGACCCGTCCTTTCACTCAGTCCCGCCTTTGCTGGTACGCCGCTACGGCCCAGCAAGGCCGGCTCTTGCGGCTGCGTTGTGCGCTGCGCCGAGATGAAAGTGGTGGACCAGCACAGCGGCGTGGCTCTGCCCAGGAATCGTTCCGGCGAGATCTGCATACGCGGAGCGCAGATTATGAAGGGGTACTTGAATAATCCTGAGGCCACCGCCCAGACCATTGATGCCGATGGATGGCTGCACACCGGCGATGTGGGTTTCGTGGATGACGACGATCATGTGTTTATTGTGGATCGGGTTAAGGAGATTATCAAGTTCAAGGGATTCCAGGTTGCCCCTGCCGAGCTCGAGGCCCTGCTTCTTGCTCATCCTTCCATCGCTGACGCCGCTGTCGTCCCGTAAGTTCGCAATTTCTCCTTTCCTGATCTCCTTGTTTGTACTTGTACGAAACTGAAATTTTTTTAATTATGTTTTTCGGAATTTGAATTTTTTCATTTCATTTCACTTATTATAACTTAGTGCTATTCTTCTATAGAGTTATTATAACTTAGTGCTATTCAGTAGAATTGAACCTTGAACCTACAACAACCAGTCAGTCTATTCAGTAGAATTGAACCTATAACCTAAGACTGGTCGTGTCCAGACTATGCAGTTATCTACCCACCCACTAACCGCCACCATATCTTACGATTTTACCCGTCACTATCAGC
>MNCI01007401.1:2279-87971 GCA_015680685.1 Gnetum montanum
GGCAAGAGGATGTGCAGTGTTGATGGGAAAGGTTAACGCTAACCTTCCTCATCTATATTTGACGGAGATCCTAAGGCGATTCGAAGAATGGAAGATAGGAAAAATGGCACTCCCTTTTCCCTGTCTTATCAGAAAACTGTGCCGTCGGGCTAGGATTCGGGGATATACAAATGACGTCCTCCGAAAAGCCCAAAATGCTTCTTATGCTGAATTGTTAAAGGCGCCAGCTCCAAGAAAGAGCACTGGCGAAGAGTTGGGACCAGATGAAGAAGATGAAGAAGAAATGACTGGACCCCCTGAAACTCAACTTGCAGGACCTAGTCAACCTCCAACCACAGGTCCCAGCCAACAACAGGAAGCAGGTGCTGGTACAGGCTAGGATCAGCCGCCGCCGCAAGACTATAGACCGTCAATGAGCCATTTAAGGGCTATTGCTGAGACGGTCAGTTGGGGAAGTCGTGATGACGCCAATCTCTTCCGTGTCATTGATGATGCCAACCAGCCTACGATTTCAATAGATTGCACAAGGGGTGAGTTGTCAATGTAAAGAGGAGGAGGGGAAAGTAGATGGTCACAACAGATCTCTGGAAACGCGACATCTTTCCAAGTTCAGTTAGAGACTGGTGAAGGGGCCACGGTGGTGGTCATGCAACACCAGGATGCTGTGGGAGCAGCTGAGGTGGTCGTTGACCACATCAAGGAGTCCTTTAATGTACCTGTTGTGCCACTGGCAGATCTTTCAGGAGCATAGGATGCTCAAACCATTATCGGGACCTCAATGACTCCTGCTGAACATGAGGATGTATTGGACAGATTACTTCAAACAGGACAAGTTTTAACGTCCCTGTTTGACATCCCTCAGGATGTAACCGCAATACAGTCAGACCTCATTTCGACAAAGGGGAAACTGGTCATATCTGAAGTAAGGGCTAAGCATGCTGAGGCTGAAGTGTAGAAATTACAAGAGCAGCTCATCGCCTTACAAGTAGCACAGCGGGATCCCTTGCGATTGGTTCCCACAGACCAGGTAGACAATTTTAAAATCGAGCAACTAACCAAATTAATTGTAGAAAATAAGAAGGTGGCAGAAGAAAAGGAGACGAGCACTTGGGATGCCTCCGCAGCAAAGGCACAAACTCATGCGCATCTTAAGGCACTCAAGGCCTTGCAGGAAGAGAATAAGTAGTTGGTTGCCGATAACCTTCGGTTGACTTCTGTGGAGAAGCAAAAGAATGTTCTTGATGAGCACTTTCACCAGCTGCGAGAACAATTCATTCGAGTCAACCAAGACGTAAGCCGTTTAGCCAGAGAAAATCGAACCCTCTCAAAGGAGGAGGTGCGCGCTATTTGACAGAAATCAGCCATCGAGATTAGTGCGTGGCAGAATGAGGCTAAACGACATGAGAAGCTGAAGGAGCACTTCCGTGATTAGGTGGGGATGCACAAACAGATCCTGGAGAAGGAGATCCATATGGCCAAAGCTCAAATCAACAGCATCAGTGCCCAGCACACTGATTGGGGGGCCATATTGGACACTTATGCCTATGCCCACCAGGCAAAAATTAAGAACCGGGATCTGCAGATCCAGGACTTAACTGAATACATGGAGTTGACAAACCTTCGATATGCCAACTTGGCGATGTTAACAGTAGGACGCCCGAGGTCAGAGCTCGAGCAGCAGGTAGCTTCCACCTACGTCAAATATGAGGCAGAGTTTGCAGAGCGAAAGAAGTTAGCTGAAAACCTAAATGTTGCAAATTCTGAACTCGCGGTGGTAAAAGAAAGCTACCAAGGACAGAAAGATGTGGCAACCAACTTGGCTCGATGGCTAGTAGAACTTCATGAATACAAAGACAAAGACAAAGCCTTCAAAGAGGAACGATAGGTGTTCGTGGCGTGGTACGTCAAAGCTAATCAGATGTTCCCGCAACTACCCTGTCCGTGGGAAGTGCCGACTCCATCAAACATCGAAGCATCAGCATGGACGGCACAAGACCCTCAGACTGAAGAGGAGAAGCTCCAGGCTATTCTTCAGCATCATCAATCTTCAAAACTTGGAGCACGTGACAAAGGGAAAGCACCCATGGAGGAGCCACCGGCACTAGGAACTACATGAGTTCCACATTTTTGTAGTTGTAGCATTTTTTCTCTGTGTTGTGTCTCCCCACACTACGGCATTAGTCCATTTCTTTTTCTAGTTAATAATCCCATACCTATCCACTGTGTAATCACTGAAGCTTGTTCTCCTTGTAACTCAAGGACGAGTTTTTATTCAGTCGTGGGGGTATGATGAGACGCGGTTTGTGTCGGCCGCGATATCGCATCCCCCGCGATATGGCATACGCGATATCGCATCCCCCGCGATATGGCATACGCGATATCGCGTCCTTCCCTACGATATCGCGTACGTGATATCATAGTCCGCCGCCATTTCTATAAATAAGAGGTAGCTCTCCCTTGTTTGGGGATCCCAGTTTTAGTGTAGCGAAGCTCTGGCAGTTTGATCCCTCCAGAGTTAGAATTTTTCCCGTGTCTGCCCGCAGTGTGGTGAATGTGATTGTACGGTGTCTTTATTCGAGTGTGCCGTACTTGGACACGCACATGACCGGCAATAAAGATCGAGATTACTTCATCATTGCAGCATTCACTTAGTTTATTTGTTATTTATTTAAAGTTATTTATTGCTTTCATAGCATGGTGTGAGTACGACTTAACTACGAGCATCTACGGGTGTGTACGGCTAGTTAAGAAATCGGTTGCTCATCGCGATTAGTCTCTCACCCTTAAACTCCTAGAAGCGGAACGAGTAAGACTTGATTACGAGCATTTAAGTGTGACTGCTTGGTAGCCCAGTGGTGTAGCTAGGGGGATCTATGCTTGGTAACTCAGTGGTGTATTTGGGGTCTGTGCTTGGTAATCCTAGTGGCGTACCTAGACCTATGCTTGGTAGTCCCAGTGGCAGTCATGCACGAAGTCCAAGATGTGTACGGTTGATCAAGGAATCGGTTGCTCGTCGTACTTAGGCTAGATTAGATTTTCTTACCCTTTTCCTCTTAGCTTAGATTAGTTAGTATTATTTTCCACTACCATTAGGAGTAGCATTAGATTAGAACACATCATACGCCTCATCTTGGCTAAACCATACATGACATATGCAAAACTAGTCTAGATGGGAAGATAATGAACTGCGACCTCAGACTAACTATCTAGGTGCCATAACTAGTCCATCTGCGGAGTTCAACCGGATCGCGCGTGCGACGCTCGTTTCGTATGGTTGAGTGTAGGGGTACCTCGCCACTCATCACCTTTATAGCTCTATTTTTGTGCAATATTAGACTTCTTTTAAGATTTTCCAAATAAGAGCTTATGTTGTAGAAAAGCATCTTGAGCAATTTAATAGCAATGTCTTATAAAAATTGATTGTTTGAGTTTAGATAATCTAGAAAATATTTGATACTTTGAGATTACTAAAATAACTTCTTTATTTTTAAAGTTTATTACCTTAATATTGTAGTCTTGAAATTGTCAATTTTTCAAGAAATTCTATTATTTGCAATTCTTGACCAATTTTAACTGGCCAAATAGATTGAATTGGAATAGCTTTATTGTAAAATGTTTCTTTATGTCAATTTATTTTGCTTAAATTTTTGAGATTCCAGACAAATCTACTTTTTTTTCTTTTCTCTTTCTAAAACCCATTGAATCTCACTGTATTTCTAGTTTTGTTGTGAAATTTTCTCTCTAGGGAAAATTAGGAGTAGATTGGAAGACTTGTGGTTAAATGTTTTTGTGAAATTTTATTTGTTACAAGTAATGTAATATAGGGACTATATAGACTAAGTGATTTGACAAAATAGGAACCTTCAACAACTCACAATATTTGACCAAGTTAGCTGAATTTCTTTTATGATAGCCAATTATAGTTTCATACACAACTCAACTATTTCAACATTCACAATAGCAAATACATACTCACGTTTAATTCATTTCATAACCATTGAGTCTATTTGGAGGTATTTAGGCTATGGTGTTGCCAGAGACCAACTAGCTCCTAAACCATGTTTTAAGAATACCTTCATTTTCCATGACCCTTGTCGTGAGATTAGAGATGAAAATGTTAGTAGTTCCAAATGGTCAACAAAAGTTCTTTTGGTGCTAGACGGAGGGCAAGAATATTTGTTACCTAAGTACATTACATTCAAATAGGTTGATAGTCTTAGTGCATCAACAGTTCTTTTGTTGCTAGGAGGGCTTAAAAAGTAGATGCTATTTTGGGTTCATGATCAAACCAATTGATAGTTTGGAAGATTTCAAATGTTTCAAAGAAATTCTTGATTATAAGATTGGTCATTCATTAGAAGAAGAACAGAAGAAGGTTCTTAAGTTTGGAAAAAGTAGTGGAGCAAAGACCAGAAGGATATAAAGATCACCTCTTCTATTTGGTTTATTAGTCTATAAGAGAAGGTCAAAGAAACATAAAAGCTCAACAATCAAAGGAAATTCTAGTAATATGGTAAATCCACAACTAATGAATCCTTGGCAAAGAGTTGCATCATTAGGATTTCAAAATTACAATGATATGCCTAAGGTAGTTTACAAATATTTGCCTAAGCCTTTTATTTCTGGAAAGCTTACTTAGTTGAAGAATACCTTCACATGTTTGAGTTATCTTTGGCTCATGCAAATATTTAACATCAAGATCAAGCTTGTAGATTGTTTATAGCAAATTTAAAGGATATGGCTCAAATTTGATATTTCAACTTGCCAAGCAACAATATCACAAGTTGTAATGACATAAAAAGTCTTTTGTTAGCCCAATTTGGTAGTCAATTAGATAAACAAGAACTATACTATGGGCTAGTAAAAGCTAAGCAAGGAGTCAAATAGTTAATGAGAGATTTCAACATTTAGTTTTAAAGAATTTGTGGGCTCTTTCAAAGGCAATATAGACCATTAGATGAAATGCGTAAAGATACTTATCTTAAGGTTGTGAATCCCAACATTTCAATCTGGTTAAGGAGAACTCTAAACTTGCTAACATTGAATGACTACTTTAGTGAAGCTATACAATTAGAAAAAAAATTGAAATTAAATCATGAAGAGATTATTGCAACTCAAAAAAGAGAAGAGAAAATGATGATTCCTATGCAATATTTTGCTTAACTTAAAGCATTACCAAGGCCATCTTGTATTAACATAGAGCAAGATTTAGAAAGCAAAATAGTGAAACTAGAAAAAGCTTTGGTGAAAGTTAAAATCAAGGAAGAAAAGAAAAATAGAAAATACAAGCATCAAGATACTAAGTTAGTAGAAGATGAAGATGAAAATGATTTTGCTATGTTCAACTTCCTTGATATTGAATCTAATAATGAGTTATCTAGTGTTCATTATGCAAGAAAATCTTCTAACCAGGGATCTAGTGATACTTCATCTCTACCAAGTTTTGAGGAGGATATATCATCAGATGAAGAGTGTAATAACAATAAGAAAAATGAATATAATCTATGATCAAATAAAAGATTAACTACTTCTAGGCCTCTAAACATTATTTCTGATCCATCTACTACGAGGAAGATTTTTGAACCAAATAGAAGAGAAAAGAATAAAAATAAAGAAGATCAAGTAGAGAAAACTACTCAAAATCTATCTTTAAATAAATGGATGAAGAAACCAAAATTTTACAGAGATGGAGTATACAATTTGATTGAATATCTTAAACATGTCAGGGCCAATATTAGTATATATCAATTGTTATAGATTGGGGATCAGTAAGAAAGGCTTTAGAGTTCATTAAAGGTAAACAGAGAGTTGGAGAGTCAGAGTTAAGCTATGTATCTAACGTTGATAAGACAACAAAAGCTTGTTATGATTGCACCCCTGACAAGGAAGCTCCTTCTTTTCTTTTGACAATGAAGTTAAAAGATAAATATCTTCATAACTATTTGGTTGATTTTGGAGCTACCTATACTATTATGCCTTTGCCCATATGTAAAAAAATTGGTTTGATTCTTGAAAAATTCAATAAAAAGATTGTTCAAGTGGACAAAAGTAGAGTGAAAATTATAGGTTTATTGCCCAATATTCTATTAGAAATCGCTTCTAAATCCCGTATAAAAAGTAGAGTGACTATTCAAGTAGTAGATATCCTAGATTCACATAGTATTTTGTTAAGAAGAAGTTGGAGTAAAAATTTCTTAGGTTACATATCAACAAATTATTCATATATGTGGCTACCTTGGAAAAGGGAACCAAATCAGATTTAGATATATAGTGAACCTTTGATGATGGAAAACATTACTTCAAATGGGAAGAACAAAGTTGTTGAAACAAGAGTTTTTGAATTTGCACACTTCAAGAAGTTTATAACTTGGTAAAAGAGAAAGCTCAAGATGAGAGGAAATGGAAATTATACTTTGATGGTTCTTGTAACTCCAAAGGTGCAAGAGTTAGAGTAGTTCTAGAAAAAGAAGATTCCCCAAAAATTTTCAAGACATTCCTTTATCTTTCCCTTGCACTAACAATAAGGGCTAATATGAAGTTTTGAGTATTGGAATTAAAATAACATTTGAAAATTGGAAGGAGATACTTTCTAGAAATAATATTGTAAAGGATAACATGAGGATTGAAGAAGTGGAAGCATTGATAAAACAAGAAGAAGAGAAGAAAGTTTGGGTTACATCAGAAAGTAAGTATAATAAAATCCAGGATAAGAGGATTCCTAAGAGGGTCACTTTGACCACTCTTTTCCCTTCTGTTGAGTAGCTTATGCTATGGCTTCATGAGTATAGCTTTCATTTTTGTTTCTTAGGAATGAGGTTTTTATACCACCAAACCTTAAGTTTGATGAGAATTTTTCTCCAAAAAGATTTATTGTTTTCCACTGTAGAAAGCTCAATAAAAAGTTTGAAATCCAGTTTAGTTTAAAATGGAGCTTGCATAAATTTCTTTAAGCCTTTTAAACCTGGTAGAAATGTTGGCACATTTTGGCCATTTCATGGAATAGAATAGTATAAATTTATAGAGGGGTGTTGGTAAGTGCTGACAGAAAAAAATAGCCTTGGTTAATATTCATAGTACACCATGTTCTGGGTTATTCTTCTAATGCCTGGTATGCAAAAGAAGGCTCATTTGAGGAACCAATGGGAAGAGAGAGCCTGCAGCACCTCTGGCAAAAATACAAGATCAATATTGCATTCTTCGGTCATGTTCATAACAATGAATAGACATGTCCTATTTATGAGAACATGTGTAAATGATGAAAAATCACATTATTCTAGTACCTTCAATGCAATCTGAGCAAGTTTAGTACATTGAAGACAAGTTGGAGTATGTTTCAAGACTATGATTTTGGATTTGTGAAATTGACTGCGTTCAACCATTCAACGCTTCTCTTTGGGTACAAGAAAAGTAGAGATGGTAGAGGATACAAGAAAAGTAGAGATGGTAGAGGATATGATCAATTCTGAATTTCTAAGGAATGCAGGGACATCTCAGGCTACAACACTCTCACAAACTTTCCATCATACACACTAGCTGAGTGATGTTGAGTAACTCCTCAATTGGATGTGGAGTTTGCTCATTCTCATTTATCATGGGTACATTTCTCAATAGGATCAATTTACTGCAAAAATAGGGCCAATTGCTGCACATGTTCCATACATGGTTGCCGGCAGAAATTAGAAATGTGATTGGCCTGTATCAGGCTCATTTTATCCATCAAGATTCAGGTGGAGAATGTGGAGTACTTCAATTCAAAGCTTTTCACTCAATCCATCTAGCACTATATGTGATCATTAAGGTAAATGTTCTTTCAAATCCTCCATTAGAGATGGTTAGTGTTCCAGGGGAAATTCTAGATGGGAATGTGGTTTGCAATGCTTCGGAAGTGTCTGTAATGAATCCAGCTTCTACCATTGATCTATAAACTTTTAAGCCTTCCTTGTTCTACTGGTTGTGCCAATGAGCAAAAATAATCAATGTCCAAGATACAAAGGTCTCCGTGGGCATTGCATCAAACAGCCCATAGCTAGCAACAATAGTATTGCAGGAATCCATGTATTGCTGTGGCATTTGGTCAAATAAACAGCATCGCCGTTAACATCATTCTCAGCGAACGAGAAGCTGAGTGGATTGAAGAACTTGCCGAATAAAATCCGCTGTGTATGAGCCGCTTGGTTCGGTCCGTCCAATGGGCTTCATCCCAACTCAGATGATCACTAGGATTACCGCAGGACTCCGCCGTCACGGTTTTCTCATTCAGAATGCCGGTGCTGTTGCACTGAATCGAGTAATGATAATTACTGCTCACACCGCAATAGGCCTTTGTAGTTTCTGTGAATCCAAATTCTCGCGGCCTCGTAAACATATCGTAAATAATATCATACGTGTTTATGAAAACGAGATGAGCTCTTGGCATGGTCGATCGTGCCCGCGACAGTTCGGAGCAAAGAATTCTGTTGTAGGATTTCACGACGTCGTTGTAGTCTGCGGTGCCGCTGTTCAAGTCCAGATTCTTCGTCGTATCCAGGAAAAATGTGAGCCAGAATGAGCCATAGCTCTGTGAATCCACGTCCTCGACGTCAATCCTGGAGCACCACACAGAATGTACCAGATGTCCCACTTCCATCCATTGAATTATGACAGTGACGGCGAGAGACGATGGGACGGTGGCAGTGAAGGATTTGGGAGCACCTGTGGTTGCTGATAAAAAGATGGTAACGTACAACATTTGGCAATACACGGTGGCAAGCAAGAGCACTACACGGCAACACCACCGAAAGCAGCGGCAAGATGCTCAGGAACTCGTCTACAATTCGTTCTAGTTTGCTTTCGGTGGTGGCGGACACGCTTTGGACGTGGTTGCTATTGATGTTAGTGGTTAACATGAGCTGGCAAGGCTTTGGTTGTTCACGTTTTTTTGGATTGATTGAAGCCTAAGACAAAGGGTGCAAAATGTATGGGCAAACAAAATTGGGATGCTTTGATTTTTTTGTGTATATATATATATATATATATATTTTGGTGGGATAGTTATCCCATAACAGTTGTCAAATATAGATTTTATTTTGTAACTTGTCATGGAAGTTGTAACTTTCTATGGTAATCCCTAAGATATTTGTTACCAAGAAAACACTTGGCAACCATAGCTTAAATTTCTAATAACTTCCTATGAAAGTTATAACTTGGTAGTTAGGAATAAATTCTCTAGATATGTGCTATTCACTTTAACCTGTCATAATGATTGTAACTACCCTAAAGTCACTATAAGAAGGCTTTAAGGGTAAAATTTGAGGGGAGGGGAGATTTGGAAGAAGCAACTTTGAAGTATATTGAAGATTTCTTGTAAAGCATGGCTTTCTAGAGACATCAATTTAGCTACTTTATTTTAATTCTATGAATTCATTTCTTTCTATTTTGTTTTAGTTACTTAGCTAATGGTTTAGATAGTATCATGTTTGACATTTATTTTGAGATTTTTCTAGGTTGCCTTTATAGCTTTGTTTTTGCACAATATTAGACTTCTTTTAAGATTTGCCAAATAAGAGCTTATGTTGTAGAAAAGCATCTTGAGCAATTTAATAATAATGCCTTATAGAAATTGCTTGTTTGAGTTTAGGGAATCTAGAAAATCTTTAATATTTTGTGTGACATCCCATTCTTGGATGTCATGGCAAATGTCAAATATACGCTATATTAAACATTATGCATAAAAAGATAATATACCAAATGCCAAATATATGTAACATTGGACATTATGCATAAAGAAAATAATAGAAAAAATGCATAAAGAGAAAGAAAAGAATGATTTATTAATATAGAATACTATATCTGGATCATGCTTTGAGAGTGTTCCTTGGGGTTGTCTTCCTTTAGCATCTATTCCTTAGAGGCAATCCAACACTTCCACCATGGTTAGGCCTATTATGTGGCCAAAAGGTATGGCTAGTTCACGTCTTGTCCTGCTTCACTCAGCTTCCATGACTTGCCTATACCGGCTCCGCCACTCTATGCTAGCATAACCTTTAAGCCTAAGTATAAATGTTTTAGGTCAAAACCCCAAAGGTTACCTCAAGAGACATGTCCGTTATTTTAATGTGCCCTTTTAGGTCTTATAAAGATAATGATAACACTTGTTATGAAGAGACATCATCTTCATGAGGTAGTAGCATCATTTGGGAATGGGGACATGACATCTTGAGATGACTAAAATAGCTTCATTTTTTTGAAAGTTTATTGCCTTAATATTGCAATCTTAAAAATGTCAAAATTTTCTAGAAGTTCTGTTGTTTGCAATTCTTGACCAATTTTAACTAGCCAAATAGAAGCTTGTGCCTTGTCATTTATAAAGCATTTTGGTAGTTAAATAGAGTGTCTTTTATGAAATTTCTTGTTGAGCTCAAAAGATTTGGATGATTCAAAATAGATTGAATTGGAATAGATTTATTGTAAAGTGCTTTCTCATGTCAATTCATCTTGCTTAAATATTTGAGATTCCACAAAAATCTACTTTTTTTTCTTTTCTCTTTTTAAAATCTATTAAATCTTGCTCTATTTTTAGTTTTCTTGTGGAATTTTCTCTTTGAGGGAAATTATGAGTAGATTGGCAGACTTGTGCTCAAACATTTTTATGAAATTTTGTTTGTTACAAGTAATGTAATATAGGGATTATATAGACTAAGTGATTTAAAAAAATAGAAACCTTTAATAACTCATAGTATTTGACAAAGTTAGCTGAATTTTTTTTATGATAGCCAATTATAGTCTCATACACAAACCAACCATTTTAACATTCATAATAATAAACACATACTAACGTTTAGTTTGTTTCATAATAATATTTGTTGCATCATTACTTATGCCAAATATATTACAATAAAAACACCTAACCCTTTTNTAAGCACCCAAACCTTGTTTGAAGAAAACCTTCGCATCTTGTGACCTCAAAGGTCATGAGATCAAAGGGCCCCAACGTTGATGATCCCAAATGGATGCCAACACATACCTGCCCATGGCTAAGAAGGCCTAGAAGTCTCTCTCTTAGTAAATTTTAGTAATGTTATTTCTTTTGCCTAAATCCTAAAATTATTTTACTCTAAGAGATCAATATTACAACTCTTGATCTAATACATGATCATATCTATCATAGAGATTCCATTAGCTTAGTTATGGTAATGTAATCATTGGTGGGATTAGGATTGGTTATTTTAGGTAGAAGGATTGCTGAGAGGTTTTTGATAAAGTAAAATTCATGGAATCTACCATGCATACATGCATGGATGGAGGAAAACAAAACTAGAACTTAACTTCTAGATGATCTATAATAAGTTACCTTGGTCTAGTTTCACTAATGGTTAGGTCATGGAATAATCAATGATAGATAACATTGGTAGTGCTAGGTGCAATATTGTACTTAAGAAAGAAACTTGGAGATCTATTCCTATTTTGTTGATGAGTAACAGTGAAGGAACATAATAGTGGATCTCTCACAATGCATAGGAAATGATCATGTGTTTCCATGAGCTAATTGAATGATTGGTTCAGGATTTGGTGATGTTGTACTCTTACCTTCTCTTTCTTGTTCATTAATTCATTCTCTATCTCTCTCTTTCCATTTTGGTACATTATTATATGTGATAGGAAGTTGGATAGGTGAAATAAAGAATGAGATTTAGCCATCCAAATAAGCAGACTTATGTTTGATGCTAATGTTTCATTGGTTTTTGAAAATCCATTGGTTTTCCATCAATAGGTTTCACAATCACATGAAAGATAAATGTCTACTATGGGAAGATCCACTTGTGAAACTTTGGTAGCTTGGCATTATGAGTAAGTGAACTTGAGCTTATCTCCCATGAGATCATGGTGGTTGCATAACATAAGGTATGTGATTGATCTCTAAGTTGTGGGGTTTTGATCCTATGAGCTTTAAGTTTAATCATGATAATCTATTTGCATCTTAACTTATTTGTGCCTATTTGTTTGATATTTTGGTGTCATATTTAACTACCATTTATCATAAATTATGCCTACTTTTTTAATATTTTGGGTACCATATTTAACTTCCATTTATCATAACTTCCTCTATTTCTTAGTTCTCATATCATGGAAATGAGTAGATTTAACGTTATGATTCAAATCCCATGAGTTTGAATGTCATCCAAGGTAAGTTTCTTGTCTCAGCCTTCTTGTTTTTCTTATAATTTTTTAAAGTTAATCCTTGGAATTTTGGGCTAGTTTGGTATTGTGTTTGATTTCCTAGAGAATCCATAGAGATGTGAATGTAGGGGATGTTAAAATTGGATGATTTTGTCATTTGGAAAGAGAGGGGGTGGGGTGTGTGAAGGGAAGGGAAGCCAGGGTTGGGGAGATGGTGTTTATGCATCCCTTGCATCATTGTAGGGGTGGTAACATCTTTACATAAGCACACCCCTGCTATATCAATGGACCCTTATAAAAGGGGGTTAATTCTCCAAGCCTTTCTTGTAAGTTTTTCTTTCTTTTCTTTAGTTTTCTTTAGTTTTGATGAACCAAACAAGTAAAACTCCACTCAATTTTTGCCATACCCAAATGCATTAGAATTTTGGTAAGCATATTTCTCCTTATTCTTTTCTTTGGCATTGTTCATGTGGTTCAAGCTAGGTGTCTTGTAACTCATTCATGAGGAAGAAACATCAATTTGGGGGTGTACTTTATTATTTTAGTGATTATTTAAGATATTTATACATTATTTTACTTATCCATACATGTATTGGTTTATAGTTATGATTATGTTTCTCTTATGGTTGTAAGGATTATGATTGTTATTGTTCCAATGAACATTTTTTGTAATGATAGTATAATGTTTAGGGAAACTCACTTTATTTATAGAACTTCTCATAGCTCATCATGCTTTGGTAATTACATTTAGGTTTCCATAGATCAACCACAAAAGAGATTATGAAATTTCAATTCTTAGTCTATGGTCTTATAGGAAAACCATTAATGCTGAAGGATGAGGAGGAAGAATAATTATCTTCGAATCTAGAACCTATATTTAAGAGGCCTTACTCAAGAGAGAGCTTTGAAGGTAGATCCAACCATGTAAAAAGGAACTACCACTAGTTCATTGAGCTTGATCCATCTAAAATTAAGAAAGCATATTAGAATATGAGCTTCTATGACTACATCATCTAGCCTTTCACATGGTACTAATACAAGGTGAAAAAGTTCTATCTTAATTTTACTTCAAATGGTACAATGTCATTCCTTGGTGAAACTCGTATGCTCATTTCAACATGGATAATTTACTTGAGCTATGGGATTCTCAAATGAGCTAAGCAACAACTGGTGATCATAGGCTCATATGACTAAGTCCAAGCTCAAGATAGATATCCTGCAAAAGGCCTTTGATATAGTCAAGGAGGAACTTCCTATGATGCAAATTGGCATGTATAATATCATGACTCATAATTCATATCCACTAGAAAATCATTAAATATTTTCTACTTCTTATTCAAATCCTTATATCAAATGATTAAGGATGTAGTTAGAGACGAGAGGGAAATGCATGCCTTCCCATGACTAATCAGAAAATTATATGAGTTGGAAAGAATACTCAATTATGTTGGGAGACATTCCACTTTAGTAGGGATGGTGAACTAGGAGAACATCATGATTATGATCTTAAGATGATGACTTGAAGCCATTAGGGTAGTACTTAATTTCAAAGATGACATATGATTGACAAAGACATCTTGGGTTAGATCATTGTACTAGCTCTATGCAAGATCAACAATGGTACCTATAGTATCTTAGGCATTACCATAAGCTTATGTGTGATAGTCTAGATAATCAATGCCATAACAACCTAACTTTAACATTAAATAGAGCCAATAACCTCTTCTTGATGGTTTATTTTGGCCCATTCTACGTATACAAGAAGAGGGTCAAGCAACAATGATCCATGTGGAGAAATCATAGGAGCTTAGTAGCAATTTTCTAGGCATGTTGGAGGTCATCATGAGTGGTGAAGGTATAAGCAAGAATCTCCTTGAATTTTCTCTTCACTTATTAAATGGTTCACCCCTATTCCAACATGAGAGTTTGATTTTGTCTCTAATGATGGATCATCAAGGTATATCTCTTTTTCACATTGATTGAGGTACAACTTGCACAATGTTCATCATGCTGTAGAGGTCCTATAAGTACCCACTAATCAACGTAAGAGTAGCCAATGGACATAGGAGAAACAAAGGATAGATCCATGCATTAAGATTAAGCTAAGAAACATTGATAGTGTAGTGGAGATTGAATTGGTGAAGGTATAAGCTGAGATGAAAATTGTTAATGCTAATAGGACATTCTATCTAAGGGAGTTACGGTGAAGCCAAGAAGGGGTATGGTGATTAGTATAATAGTTGAATAATATTATACTTTTGGTACTTGCACCCTCAACTATCATACCTGAGGTAAGGATTAATTACTTGTAGGTTGAACTAATTAAGATATGATAGGCTGGAAATGAAGCTTTGTTCATAAAGGATAGCCTTGAGAGGTAGATCCATATGCTAAAGCATTAATTTGAGGAGTAGGATAAGATGAGCTAAAAAAATGGAAAAACAAGTGCTTAATACCTCTTACTAGGTATGGAGGCTTGAGGATTAAAGCCAAATCATGACTTTTGGGACAAATATGTTTGTACTACATTAGAACTTTTAGAAAGAGCTAGTAGAGAAGGCAACCCAAGAAATTGATGAGCTCATGAAGATACACATGATTGAGTAGGAAACCTAAGATGTTAAGGTACATAGATTACACAAATTGGTAGTTATTCTAAATAAGAGAATGATTGGCGAGTGACAAGAATTTAAGGAGAAATTTGACACATTGTATATCAAACTCTATCACATGGCCATAAGTGAACCAATACGATAGGAGAAAATGGACCTTCTAGAAAATATGTATATCCTTCACTATGAAGAAGCAGTGATAGTCCTTAAGAGAAGGCTCAAGGAAACTAGGGAAGATGTATAGACAAAGAGAAGAAGATATCTACATGTTGTCCAAACTTCTATAGGAATATCACATAATGAATTGGAAGAGTGGATACATAATGCATTAGTCGAGTTGGATGTGAGCTTATGTAGGTAAGGCGTAGCATGAGTAGTTCTAAGTAGACGTAGAGGAACATTGGAAGGCTACTTTGGGTACTAGAATTAATGCATGATCAAAGTAGATAACTCTAAGCTAGGATGATATTTGAGACACAACTTCAAAGATTTTACATGTCCATACCTTACATCTCATACTTTTGCCCATATGAGATAGGCATGTTAGGGAGATTTCATCCTCAAGTATCATCCCTCACTCTTTTCATTGAGATTGCTTATATTATACTATAATAATAATTTCTTTTATATATTTGTAATTTTTTCACATTAACCTTATTGAGTACCTAGTGCTTATTTTGTGTTTTAGAATGATAAAGCTATGGGACTAGCTTTACTTAGTGCTAGAGGAACGATGAATCATTTAGTGATATTTTGTGAATTAATTATAGGCCTGAGATTTAGAAAGTATCAAATACATCCTATGTTTATAGTTCTAGTATGATCTATTGAGATTTGTATCTCTTAGGGTTTGGATCCACGTTTTTTATTACTTTTTGGATCGTGTGTATGTCTTAATTCCATTAGGATGTTTCTAACCTTTTTGAAACATCCTAAGGTCCTTAGGAAATGTTCTTATTAGTTCTAGGTTTCCCTTGGGGCTAGTAGTTGGTGCTAGTTGTGAGGGTGCATTGACACTACTCCTTGCATTAGGGTAGAAGTATTGATGCATCGCCTGCCTAGCCCTCATTACCTAACTTCACCTAGATCATGACTTGAAACTTTCAAGATGTATTAATGGATCTCTGTGGATGTTAGGGCATTGACATACTTAAAACATTTTTTCACAAAGACTATAAACATCTAGGTTGAACTCTTCACACATAAATGTGATAACTTAGATTTTATTTTGAGACTTTTGGGCTTTTGGCATTCAATTTTATGTGAACAGATCCTCCTTCCTTGGGTAAGTATAATTTTCTTCCTATTTATATGTTTTTGAGACATTACTTTCATAAGTATGGCTAGATTCTACTAGAGTGCTACCTTGCGTTTCTAGCTTAGAATCATTTGGTTGATGTAGAGTCAGTCATTTGGCATTATAAATATAGCTTATGGTTTTTCCTATATTTTTTTACTTAGATGCCTTAAACTATAAAAAAAAAATATAAAAAATCCATGCTTATCATATGAATTTCTTAATTAACTTATTAATTCATTTACATATTCATTGAGTTGCAATGATTCATCCTTATTCAAGGAGGTCATAACTGTATGAAATAGTGTTGGACCATTGAGGTTATGAATAGGAGCCATTTTATGCTTTCTATATGAGGTGTTATACCTTTTCCTTTAAGGATCACAACTTGTAAGTGTATGCATACATGAGCATTGCTACTTATCCCAAAAGAGATTGCAACGCATGTGTGTTATTTATTATTTTATTCTTATATCTATAAAATACATAAAAATTATAAAATGTAAAATAATAAATATTTTATACACTCTTTAACCATGGAAACATGGATTTCTCATGTATTATATGTATCATATCTCTTTTACATTTATTAAATATAACAATCTACAAGAGTGTTCTTTGTAATTTAAATTAACATAATCTTTGGAAGTTAATGATTGAATCACACTACATTCTATATGATATAGTCCCATTAACCGTTGACCTTTTGGTATGTCAAAATCTTAAAGAAAATGAAGAATGTAGATCATATGTATGCAATAATAATTTTGCAGGGCCATGAACAAGAACCTTACATAGGGATCTGAGATTTCAAGAAATGAGATCTACATTGAGATGTAAATCTACATTGACAAGATGAGAGCATGATGAAAGTGTAGTCTACAAGTCAAACTAAGGTGTTTCAAAGACTAACAAGATGTCAGATTTACAAGGGAATGCCTTAGAATTCAAAGTGAAAAAGTGAAGTAGATGTCTTTAAAAAATAGCAAACGTCTATCTCAAACAATAGACATCTTCTTTTCTAGATAGATGTATCTCTTGCATTGGGGGCTATCTCAAGTAGACATCTAAACTTTAAAGTAGATGTATATACTAGTCAATTAATAGTTGTTGCATGAATTTTGAGGAGTTTTCAGAAACTTTAAGGGTATAATCAATGTAAAAATAAAATTGTGCAAGCACTATTCAAACAAAAACTTATCATTGGCTATTCTAAGAAATTTTGTTTTTGCTCTTCATTATAACATCATTTGCTTGTTGTGATTGTACTAAGCTTTAAGTACAAGGATATGTAAATTTAGTTACACTCTTTTCTTATTCTTTTTTTCCTTTCTTTTTTGTAGCCTTGTGGGGTTGATTTTCTTCTTACAAGAGGACATTCTTGTTAAGCTTATTGAGATCCTATAGGATTGAGTGATTTTGCAATGTCGCAACACTCTAGTACAGAGCTCAATTTTGTAAAGGTTGTGAGATATTCTAAACCACATTTTAAGGTTGTTGGTACCTTGTAGGATTGAGTTGTTTCATGATGACAAAACACTATGGAGCAGAGCTTAAAGCTTGTATAATGTGTGGTGTCCTTCAAACTACATTTTGAAGAAACAAAGTCTAGAGGTGTGCACATATTCTTCCCTTTGAATGTGGATGTACCCACATTGGGGAACCATGTAAAATTTGTATGTTTTTTTGGTTGAAGTAAATTTAAATTAGGAAACTAAGTTCTTGATCCAAAAGTGGTATTAGAGCTTGGCACTCTCAAGTTTGTGCTTCAAATTTCAAGAATGAACTATGAAGGGGACATCCTACACAAAGCCATCAATGTTCAATGGGTTTGAATTTGCATATTGGAAGGCAAGGATGCAAGGCTTCTTCCAAGTCTATGGAATTTGAAGTATGGGAGTTAATCCTTGAAGGCTACACACTGCCCATCAATAGTGCCTCAAAAGCTCTCAAGACATGAAAAAAATGGACTGCTAAAGAAAAAGATAAGTTTATGCATGACTCTAAAGCCAAAAATTATTTATATTATGCACTGAATACATAAAAATTTAATAGAATATCTGGGTGTAAGAATGATAAGGAAATATGGAAAACCTTAGAGGTTACTTATGAGGCATGTCTATAGTTAAACAATCAAAACTCTTAGTTTTACAAAATGAATATGACAATCTTTGAATGAAGGAAGGAGAAATGATTAAGGATTACTTCTCTAGGGCAAACGAGCTTGTAGTAGCAATTAGAGGAATGATCAAGGACTTGTCTAAAAGCAATGTAATTAGAAAAATGATTAGAACATCATAGTCAAGTTCAAACCTAAGGTCATTGCTATGGAATAAATCAAAGACTTTTCAATCCTTAAATTTGAGGAACTTCAAAGTGCTCTAATTACTTATGAGATGAATCTCACAAGTGAAGGAGTGATAAAAGAAAAGCCTATTACTCTAAAATTAGCAACAAAAGAAAAGGAGTAGGTTGAATAAGAAATGAATAGTCAAGATGAAATAGCTTTTCTATCAAGAAGAGTTTTAAGAATCCTTGCAAGAAAAGGTAGAGGCTTCAACTAACTAGGACCCAATCAATCCAAAGGTAAAGAGAAAGGAAAAAATTCTACAAATTTAAATTTTGATCAATTTTCCATAGAATGTTGGGTATGTGGTGGAAGAGGTCATGTGGTCTCCAAATGTCCTAGCATTGGTAGGTTGCAATGGAGAGATAAAATTGAAGTTGATTCAAAAGAGACAAACTTCTACACTAGTTGGAATGATGTAGAAAAAAGTGAAGAAGAGGTTGATGAAACTACAAAGGACTCACATCTCATTCGCATGGCTCTTATGGATGATGATTGCACAATCAAAGATGAGGACCAAGTAATTGAAACTAATGAGGAAAGGTATGATCTTTTGTGCAATGAACTATTGTGCTTCCAAGATCTTTGTATAAAACTAAAGAAGGCTATAAAAGAAAAATATTAAGAACTATCTCTACTTAATACAAGATATTTAGACCTCTTATAAGAAAACTCAAACCTATGGGCTGAGAATGAAAAACTAACCTTTTCTTGTGAGCAGATTAAAAAGGAAATTGTAGAGACCAAACTAATGAATGAAAGAATTGTCAAAGGGAAAGAATCCCTTTGCATCATGCTAAGACAAGGAAGAAGCTCACATGATAAAATTAGACTAGGATGCTACCAACAAGAAGAAGCATATACACAAATTCCATCCAAATAAGAGACAACTCCAAAGATTGAAGTGTCAACTGATACTACCTCTAAATAAAGAATAGCTCAAATGTTTGATCACTTTAACCAAAATAAAAGGATTAGATGTTACTATTATAATATATTTTGACATAAGCAATGAGATTGTAATTTAAAATATGATCACATGAACACCTTGTCATATCATAAGACTCCTTGGTCTTACCAAAATGCACCTAGAAAGCAAGTCTTGTAGGATAAGAAGAAATGGAGGAAAAATCAAAAGGGCAAGAAGAAAAAAAAAGGTGTGAAGAATTAAAAAGAAAGAAAGAAAGTAAAAGAAACTTCATCAAAAAATTTGTAAAAGGGATCCAAACATTAGAAATTAAAAAAATTTCATCATTCACAAGGTCCTTAGACACCTTCATCTCCATCAGCAAGCAAGGTAAGTAGAGGAAAGTTTTCATCTCATTTAGAATTTATTTTAAGACTATAATGCTTGGCAGTTATCCCTTGAACTTTCCCTTGTTGAGAT
This sequence comes from Gnetum montanum, assembly GCA_015680685.1. NCBI lineage: Eukaryota > Viridiplantae > Streptophyta > Gnetopsida > Gnetales > Gnetaceae > Gnetum > Gnetum montanum. The sequence continues at coordinate 22,079 of MNCI01007401.1, forward strand.
GTCTACTTATAGATGTCTACCCATAGATGTCTACATCATGAGTTAGATGTCTATTTGAGTTTTAAATAGATGTGATGTGGACATCTACTAGTCAAGATAGATGTCTATCTTTTCGTAAAAAACCCTTGAAAATCATGATTATATGAGGCCAACATTTTATTTTCCCTTATTTTTCCACATCCAATTATAGAAGACTAAGGATAGATGACTAGGGCTTCTTCAACAATGATCATTTGTGCATCTTCTATTAAATTAATGGTTCACAAGAAGGTTGCAATGTCCAGGGATCCTTGTACAAGGCATAATTCAAGGAAGCTTCTTCTAGTGCTACAAATTCTTATACTTAGTTTCATTACATTGATGCTTAGCACAGATTTGAGGTAACTCATTTTGTTATGATTATTTTTGACAGATCCCTATATTTTCACTAGCATCTTTAGAAGGAACTTATGACATTTTTTCAAGTATTGAAGTAGGTAACCTTTATTTGTATCAACTTTTGTGTCTTTGAAATTCTCATCAGGGAATTTTATAGCAACATTGTAATTTCAAATGCTAGTGTTGCTACTTTCACTTCCACTGTTGGGCATATATTGATTGAAGTCACCCCAAAAGTTGTCAATTGAAACACCACAAATTTCATGTTGCAACCTTCATTTCCCAACTTGAGGTAAGGATTCATTGTAAATGGGAGATATGTAGTCCATGAGCTATAATCTTGCATACTTCAACATTCTAAGGCCAAAAAATGCTACAAAAGTTGTTACTTCCTTGCACCCCAAGTAAAAAAGGGTATCCCATGTCTATATTTGGGTTTGAGAAGGACGAAACACCTTTGGAATAGCTAAAAATAACATTTTCATGGGTTTTTGTAGGGGGTATAGCCCCAACTACGTTGGAGCCATTTTTAGTAGTCACTATAAGTACATTTTTAGTAGTCACAGTAACTACACTTTCAGTAGTCACAGTAGCTAGTGTAGTCACCACCAAGACCCAGTAGAAGTACAATGTTGGGATCATTGAAATTTCCATTTTTTCCAATAATAGCCAGTGTAGTCATTTCAAGTCAAAAATGACTAGTGTAGATAACATTCTTCACGAAGCATGACACTTTTCAAAAGATTCCACCATTTCCATAGTTTCCAACCTTTTCCACATTTTCCACCACATTTGCCACTTTCCAACACCTTCATTGTAGTCCACCATGGCTAGCGTAGTAAGAGTGATGCTAGCATAGTCATGAAAGTACATTTACTATTTATGGTAATTAGATGGATTTTGTTATTGTAGCTGATTCTAGGCTTACTATAAAAGGCAACTACATTGGTAGTAGATGACTATTGACCATCACTAGCATAGTCAAAGCACTACCAATGTAGTTACAAAATTCTATTTACCATTCATGGTAAATAGATGGGTTTTGTAGGTGTAGTCGATTCTAGATTTACCACAAAGAGAAACTATGCTAATAGTAGGTGACCAACTATCCTAATAGTAGATGATTATTGCAAACCCACAATCAACACCAATTTGTTAGCAATTAATGGCAATCAAAAATAGTCCCAAAAATAGCAACCCTATCCTATAAATACCCAATGTCAACACCATTTTTAGGTTCTGAATTTTGGCATTTTACAACCTATATAGTAGTTCCAACACTTTTTCATTCCCAACACTTTGGAATTTTTGCAACCCAAAAAACCCATTGCAATCTTACTTACACTCTTTGGTAGTGGAAACTGGCACTACACTGGGCATAGAGACTCCACCGTAGCTACCATTGCACCAAAAAGTGAAAATCCATTTCCATAGCCATGTTTTAGATCTTGGTGGAGATTGATGGAAAGTTGTTAAAAACTAGAGTTGGGAAGAAACTAGATTGTGGAGTTGCAAAAAGATGTAGTCTATCTTCTCCAATGGACTTCAAGCTTCCACCAAAAATCTTGTGTTCTTTTTGCACAAAAACTTGTACTTCATGAACCTTCATCCTTTATTTTTTATAAAGTTATTATTCACGTTGTGCAAGTTTTGGTTCACGTTTCCATTTTTACACTTATTTTCATTTTCAAATCTATAATTATAGCCTCATTTCTATTTACATTTACATCTTCATTTTCATCTTAATTTTTGATTTTGTTTACATTTCCATTTTCCATTTCCATTTACATTTCATAAGCCCCTAGGTGATCAACAAGACCATCCAGGTCACTTGAGTTTCATTTTTTAGAGGCCCTTGGGATTCAGGGTTAAGACTATTCTGGTGCTCAAATCTTTTAGTTTCCCCATTCCAGCAACTAAGATCTAGCTCCAACATCAATGCCATCCTTGAAATGTCCAATTCTAATGTTCATAGGGTTATTATTTATTCCATGACTGACATGTTTACAAATGGTGTAATTACTATTTCCCATGATGAATTTTGTGATGCTTTGTTTGGGTAGTCTATGTCTTTGCATAACAGGAAAGTTCTTAGAAGTCAGATGGCTTCAAATGATTTCACCCTCTTTCTCATTGTTTTGTATAATATTATTATAAAAGGAGGAAATTATAGCTAGTTGTTACTAGTCCAAACCTACAGTCTTTATTGTCTACTCATTGGAAAGTCACTAGACTTGGGCCATATCCTATGTGGAGACATGTTAGGTATCTTCACTAGGGAGAGAGTCTATGGGCATTCTCATCTCATTAGTTTGTTGGTCCATTAGAGAGGTGTTTCCATTCCTGATATGTCTTTGCTTAAAGGTAAGAGAAGCCTTAGTGAGTATTCAAAGAAGAGGAGCTCTATCCACATTTATGTAGTAGAGCCTAGCACTAGGCCTCAAAAGTTAAGGAAAAAGGGATATGTATCACCATCTCAAGCCTCTCCTTAGTTGAGAAGATCTAAATTGGTTAGCAAGAATATGAGATCCACTTTCAAGAAGCTAATTAAGCCTTTTGTTTGTACAATTGTGATGATTGGTAGGAACCTCACTTATTTGCGTAAGAGAATGGATGCAGTTGGAGTACATCTTCCTTTAGATGGGTAGTAGTTTGAGGAGATTACCACTCCTTGAAACACCACCAAGAAAGTACATGTAATTACTTGAAACCTTCACCACCTAACTTGAGGCACAATTTCATTTTAAATGTAATATTTGTAGCCCATGAGCTACAATCTTGCATACTTTAACTTTTTGGGACTAAAAAATGCCTCATAAAGTGCTACTGCCTTACTTCCCAAGTGGAAAAAGTTACCTCATGTCTATATTTGAGCTTGGGAAGGCTAAAAATTCCTTGGGGACTACTAATTTTGGCATTTTCATGGGTTTTTTTAGAGTTATAGCCTTAACTACGTTGGAACCACCCACCCCCACTGTGAATGGTGTTGGATTTTCATGTCCCAACAAAACCCAATGTAGTCACTACAAAACCCATGCATAGCTACACACATTCAATGTTGGTGTTGTGAGGTTTTACATTTTTCCAGCAATGGCAAGTGTAGCCATAACAATTTTCCAATGGTGGCAACCTAGCCAACATAGTCATCATGAACTTCCAACAACTACAGTTTGACCAGTGTATCATCATGGACTTCCAATAGCTATAGTTTGGCTAGTGTAGTCACCATGATTTCAATAGATTTCAACAAATGCCAATGTAGTCCTCTAAGGCTAGTATAGTTGGGATGAAGGCTAGCATAGTCACAATAATTTATTTACTATTTTTAGGATACAGATGGGTTTTGGTGGCCTGGGTGCATCAAAGCTTACTATAAATGGTCAACTATGCTAGAACCACCTATCCCTAGTGTAGATGATGTTGGGGTTTTATTTTCTAGCAACTCCTAGTGTAGCTGCCATAAAACCAAATGTGGATGTTACAAGGCCAATGTTGGAGTTGTTGGGTTTTGCATTTTTCAACAATATCTAGTGTAGTCACAACAATTCTCAATAGTATTCACATAGACTAGTGTACTGGAGGTGAAGCCAATGTAGTAAAATAAAAATCTGTTTACTATTTTTAGTATGCAGATGGATTTTGATGGCTTTGGTAGATCAAAAATTTTCGTAAATGGTCAACTATGTTGGCAATTATAGCTTGCTACACTTGCACATGATTTCAATCTATTAGTAATGATGGCAGAAAAATTATAGCAACAAATTGAACACCAACCTATTTAAACTAGAATCCAACGCTTTGAAAGGTCTTTTTAGCAAATTAGCAATTGGTTAAGCATTGGTGACTTTTAGTGCATTTTCTAGTAGCAAAAAGTTAAGCATTTTCCACCATTTTTTCAACCATTGCAGTGTATCTAAGCTCAAGAACCAACAAGAAGCTTTGAAAATTTAAGCTTGGAAGCACCTGGATCATCCAACTGATAATAGAACACAACCCATTGATTTCACTAGACTTCAGGCACCATTCAGGCAACTCCTTGTGCATCTAGGCACACACTTGTACATTTTGAAACTCTACTCTTGCAAAATTTTTATTATTTTAATAAAAATTAGCAGTTCATTCATTTGTGTAAGTTTATTTGGAATTAAAATTTTGTGCTTTCTCTTAGATTAGATTTACATTTTTCATTTAATTCATTTGCATTGTTTACAATTTCCAAGTCCATGGGTAATTATCAAGATCATCAAGGGCACTTCAAATCATATTTTCGAAGGCCCTTCGAATTTCAAGTTAGGTTGTCACACTTGGAATTTTTAGTTTTATAGCAATCAAATTTTTTAGGTGTTATAGTTTCTAGCACTAGAAGGAGGGCCTCCACCTAAATTCTTAGCCAAATTTTTTTCTAAAACCTATTTCAACATTTTGAAATCCTATTTTCAATTATTTCTAACATTTGCAAAAACTTGTTTTTAACATTATTCACCAGCAAAAACCAACATTGGTGTTCTAACTCCTACCCCTAATACCTAGCGTAGTTGTGGTTGGTGATTTGGGTGCTTACTATATTTTCAAAGTAGTTGTTAGATTCCTTGAAGCTAGCATAGATTACATTGAAAACCCAAATTCACTTGTTATGAAATTTGGTGGGAAAGCCAGTGTAGACATCTCTAGGACTCTAGCATAGTCCTAAAAAAACTCAAAATTTTCATATTCCATTTCTTGAAACCAACATAGAAAACCTTTTGGAAAAAATTTTCCAGTTGGGCTTTCCAAAGTGAAAAGCCATTTTCCACCACCTATCTTAGCATAGTTGGCTTAAAAATACAGTGGTCTATTGTACACTCCAGTGTAGACACCACTAGAAATACTAGCATAGTTGGTGTTATCAACTTTAAAACTATAACACCATTTTTCTAGTGTGGTATATACCATTTACACTATAGTAGCAATTTCAACATTTTTTACATTTATAGTTAATTATGAGTTTTGTCTTCAAAGAGTTATTTTCATTTATAGTCAACTACATTGTGGGAAATTCCTCTTGCTAGAATTTTGGTTTAATTAATTAAATCAAACATTCCATCTTTCCTACCCTTTTTTCCAAACTAACTAGCGTAGTTGTGGTGGACAAATTACATTTTCCATCGCCACACAAACCCCAGTGTTACTTTTTAAGATACCTAGTGTATCTTTTAAAAACTAATATGTTTTGATTGCATAAAAATACCTAGCATAGTTTCCATAAAAGGAAAGTACACCAACACCCCCTAAATAAGCAAACTAAAAAATTTACTATTTTATCACCAACATATTTTTGGTAAAATACCAATGTATCTTTCCAAAACCCTATATACTACAAAAAACTACTTTTTCCATATTTAGATTTTCACAACAAGTGTTGGACTTTTTAAATCCCAACATAAAAACTATAGCAAGTTTGGTTTTATTTTTCTTTTAATTTTTCCAAAAAAGCTTTTCAAAGCCCAATTTTGTTTTTATTAACTTGCATAGTTTGGTTGGTGCTAATTAATGTATTTTTGCATATCAACCATTCTACCACTAGACTTTGCATACATGGCCACTAGCCAAGATGCAGTTTGTGTCTATGACCCAAAAGATCTCACTATCATAGAAAAAAGGCAATCACTTAGATAAAGGGGAAAAAAGTCAAATTTCATGGTTGTCAATGAGAAGTTCTATAACTTCCTGTATGTGAAGATACAAGTTGGACTTCTAATACCATGCTCTGAATTTGATGCTAAGTGTTAGTTCAAAATTATACATTAGGATGGGAAAGAATACATTCCATCACCTTATGAAAAAATCCCCCTAACTAATGTTTATGGGAAAATGCTCATAAATCTCATAGAGGTTGATGATTTTAGTTAGGAGATTAGCTCAAAAGATCACAAAGAAGAGTAGGATGAGTTTGAGGTAGAATCAAAGCCTTAAAACTCTATTGGAAGCCTTTTCCATTAGTTAGCTTCCCTAACTACTACTCCCAGTTTAACCATCCTTGCCTCATCTATGGGATAAGTTCCCCAGTCTTCTTTTTTCCTTGTTCATCCTACTATGCTTTGGTCTACACCCATCATTGCTACACACCATTTACAACCCATGTTTTAATCTACCTCCTTATTTTCATCAATGCCCTTTTCCACATAACCTTACTCTATTCACCCAACCCCAGTGATGTCTACCTTAGTACCTCCCTTTTTCATACTAGCAGGACCCTCATTGAGGCCCCAAGTAATACAAGCCTCTCATACTCCTTTTTTGCCCTCCATATCATAAGTTTGAACTCAAAATTTTTTCTCTTGTTTAACCCACTTGTGATGATGGTCAAACAACCTCTCCCCTTTATGCCAATGTCAATTGTACAAGCTCAGACCTCTCAACTTCTTCCTCAACCATCGACACAAGTACTGTAGCCCACAAGGATGCTTCAAGGCTTGGATCAAGCCTTTCAAATGATCCAAGAGCTTACCAAAGGGCTATAGAAACTCAAGGCTAGTACAACTCAAATGGTCAAGGTTCTAGACTTTTATCAAGATGATCCTATAATTCTTATGGTGCCTCAAATAACCTTATCCATAGGCTTGCCTATTTCAAATTTTGCCAAATACAATGATGAAAGGGATCCAAATGCACACCTAGTCACCTTCCAGTCTGAGTGCCTATTTTTATGAGCTTGGCCTCATATGATACTATGGATTTTTCCCATGTCCCTCAAGGGAAAGACTCTAGATTTGTATCGAACCTTGTCTAGGGGTTTCATCTCTTGCTTAGAAAGCATGATAAATCAATTCATCAACTGCTTTAGATATAACTTAAAGTTAGATGCCACATTGGATCAATTGATGAAGGTGAAGTAGGGGCTACTTGAATTGATCAAAAGGTTCATTCAAAGGTGGAACTCAACACTTAATGAGATTATAGAACCTATGAAACTCAGCTCTTGGCCATCTACAAAGAAGTAGTAAATGACTTTACCAAGCCAAAGCTTCACTACCTAGATCCCTAATCACTAAGCCAAGCCTTCTCGCAAACCAAGAACATTGAGGAGGAAAATGAGGCAAGTAATGATATGGCCTACATGGCCTATAAAAACTAGTATGCAAGGAAGGATAGGGATAAAAACAAACAAGAACATACAACCATGGCTGCAGTAACAAAAGATTCAAAACAAGAGAAAAAGTAGGGATCACCACCATGCAACACATTTCAAGACTCATCACAACCACCCACTTGCTACATTCCAAATTAACTAAGACAAAACTTTGGATGGAAGGATAGGTCTAGGTACACAAGGTTGCCTATGAAGCCCTCTGAGATTCTAGAATAGTTTCTTAAAGACAACCATATACAACAGAAGCAACTATTTGAAGAGGACTGTAAGAGACACGATTATCTTTGTGACATAGCTAGAGATCCAATGATAACTATCAAATACGATCCAAAGTTATTAAGGTACTTTAGACTAGATAGGTACTACCATTATCATCAAATAGCTAGTTATGACATCAACTTTTGCCTAGCATTAAGGGATGACCTCCAAAAGATGATTGACCATGGTGAGTTGTTATTGAATGATCCCAGCTCTCCAAGCACCAACAACAACTCCTATATTGTAGCCTCATTCACAAAAACCAAATGGTCTAATCCTCCTAGGAAACCATTTGTCATTAACATATCACCATAGTTCCAAAACACAAAGCCTAGAGATCCCTTCATGATACAAGTACTACCTCCTTCATCCCCTAATAATCCTTTCATCATACATGTTCCACCTTTAGTGGCATCAACATCAAAACCAAGACCATGAGTTGCTAATCCTCCAAAGCATAGGAAACCATTTATGATTTGGGTCCCTTCACCTTCAACAAGTAAGCCTATAACAACCCATGACCAAAGTCCATCTATAGTGACTTAGAGGTTAGAGGTTAGCAAGAAACCATCATTATAACAGTGATGAAATCAACCTATCGCCAAAACAAAAATGAAATCCACTAAAGGTAACCAAGAAAAAATGGTTTCAAAACAACCTACACCATGATCAACTTCATCCATGGATAAGGTGCCTAAGGCAAGTACATCAAAACCTAAGTCACAAACTCTAGGAAGGGTTGAGAAGGTTAGGACCACTAAGGCTAAAATTTCAGAAAGGGAAAGAGTTTTCTTACAACAATGGAATAAGACAAATGATCCCTTAAGAAAAAGAACACATCACCAAACTTGTATGACTTGGTCATGAATTTTCCTATTCATAGAGATGCACTAGCTCAAATGTTGACTTCTATCCTTTTGAGTAGAGACATGCCCACCAATAGAGAGTCGATCCACTCTCTCATTGAGCAAGCTTTACTTAGGAAAAATAAGCTTAATCCAATGCTCAACTTTTGTGATAGTGAGGTTAAAATTAACTCTCGACATAGGGAAGTCCTATTTGCATCTCTCCTCGTTACCATACATGTTGGTAGGTATAAGGTTCATTGTGTTTATTGGTGCTAGAAATCTTGGTTTCTAGAATGGAAAAATTGAAATATCTAAGCATCAAAATAGTTTTAACCTTGAGTCCCAAGGGTCTCCACAAAATGGAACTTAGGATACCTTTGATAGTCTTGCCAATCACCTAGGGACTTAAAAAATGTAAATGGAAATGGTTTTGGGATCATAAACATGATTGGAAATGTAGGCAAAAATGGCCTACTAAAAATGACAATGGAAAATGAAATTATAGTTACAAATGTAAACATGAAAATAGAAATGAAATCTAGGATTTGTACAACATAAACCAAAAAATTCATAAAAGAATATAAAAGAGATTGAGTTCATGGTGTATAACATTGTGCTAAAGGCATAGGAAGTTGCTTGCCAAAGCTTGAAGTCCATTGGAGAAGGCTGCCTCCATAAGCTAGTTTCTTCCTAGCTTTAGGCTACTACAACTTTTCATTATTTTTTATCAAATTAACTATGTGGGAATGGGATTGGTGTAGCACATTTGGAGAAATGAAAACTATGTGGGAGTCTCTATTCCTAGCATAGTCATAGTTTCTACCACCAAATGACACTACTAGGTGAGGATGTAACAACTGCAATGGGTTTTGATGGTTCCTAGTGGAGATGGAAATGGAATAGGATCTATACTTTTATTGATAATGAAAACTACATGGGGGTGTGATGAACTGCGATATCAGGACCACGATATCAGGTGTGTAATATTAGAGCCTTCCACACGATATCGAGCATCCGATATCGGGACTTGCCTTGTTGCCTATAAATAAGAGGTAGGTGCACTTGGTTTGGCAATAGATTAGTTAGACCCTTACCAAAACTCTTGCCTTTTTTCCCTCTTAGAGTTAGAATTATTTCTGTGTGCCTATAGTAGGAGTTATAAAGTGAACGGATTTTTATTCGAGCATTGTGTACCTGAGCACACCTTGTGTACAACAATAAAGATGAACTTTGTGATAAACATTGTAGCATTCTAAATAGATTAATTAATGTTAATTACTATTACTTAATGCTTTCCTTAGTTAATTAATGTTCTCTCTCTCACCCTACAACTATCCTAAGTAAGCACACTTAGTACAACCACTTCGAGCATGTGTGTAATGCTTGGTAACCCAATAATGACTAGTGTTTGGTAATCTTAGTAGTGTTGCACTAGTTCAAGATGTGTATAGCAAGTGAGAACAGATGCTGGCATTAGGACTAGTTAAAGCATAGTTGAGTAGTTAAATTCAATTAGTTACTTAGTTATCTCTCTCTCCTCCCTTTGTAGCACCAGGACATAAAAACCTATAAAAATCATGTACCTCAAGTTTACTTAACCATACAATCGTGCTATACAAGTAAGCTTGGGAAGACAATGATTGACTAAGCCATCCTTGTTCCACAAAGGCGCATAACCACTTAGTCCTTGGAATTCAAATGGATCATGTGTGGATGCTCATATTCGTAAGGTTGAGCATAGGGATACCTTGCTACTCATCATTGGCGTTGTTGCTAGGGACTTTATTATTTGTGCGCTAATTAGAACCTAGGAAATATTCACATAATTGGAACGAACCCTTAGGGTTGGTTATCTTAAAAATAGTGAAATGAAGAGTATTGCATACTGAATAGAAAATTATGTCTCCTTCTTACGAGAGTGTTTCATCACCTAGGTTCGATATAGGGAACAATTAGAGGCGTAGTACACATGATAATCCGCTAGTCCCTTAATAGTTTCGCATGGTATACATTCATCTTGATAAGTATATACCAAAATTTACCTTTATCCTCCACTAGGATGAACAATTGCATTGGCGTAATTTAGAAGGTAACATAGTGTTACCTCCCAATTGCTCAGTCCCGGGCATGCTCCTTTGTAATCTCACATGAATTGGTATGTAGCACTTACAGGCAAAGTACATTGTGCATGATCATGACTCGAGAGAGTATCAACCCATAGAGGCACACTGTTAAAGGGATTTACAATAGGAGAGATGTCATGAATCCATGAAAGGGAAGTTGTCTCAGAATGTCCCGTATGTCATAAGTGAAAATGAGGGTGGTGAACCTGCCTTAGGAAGTCTCCCACATAATGATGTTCCTCCCGTTGACTTTAGTCAAGGGGTTGTGTATTAGAATCTTCACTCAACTATCCATAACCCATATTCTAGTACCGATAGACACAAAGGGTCTGAAAAAGAAGCACAAAAACATGACAAAGATGGACATTTTGATCATAATTGCGACCAAGGCCACGACCACCGAAGAGGAGGTAGCATGCACTGCCATGGTGATGGCTCTCCTCCCTCTTCATCTTCATCATCTCCTTCACCCTCTCCTTTAGGATCTGAACACAGTCATAGAGGAAAAGACCATGAGGATAAAGGTAGGCAAGGTGGGAGTCATAGATGAAATAGTTAGCAAAGGGAACGAGGGAATTCTAGAGAATCATAGCATAGAAGAAGGGAAAGTAGGAAACAACATAGGCATCATAGACACCACAGATGGGATGATTACAATGAACCCCTACTTGCTACTCGAAGTATGCTAGACATAATTGAGGCTATTAGAGTCCAAAAAGGCACCAAAAGATAGTAGGATCAAGAGATTAGACATGAACAATATCCCATGATTTGAAGGAGGATACAACACTGATCCTCAAAATCATCTACAAGCATTTCATGATGCATGTGCCTTACAAAACATAGAAAATGAATGGAAAAAACTAAAGTTGTTCCCATGGATACTAGTCAAAGAAGCGGAGAGCTGGTACTAGTCTTTAGAACTGAAATTCATTCATAGGTGGAGTACCATATTAGAATTGTTCAACGATAACTACCAAACGCACTCTTGAGTGTCCAACCTGCGAAAGCAAATCCAAGGGTGGAAACAAGGGGGACATAAATCCTTGGATGTTGCCATGGACAAATATTATGCACTGTTACATCATTGTCCTGGACATGGTTATTCATAAAGGGATCAACTACACCATCTCATAGATGAGATTAGGCATGAAATGCGAAGAACCCTTAGGACTTATGCCCAAGGAAGGCTATTTGAGCTTAGGGCCCATCAAGTATAGAGATCATTGAAGCAAGTTGTTGAAGAGGAAGGTGAGTTAAGGAAAAGAGAGAGTACAAAGGAATATAACAGAGATCCTTCCCTCCAAAAGAAGGGAGTAAGATTTTGTGAGGATGAAGAAGAGTCACCACTTGAAGAGATGGTGAATAGGAAAACTTTACTTATTCAAAAGTTGGCATTGGAAGTATTGGTAAAGGTAGAACAAATGTGGGACTCCCTAGATAATAGATTTCAAACCGTTCTCAAAATAGTAGAGGAGTCTAGAGAGCAAGGTAGTAATCGAGAAAAGAGAAAACAAAGAGAAGCTAAATATGCATGTAACAAAGGTAAGGGAAAGTTGCCATCATCGAAGAGGTTGTGGATTCGGATATAGATAGTGATAGTGGATGCAAGATATGCCAATATGACCATCCTAAGGGATTTTGCCCCATAATCTCACATTTGCAAGAGTCTGGGGTGTATGCACTCAACCCACAATTAAATATAAGGTAAACACCCCGAAGGTTACCTTATCCTCAAGGTAACCCAAGATAGTTTCACCAACCCTTAACATATTATCAAAGTGGAACTCCACAATAATCAACTAAGTAGTATCAATAGTAGAAGCACCCACAATTATGGGGAATGCCACCACCATGGCAACAATATCCTTATTGTCAACCTAACCCATATGGATATTAGGTGCAGCAGCCAAACTCTCCACGTGACTCTACTGGTCACATTACTCCTCAACCTCACTACCAAGCCTGTGAGTATTATAGGACTCCTCCTAGGGGTGATGTTTCACAAACATACTATCCTTCTCATCTGGTTGCATATCTTCCATCCATATCTCCATTACCATGTGCTCTAGCTATGCAGGGTGAGCTCCCTACCCAATCATAACAACGCAATGCTACAAGAGCTGTTAACTCTCAATCTACTATTGGTTCTGACAACTACATGAAGAAAGATCTTTCTTTAGAACCAACAGTCCAACTAAGTCTTTGCAACCACAAGTGGCTAACCCTTTAAATGCCTCATTACTAATCAAAACTTTGGAACTCCCTTCAAACCAAACACTGCACCCAATGCATAGAGTCATGTTAACTCATGCCATCACCGATTGGATAAAAGCTAGCCATCTTCCTAGGAAATTCTCTAATCCTAAGAGTCATCTTATATATCTACAGATTGCTAGGAATGAGCCATGCAAAGCCCTTTTGGATTCAGGTTCAAGGGTCAACTTAATTTTTCAAGAAATGTACAAGGCCTGGAACCTACCTCCATGAGAAAAAAGTAACATTCATTTAGAGTTGGACAACCAGTCCATCACTATCCCATTAGGACTAGTGGAGGACATTATTACCACTATTTGTGGATGGTCATATCCAACTAACTTCCTAGTGATTCAAGTGAACAATGGTAAGGGGGACATCCCAATCATAATGGAAAGAGCATGGCCAAGCACAATTGACGTGTGCCTAGGAATTTGTGATCTTTCCCTGGAAATATCAAAGGAAAATACGTTTGGAAGGATCAAGAAGAAGAAAGTTCCATGCATTACATATAGTGACACAAGGTGTAATTGCATGTAGAATTCATGGTTTGTAGAACGTTTAACATTGCCTACATGCAATCAGTATGCACAAGTGATTAATATACGAAGATGTCTGTATGCAGTAGCCACAAGACAAGAAGGCACCTAGTGGCTAACAGCTGATTAAGAGAGTAGTTCAACTATATGCATGGAAACCAATGAGGGTTTGACTTGTGCTTACATTGATAGCATAGACAAATTAGAGCAAGTCCATCACCAAATTCCAAGTTTAAGTTGGAAATCCTTGATAAGTTTAAGCAGGAGGCCCTTGAGTTAAAACCATTGCCCACTAGTATGGAATACACGTTTCTCAAGAATGAAAAATTAGTAATTATTAATGCTAAGCTCACTCCTCAACAAAAAGAGAGATTGATGAAGGTAATAAATAAATGGTCAAAAGCCTTTGCTTGGTCATATCTTGAATTAATAGGAATAGATCTTAGGATATGCCAATATAGAATCTACACTGATCCCTCTATGAAGTCTCGAAGACAATTGTAGAGGTGACTTAACCCAAAGCTTAAGCAAGTGGTTAAGGAAGAAATCAAATAGCTTCTAAAAGATAGGTTCATATACCCCATTGTTGATAGTGAATGAGTTAGTCGCTTAGTTATTGTGCCCAGAAAGAAAGGTAAATGGAGGATGTGCATAGATTTTAGGCTACTAAATATGGCAACATTCAAAGACCACTTTTTGTTGCCATTCATTAGCCAAATCTTAGACACCATTTCAGGGCATCACTACTATAGTTTTCTAGATGGGTACAGTGGGTACAACCAAATACAAATAGCCCCAAAAGACCAAGCCAAGACTACATTCACTAATCCTTGGGGAACATTTGCATACAAACAGATGTCATTTGGCTTGTGAAATGCCCCTACAACATTTCAATGATTAGTTCTAAGCATATTCTAGCAGTAGATAGGAAATAGTGTGGAGGTCTTCATGGACAACTTCTCCACCTACGGAGTGAACTTTGATTAAGCCTTGAACCAGTTAAAGTAGGTACTAAAATGATGTGTAGAAACTAACTTAAGGCTCAACTAGAAAACTAGCCATTTAATGGTACAAGAAGGCATTGTACTAGGACATAAGATCTCACAAACAGGGATAGAGGTAGACCTCAAAAAGATCAAAGTTATCCAAGGAATTACTCAGCAACTTGAAATTGTAAAAGATATTTGGTCATTCCTTGGAAACATTGGCTATTACAGATGCTTTATTGAGAACTTTTCAAAAGTTGCAAAACCATTCATTGAACTAATGAAAAAGGAAACACCTTTCGAATGGACCAGGGAATGAAAATTAGCTTCCCAAACTTTAAAACAGAAGCTCATAGAAACATCCATTCTACAAGCTGCTGACTAGTCCAGACCATTCCACATAATGACTGATACATCCAAATTTATCTTAGGAGATATACTTACATAGTTAGATGGCCAAAAATTTCCTTATTACATCCACTATGCAAGTAGGAGTATTGCTAGTGCACAACTTAACTACACTACAACAGAGAAAGAGTTAATGGTTGTAGTGTTTGCACTAGAAAAATTTAGGCACTATGTATTAGGTTATAAGGTATTTGTACATACAGATCATAGTGCAATATGGTTCCTAATGAATAAAGCAATGGTAAGCCCTCTCATTATATGATGGCTTGTAATCTTACAGGAGTTTGATCATACAATGATTGATTGTAAAGGCACCAAGAATGTAGTTGTTGATCCTATATCTCGGTTGTGATGGAACAATAAAGAGTATGAGTATCCAATTTTTGATCATTTCCTTGATGAACTCCTCTTTGTAGGTGTAGTAACTAATCAATTGACCATAGAGAAAAACTAGTATAGTAGTATTCTCACCTATCTCCTTACACAATAAACACCACAAGAGTTAGATGCTAAAAAGAAACAACAGTTTCTTCACTGAGCTAAGTATTTTATGAAAATCAACGAGCAACTTTATAAAGTGTGTGCTGATGGCTTGGTTCGATGCTGCGTTCCCAATATAAATCAACTATGAGTTCTCCAAGATGCTCATGAGGGTCCTTGTGGGGGTCATTATGCTAGGAGATGAACAACCATTAAAATCCTGCTTGCAGGATATTATTGGCCTACATTATTTCGGGATGTCCATCATTTTGTCCAATCTTTCAAATGCTGTGAGAAGGACCTTATGTCATTCATGCAACTTTTTCTTCAAGGGCCATCATGATTTACAAACTTGAGAGCCCGGATAGGAAACTATTGGTCAACGCTCAACAAACCAAACCTTTCCATGAGCCTAGGACACCTAATACCAATGTTACCTTTGTTGGTGGATAACCTTGCTCCCTATTTTGGGTTGCCTCCTACCACCTCAATTGTGGGAGAGATGGTCACCAATGCTAACCATTCAAATCCCTCAGTTCCTTTTGTGTTTTTTTTACACATTTTTCAAATTTACTTATTTTTGTTTTGCACCATCATTCACAATTTTACTATTTCTTTGTTTAATTTACTTTTATTCATCTTATAATAAGTGCTCATGATGGTGGATTGTATTATAATGATGTTGGTTGCTAATGTTTGGTTTCTGCCTTTTATTTTCAATGTTGATACTAAGATATGGTTCTTTTGATAAAATAGGTAATGAGTCCACACCGTCCATTCATCCATTCAACTCTGTGGTCTCCCTTGGCTTGGAACTATACTATTCCATTTTCTAAATAAACTTAATGAATTGGTGGCTTCATATTCTTCAAACCAAGGAAGGACTCAATGGTTCAAAAGGGTGTGACTTCAAAGGGATTTGATGCACTTGTGCTAGCTATTCTCTTAGGTACTTGGATGCTTTTCATGGGTATGCTTCCATTCCAACATTGACCTATTATCAGGAAGCTAAGTGAAAAAAAAAACTAAGTCTTTGCATGGTGTGGTTCTCACATAAATAAAACATAGGAATTCAAAGCACACCATGGGGCTACAAGCACTGGTTATGGCACTGGAAAGACATGTTACCCATGCCTGAAGGTTCCCTCTTACTAAGGCCCTCTCTTGCTTCTTGCTTCTCCATCTCACTCTCCTTGGAATGGTGGTGACTCTTTGGGGAAGCATTCTTGTTGCTTCAAGAGGATGGATTGGTCAAGTGTATTGCTGCGAGGTCACTGGATGTAGTTGGTTTGAGTCTAGATTTGGAATGAGTTCTACTCAGTCACCTTAACCATAAAATACATAAGGAACTTTACACAACCTTACTCTTGGGATTCCATTCCATCTTCTCCTCTCCATCTTTCTTCCCATTTTCCACCTCATTATCAATTTTATGATTAGTCTATATTTTCATTGATGCATTGTTTTCTCTTGGTAAATTCTTGTGGGTAAGCTTTTAACCCTTGTTCCATGTGTCATTCCTAGAGCCTATGGACTCTTTGGTTTGTGGGTTTTTCAGGGCATAAAAGGCATAAGCCTACTTTGGCGAGGATCCCCTAACATTCTTTTAGGGTGAAAATGTTAAATTATTTTCCTTAAACATTTTTTGCATTCAATAATTTCTCATTTCATACCCATCCATGACATCCATTTTATTTGCGTCGCCATTGTTATTTTTCCCATCTTTCTTGTTCCTTCTATTTTTTCCATCTTATTACTATTGGAGGTTCACTCTTAATCATGGGGGTCCTATTCCAAATTTTTCCATTCTACTACTTGTTTTACCCCTACACCTCAGGTAGTCACCAGTAATAAACCTCTAACCCAGTATTTGCCATAACCACAACTCAACCAATGTGCTTTATATCAAGGAAAGGTATCAACTGCATTGTGGTTTATCTATCCTTGCTAATTTGTGACTATGTTGTGTGTGCAGATGGTGATCATACAAACAATAAATTGGGATAGGAGGGAGCACTTAGGATGGACTGGAGCTAGAGCATTTACGAAAGGAATAAGTTTGGTCACATGGCTATGGATAAACAACTGAAGGCACAATCTTGGCATTGGTAGCAATGCATCTCATCTTCTTTTCTCTCTCTTCAAGCTATTAAATAAGAGTCTAGATGTTACTTATGTACGGTGTTCACCACAATGGGCATGAACACCAATGTTGTAATATGCTTTTAGATCTGTTCACCTGGCACTTTGAGTCTATCACCCCGTTCCATTGTCAATTTTCATTCAGTAAATAATCCCATATCTTTCCAATATTTTGTAAGGAACTTGAGAACAAGTTTTCATTTAGTCATGGGGGTATGATGAACCGTGATATCAAAACCATGATAGAGCATCCGCGATATCAAAGCCTTCCATGTGATATCGAGCATCTGATATCAGGACTTGCCTCATTGTCTATAAATAAGAGGCAGGTGCACTTGGTTTGGCAATAGATTAGTTAGACCCTTACCCAAACTCTTGCCTTTTCTCCCTCTTAGAGTTAGAATTATGTCTGTGTGCCTACAGTAGGAGTCATAAAGTGAACGGATCTTTATTCAAGCATTGTGTACCTGAGCACATCTTGTGTACTGCAATAAAGACAAACTTTGTGATAAACCTTGTAGCATTCAGAATAGATTAATTAATGTTAATTACTATTACTTAATTCTTTTCTTAGTTAATTAATGTTCTCTCTCTCACCCTACAACTCTCCTAAGTAAGCACACTTAGTACAACCACTTTGAGCATGTGTGTAATGCTTGGTAACCCAGTAACGATTAGCATTTGGTAATCCCAATAGTGTTGCACTGGTTTAAGATGTGTATGACAAGTGAGAATGGATGTTGGTGTTAGGACTAGTTAAAGCATAGTTGAGGAGTTAAATTAAATTAATTACTTAGTTATCTCTCTCTCCTCCCTTTGTAGCACCAAGACATAAAAACATTAAAAACTATAAAAATCATGTACCTCAAGTTTACTTAACCATACAATCATGCTATACAAGTAAGCTTGGGAAGACAATGATTGACTAAGTTGTCCTTGTTCCACAAAGGTGCATAAGCACTTAGTCCTTGGAATTCGATCGGATCATGCGTGGACACTTGTATTCGTATGGTTGAGCATAGGGATACTGTTGGCACATTTTGGCCATTTCATGGAACAGGTTGGCATGATAAAATCAACAAGTAAAAAAAGATATCTCTTTTCAAACTTCTTAAGAGAAATAACATAATTATATTAGAGTGTAGGGTGGTATCCTTGGAATATCATAACAAGATGAAGAGTTTTCTAGCAAGTCCAAAAATATTTGATGACATTTATTTCTTTTAATTATGGATAGCTATGATTTAGATTTTTAGAGCACAATAATGTTATGTGATACTATGAAAAATATATTTGAAAACTGGAAAAACAACAACAGGGCAACAGAAGCACTCCCTCCATGGTTGCCTTTACTGCCACTGAACGGCTTGTGGGTCAAGCTACCATGAATTAGTTTGCATGGAACCACCAAAATACTATCTTTGATGCCAAGAGAACTATTGGTAGATGCTTTTCATACCATAGTATTCAGACTGATAATGCCATTGGTTATTTTCTGTAATTGCTGGCCCTGAAGGCAAGCCACTGATAAAGTTTAGTTTCAAGGATGGAAATAAATGATTTATTGTAGAGGAGATATCTTCAATGGTGCTGCTAAAGTGAAGGAAATTGTTGAGATTTTTTTTAAAATGTGAGTAGCAATTGCTTAGGATTTGGATAAGTGTTCTAAGAAGGAAGAGAGTGTTCTAGTTTGTGATTTGGGCGGAGAAACATTTGATGTTACTGTGATTGAAATTTAAAAACATTTGATGTTGTTGAAATTGAAATAAAAACCTCACAAAGATGTGAACGTAATGCAACGCAACACAAAATGCAGAAACCCTCATATTTGCATTAAACGAGGGGGTTCTTCAGCTCTATATTTCTTGTTTGTTCTTCATCCATTTTCTTCATCTTGCAAACAGAGGACCAAAGGCTTGGGATTCTTATTTGCCTCCTGGCGTTGGCAGTGAAATTTTTGTTTGTAGGTCGAAGCAGCAAAAATAGTAGCAGACAAAGGAAGCCTTTTTTTTTCTTTCTTCCATTGCAACCGCAATAATCACTTTGTGCTTGCAGAGAGATTTTGTGTTGGCAGCGCAGATGCAAGAGGCCAAGCCCGAAATGGATTGTTGCTCTGAATGCCTATGTCGATTCACAGACCCTGGAACTGGGAAAACACATCCATTCCCATGTGTTGAAACATGGATTTCAAAGCCATACCTTTGTTGCCAATTTGTTCGCAAGTTGCCAAGATCTTGAATCTGCATTGTAGGCATTCCAGAAGGTGCAAAAAAGAGATTGTGTCATGGAATTCCATCATTTCTGGCTTTTCCCAGAACAGTTACCCGCTGGAATTCCTTGCTCAGATGCAGAAATCCTTGGGTGATGATGTTGGGCCTAGAGACAAAGCTGTTGTCTGTGCGCTTAATGCTTGCGGCTACCTCGGAAGATTTTGAGTAATCGTCGTTAAAATTGTTCTATTTGAAATAAATCATGAAAGGTTCTTGTGGATGCAGAAATGGTAGATCCTCCACCAGTGTATCCTTCCTTCCTCTTGGAAACCGATTTCCTATTCAGCCCAGTCAGTACGTGTCACATTGCCAATGATGCAGTAGTCTGAATTTATGGTGAGAAATTGTTCCAAGTTATACGCAACGGCCATCGAAGAAGAATAGTGATTTTTTTTTGCAATCAAATCTGTCATTGAGAGCATATCCCATGAGACAAGTCATGATTTAATCGACGCCATTATCGGGCAAAAAGAGTAGTGACGCTATGGTTTCTGAAAGAGCATCCACCAGAGTTTTGGTTCAGCTGCAAAATTAGGCCTCTTAATTATTTGGGTTTTGCATTGAGGATGGCATTCAAAATTCAACCTGCTAGAATTGCCCAAAGAAAAGAAAAAATTAGTAGCAACAAATGTGGTTGTATTGAGCAGATGTTAATTTCTACAAGGTTGCATCAAGAATGATAAATATTGACTGCATGGCCTGGAACTTGGAGCTATTACTTGGTTCTGCACACCCTTGTCTCTTAACTAAATTTTGTACGTGGCAAGGTTTCTGACGGATGGTTTTTCATAGTTAAAAAAAATATATTGTGATTTAAGAAAAAAGGGGACATTTGGCTAATATCCCTTTTATTCCTATGGAAGTTGTAACTTTCTATGATAGTTACAACTATGATATTGTAACTAATTTTAATTTTGATTACCATGAAGACACTTGGTAATTAAAAAAGCCACTTGTCAACTACAGCTTTTTGTCTCCATGGTGACCACTTGGCGACTGAAGGGCCACTTGGCAACTTAATGAGACACTTGTCAATTGTAGCTTTTTTATCTCTATAGTGGTTATAACCACCCAAAATAGTTACAACTTCCTAACTTGTTGGGCAAGAAATCTCCTAACTTGTTGGGCAAGTTAGCTAAGATATTTTGAAATATGTAACTACCTTTTGAACCCTATAAAAAGGCTTCAGGGGTAAGAAGAAAATCATCACTTGGGGTCTCACTTTGGATCACACACTTAGGGTCACACATTGTGAAAGATTGCTTGTAAGATGGCTTGCTAAAGAAAAGATTTCAGCCTCTTTTTCATAGTCCTGTGAGTTATGTTTTTTATTTTTTAGTTTGTTTAAATTGTTTAGCTAGTGGTTTAGATAGTATCATCATTGGAAAGTAATTTTTGGATTTTTAGATTGCTCTTATTGTTCTTGTTGCACAGTAGAAAATTTCTATTAAAATTTTTCCATAGAAGTGCTTGTGTTTAAAAGCCTTAAGAGAATTTTAGTAGTGAATTCTATTATTGTGCAATGTATAAGAACCACTATTGAGATTGTTGTAAGAGAGCCTCTGTTTGTAGTCATGCCATTGAATGATTCAATAGTCAAGAGGGTTCAGAAAATCTTTGGTATTTTGATGGGACCAGAATAGCTTTCTTTTATATTTAAAGTGAATCTCCATGGTATTTCAATTAGAAATTGTCAAGTCTTTTGAAGGTTCTGTTGAATGCAATTGTTGACATCCATTATCTAGCCAAAATGGAGTCTCGTATGTGATAGTTTACGCAGCAATTTTTTGGTAGCATAGTAGGATTGTCTTGAAGAAATTGCTTATTTGAGCCTTGGAAGTTTGAACAATTCGTAGTTATTGAATTTGGGATAGCTTTATTGTGAAGTGTTTACTCGTATCATTTCACCTTGTTTAAATATTTGAGATCTTTACACAAATCTGCTTTCTTTTTCTCTTATCTCTATTTCCATTGAATCTTGCTGTATTTCTAGTTTTCTTGTGGAACTATCTCTTTCTTTGGGGAAGATTAGAAGTAGATTCGCAGAGTTGTGCTCAAATGTTTTTGCAAAATTTTATTTGTTACAAGTAGGTATTATAAGGACCGCATAGACTAGGCAATTAAACAAAATAGGAACTCTCAACAACTCACAGTACTTGGCAAAGTTGGCTGAATCTCTTTAAGATAAGTCATTTGTAGTTTATACACAATGCAATCATTTCATTTTTCACAACCACACACCGCAACAACACACACACATACTCACATTAACTACTGAGTCTATTTGGAGGTATCTGGGCCTTGGTGTTACCAGAGACCAGCAAGCACCTAAATCCTGTTCGAGGACACTTGTTGGTGGTTGCGTCCCAAATGGTTGCCAACAGATACCTCACCACTCATTAGGGTGTTTACACACAACGTGGTGCTAGTTTCTATTATTGGAAATTTAGGTGGACTACAAATGGGTTTAATGGGTAATGGATGGGATTACTTGAAAATGGGAAAAGTGGTGTTTTTTTCAAAATGATTTTGAAATGCCAAGTGACAAAGTGCTTAGAACACCAAAATCCTAAGTAGGTATTAATCCCAAAGAATGCTAGAAGTTGGAACCAGTGCATGTGTTGCCAAAAAATGAGAAAATTTGGAACCTAGAAATGGTGTCTACATTGGGTTTTTATAGGTTAGGATTTCCATGTTTAGGCTTGTTGTTGATTACCATTGATTACTAGCAAATCAGTGTTGATTATGGATTTTAACAGCTACTACTACTAGCGTAGTCAACCAACTACTTCTTAGCATACTTAGCCAACTACTACCAACATAGTCAACTAACTATTGCTTAGTGTAGTCAGCCAACTACTAACAATGTAGTCAACCAACTACTACCATCATTGTTAATCAACTACTGCTTAGCGTAGTCAGCCAACTACCACCATCATAGTCAATTAACTACTACTTAGTGTAGTCAGCCAACTATGGGCAACATAATCAAACAACTACTGCTTAGTGTAGTCAACCAACTACGGCTTAGTGTAGCCAGCCAACTACTACTAGGGTAGTTAGTCAACTACTGCTTAGTGTAGTCAGCTAACTACTACTTAGTGTAGTCAGCCAACTACTACTAGTGTAGTTGGTTAACTACTTCTTAGTGTAGTCAACCAACTACTACCATCATAGTTGGTATTTGTGGTAAGTCCAGAATCGATTACACCTGCAAAATCCATCCATTTACTATACATAGTAAAATGGCATTTGTAACTATGCTAAAGGCTTTAGAAATGGGAATTGAAAAAATATTTGGAAAATGAAAAAAATGAATGAAACCTATAGAAATGGTGGAACCCATCAGAAAGTTTCATGCTTGGTGAAGATTGTTATTTGGTCATTGTTGACTTGGACAAATGTGTTGGCTATTGTTGGAGAAATGGTCATCCCAACAATGCCAACATTGCAGCTTTGCCTAGTCTTGGTGATGACTACATTTGCTATTGTGGCTACTATGTCTACTAAAAATAGCTCTAGTGTAGTTGGGGATATATCCCTACAAAAACTCATAAAAATTCCATTTTTAGCCATTCTAGAGGTGTTTTCAACCTTGCCATGCCTAGATATGGACTTGGGGTACCTATTTCTAGTTGGGAAATGAGGTAGTAACAACTTCTAAAGAATTTTTCAGCCTTCAAAAGTTGAAATATGCAAGATTTTAGCTTATGTACTACATATCTTACATTTATAATGGAACTTTACCTCAAACTAAAAAATGGGATTTGCAACATAAATTTTTATGATGTTTCATTGGCCCCTCTTTGTTAATGTCTGGGGGATTGACCTAAGAGATAACAAAAAAGAATAAAAAATGCCATTGTAGGTCCATCACCAATGTCTTTTCTCTATGCTTGATTCAATAGTATTGAATAGTGCTCAAGAGTGCTCGTGATGATGAAGTTAGGCAATGATGATGAAATGGTAATGAGGTCATGAAGAAATGGTCATGAGGGCTAACAAATATTAGCCAAATAGTTTAGGCTATGCACTTTGTGTTTAGAAGTATGATTCACTCAACAAATGCATTTGAGGAACCAACACTTCATTTCAAGGCAATGTGCTCTTTGCAAAGGTTGATTTTCATGTTGGTTTCACCATTAAGTAAGTTATGTTACATTCAATGAACTTGGAATTTTCCCATTGAACAAGGTGTATTACACTCAATGAACTTAGCATTTTACCAATGAATAAGATGCATTACATTTAAGTTGACAGGGGATTTTTCCAGCAAACAATATGTGTTATGCCTGATGGACTTAGCATTTTCCCATTGAATGAGATGCGTTACATTGAGGTGGACTTGGGGATAGATAATAGGTCAACATTACTACTCAAGGTATAGGTAGGTTATATTTAGGCTACAAGGTTGGGTTTATAGGAAACAATATAGAACAAGCACTCTTGGATAGATTCAACAAATCTTATGCATCAAGGCTATGTGGTGACTTGTTGCCATGATGAGTTGCACCCTTGTGGTTGTAAGCTTCATCCTACAAAAACAAATCTAAGAGAACTACAAAACTAGACAAAGAAATCATGTTGTTATAATGGGATAATTTAGGCCATGAAGAATGGTTAAGTGAATTTGGCTACCCAATTTCAGATGTTGTTAGTTAAATGTGTTGGCAAGTTGCATTGCTGGTTTAAGGCCTCGGTAGGTTATGGTGCTACTTTAAGGTCTTAGTGAACTATAGAGATCAAGCTTACTTGTTGATGACCATTAATATCATAGCTGCTACAAGCCACATATAGTATGGTTTAAGATAGGAATCATTGATCAGATTGGCCAGCTCATTCCCATCCATGTCTGTTATCTGGTAGGTCCCATTGTCATAGGCCTTGGCGACCAAGAAAGGTCCTTCCTAGTTGGCTAAGAATTTATTTGCATGCTCACAAATGGCCTTAAGGACTAAGCCTTCTTCCTTGATCTTGTTCTTACCTAGGTTGTGATGGTGCTACCATTTCTACCTCTCTTGGTAGTGCTCAATGTGAGAAAGCATTCATACCCATTACTCCTCCACCAAGTCCAAGTCCATGATTTGTAACTCCTTACTCTGCTCATCATTCTTGAAGTTGGATAAGGCCACTTGGAGTGATGGTACTTGCAATTAAAGAGGTTAAATAACTTCAAAACCATAAACAAGGTTATAAGGGATCATGCCTTTTATGGTACAGTATGCTGTTTTGTATGCCTAAATTGCATGGATAAGTCATTCATGCCATTTGCACCTATTGTTGTTGAGCATATTCTTGAGCAAGTTGATGATGGCCTTGGTGCTTGCTTTGGCTTGAGGGTAATAAGCTAATGAGAAAGAGTGTTTAATGCCTAGATCATGATAGAAATTTTTTGTTTCTTGGCTACTAAATTATGGTTCATTATCTATGACTATGGTCATAGGTATATCAAAATGGGCCACTATGCTATCTAGGATGAACCTATAGACTTTTTTAAATGTCGTTTTCCTTAGAGGAATAGCCTCAATCCACTTAGTAAAGTATTTAGTTATGATGATGATGAAGCTATGCCCTATGGAGGACTTAGGAATTATAAGTCTGATGATATCCAACCTCCAGCATTGGAATGGCCAAGTGATAATAGTAGTGTGTAACTTAGTTGGTGGTACATGTATGAGGTTGTTATGCTGTTGGCATGTGTCACAAGTTTTGACCTTCTACAAGTAATCATTTTCCATATAAGGCCACTAATAACCTAACTATCTAATTTTAGTAGTCATGGCTCTAGGTCCTATATGGCCACCACAAACACCCTCATGAACCTACTCAAGGACTATTTCGACTTTAGCTCTACCTAAGTGCTTTAACAATATGCCATCATGGATATAATGTGTTATCCACTACAATGACATATTGTTTTGATCATTTATGTATAACATCCTTTTGAGCAATAGTCAGGCTTTGTGAAGATTCACCATGCATAAGGTAAAAGTTGATATCATCACATCGCTCCTTTACAAGAGCAGTATGAACTACAGCCACAAAGGTATCCTTAACACTTTCTGTGATGATGATAGCATAGTCCATAGTTAATGTGGAAAAATTTTTAAACACATTTGGCATAACACTAAGGGCTAGTGTTGTGATGGCATTGACTATAGCATTTTTGTTTTGGAATATATGTTGGATATCAACATCTGTAAATTGTTGCAATAGTTGTTTTCCTAAGTCATAGTAAGGTTGTAAATGTTTGACTTTACATGCATAGACCTCAATTACTTGGTTGACCACCAATTATGAATCACCCTTGATTACCAAATTTTTAATCCCTAGGTCACGTGCTATCATCATACCCCTAATCAAACCCTTGTACTCTACTATGTTGTTGGTACATGGAAACTCAAAATGATAGGTGAAGGATTGGATTTCACCAAATGGAAACATCATGATGGTAGAAGCACTGGCCCCATGGGTAGTTGAAGCCCTATCAAAGTGCATGATCATCTCATAACCTTTGGGCACTTGGCTAATGGTGCTGACATGTTCATTGGGGAACTTAGGGTCTATCGTTGCTTGGTCATCAACAAGAGAAACTGTAAGTTGCATGGCTATAGCTTGACCTTTCATTGAAGATTGAGAAATGTAATGCAAGTCAAACTCCACTATTATGGCTTTCCATTAGGCCATATAACTACTTTCATAAATATTGGTAGTTATGGCTCTAAGTATGTTATCTTTGCAAATGATGTTAACCTAGATTCTAAAGAGGTAGTGTCTCCATTTCTTCAACAAGAAGACTAAAGCTAAATAGTACTTCTACATTTTAGAATATCATGTCTCATGGGTAACTAATGCATGAATAAGACAATATACTAGCATTTCTACTCCAACCTCATGTTTTTGACAAAGTAGAGAGGCAATGGATGTGCCAGAGATGACAAGGTAGATGTAAAATAGTTTAGCTTCTTGTGGAGAATAGAATATTGGTAGTTGTGCCAATTCTTGTTTAAGATTTTCAAAGGCTTCTTGGCATTAAGCTTTCCACTCATAGTAAACTCCTTTCTTAAGTAAGTGTTGCATGGGTTGTAGCTTATCTGTAAGCCTAGGGATGAACCTATGAATAAATTGTAACCTACCTTGTAGCCCCTGAAGCTTCTTAAGGTTGGTAGGTGTTGCTAACTTTGATATGGCCTTAACCTTGTTAGGATTAACATGAACCCTTGCTTTAGATACTACAAAGCCAAGCATCTTACTTATTTTGACACCAAAGACACATTTCTTAGGATTAAGTCTAAGTTTGAACTTAAGACACTATTTGAGCATAAGGTTTAGGTCTTCAACATGGCCACTAGCCACTTTGGACTTAATGGCTATATCATCTACATAATCATTGAGAAATCCTAACATGTAATCACTAAATATATATTTCATAGCTCTTTGATAGGTTTCGCCTGTGTTCTTAAGATCAAAAGGCCTCATTGTATAGAAAAAGGTACCCTAAGGGATCATAAAGGTCATGCTAAGTTTGTGTTTTGGGTTGATTCTAATCTAGTTATATTTAGAAAACCCATCCATGAAGGATAATAAGACATGTCCAATTGTAGTATCAATGAGTTGATCAATACCAGGTAAAGGAAATTCATCCTTGATGGTTGCTTTATTTAGGTCTTGGAAATCGATGCAAATACAAATACTCTCATTTTTCTTAGGGACTACCACAATGTTGGACACCCACTCTATGTAGCCAATAGCTCTAATGAAACTAGCTTGGTAATTTCATCATGAACCACCAAGGCTAAGTCTAGTCTAATCTTTCAAACTTTTTGCTTAATTGGTCTAATGTTAGGATCGAGTATGATGTTGGGTTAGACTAGATGTGGATCTACGCCTGACATATCCTCATATGACTAGGCTAAGCTTGTTGAGGTTTCAGTGAAGAACTTAGTTTAAGTGTTTTCTCCTCACCACTATGTGTTGTCACAGGAACCTTAGCAAGAGAGTTTTCAGTTATGTCAGTAGCCTTAAGATCAAGGATTTTAACTAGGTTTTTAGGCCATTCTACAGGCTTTTCAATTAAGGTTATGTGGTTGTCAAGACTCTTAAGCTCAAGATCTAGATAATCAAGATCGATATATCATTCAACATCATCATGAGGCCCACTCAAGCTCAAAAGTAAGCCAATTTGCTTCCAAGTATTCATACTTCAATCCTTCATATCAACCATAAGCACATTAAGTGGTGCTTGGATAGAAATGGGTAAGCTATGCTATAGTGATATAAAATACTTTAGTAACCACGTAAACATAGGCTCTTCCAATGATAAATGAAAATGAAAACAAGGCCAACCAAGGTTATAATAGATAAATAATGATTAATGGGATTGATAAAAATCCCTATAAGATTAGTCAAAGGCCATAAGAGAGGTAGTAATGTGAACATGATAAAATGGAAAATTATATGAAGGATGTATAAAGTTAATTAATGCAAAACAAGGTCAAATCTATGAAAATGAAATACATGTAGTAAAAATAGACAGATACTGGTTAAGAATGGTTATATCTTGGTATTTTTAGGCCTTAGTGGACCATGATATGAGACAACAAGATTGTTGGGAGAGGTTGGGTACATGAGGGGGTCATTTTGGAGTTGTTTTGAATCAATATTAGCATCTTTTTTTGTGACTATGCTTGGCCCTGCTAGAGACTACACTGACCCAACATAGTCCTCCCTTCCACTAGTGTAGTTGACATTTAGGGGCACTTTCTAGGGCTTGGTATGGTCATTTTTGGGCTTTTGGTGGTCTAAACAACTAGTGTAAGTACTAGGTATTGAAAATTGACAAGCTTTGACACTTTTTTAACTTCCAAAAAGTGGAAAAAACTTGTTTCTTATGATGACTATGTTGTGCTACCAAGCCCCATCATAGACACAAGGGTATGAATGATTTTATGAGGTTCCTAGGGCTAACATGAGGTGAAATATAGAATTGGAAGTCATGGGGGTAAGGTTCTAGTCACTATGGATCAATTTTAGACCCTTATGAGTTGCTTACTATCAATTTTCATTATCATATTATTCTCCTAAGTGGGACTATGTTGGCTCAAGATAGTCCTTGGCTTCCATTCCATAGTTAGGAGTGAAAAATGAATTTTGATGATTTTTGGAGCTTGATCAACTATTTCAATGAGCTTTTAAGGTTACTGGTGTTGTCGGCTAGGGTTTTGATGCAAAATTGCTAGTTTTCATACCTGTTTGGGTCTTGGATGACTAGATATCATGGGACTACATTGGGCATGTAGTTCCTAGTATAATCAAGGATTTTAGATGAGAGAATGTTAAAAATGAATGAATTTTGGTTTGTTCCTCAAGGTTCTATGGGTTAGGCATGTTCCTGTAGGGCTCTAGGTCTTTCCAAGAGTCAATTTGGATAATTTTGGAGCTTTTTTCATCATTTCTAAGTGGACTACGCTGGGATTGGGTAGGGACTATGCTAGCATAGCATAGTCCCACTTCTTCCTTCACTATAGTAACATTGAAAAGGCTAAACAACTAAGTTTCATGGTTGAACTTAACTCTGGTGGATCCCAAGACTTCTAAAAGTGAATTTTGAACACTCTTGGATAACTTTTGAACAAGTTCATGGGGACTACACTGGGCCTAGAGGGGGACTACACTATCCCATGTAGTCGCAATATCCCTTAATGTAGTCATAACTAGCATGGTAAAAAATGACTAAAAAAATGCATTTTATGGTGAGATAGGCTTTGTTGATGCTTTAGGTTTCATCAAAAGTGGATTTTATGTCTTTCTAGAAACTTGGTGTGGACTATTCTAGAGTTTGAGAGGGACTACATTGGCCTAGCATAGTCCTAGTCTCCTCTTTGCATAGTCAAGGATTGAGAGCCCAAAAATGATGAATTTTGACTCAAAAGTAAGGTCTAGTGGTCTTAATGTATCCCAACAAGGTCTTGCAATTGGCATAGGTGTTTTTTAAGTGATTTTTGAACTAGTGTGAAACTCATGGTATGGACTATGCTTGGCTTGGGATGAGACTAAATTGGCCCAGTGTAGTTCCATATTTCTATCAGTGTAGTCTAGATTTCAATGATCAAAAGCAGTTCCCATGATTGATGAAGGCTTCCAACAAGGTGCTAGGGTTGACTAGCAATGAACTTAGGCAATTTTGGCAAGTTTTTCATGCAATTTTGAGAGACTATGTTTGGCTTGGAGAGGGACTATGCTAGCCCAATTTTGAGAGTCTAAGTTGGAAAGGCCAAAACTTTAAAAAATTCCATGTTTCATTAATGGAAGGCTCCAAATGGAACTTTAGGGTTTTTATGCACCAATTCTCATGTTTTATGATACTTTTTATAATTTTTCAAGGGGACTATGCTAGCCCAACATACTCCTCATATTTCCTAGCATAATCCAAGTTTTTGATGGCTAAAATGATGAGAAAATGTAGAATTTGTTGTCACATAGCTCTTAATGGAGTCCTAGGGTTTTCCTTAGGTTAATTTTTTATGTTTCCTTGGTGGATTTTCCCACTTGGGATGGACTATGCTAGGCTCAAAAGTGGACTACACTAGCCCAATGTAGTCCTCCTTCTCCCCTCAACATTTTTTGTGTGATGGATGCTAGACTATGAAGAAAACTAGGTTTCATGACTAGATGAGCTCAAACTAGGATTTCAAGGCTTACCAAAGTCAAGTTCCATGGCTTTTGAGATTCTTGGATAATTTTCAAGGGGACTATGTCGAGCTTAGACTAGGACTACATTGGCCCAGTTTAGTCCCTATTTTTCCTAGTGTAGTCACAAGGAAAAGTGAAAAAGTAACACCATTTATTATAATCAGTCATGCTTTGCACTTGCTAGAGGCTCAAAATAGGGTTAGGAAAAAATGTGTCATTTTGAGGTCAACTGAGAGTTAAATGGACTAGGTTTGCTTGTGGTTACAAGAAGGAAAGATATGGTGTTAGACTACACTAGGTAGTAGCTAGGTCAGTATAGTCCCTCACTTTTCTTAGAATATTTGATGAGGAGGTTTGATTTTTGTCAAAGTTAGACTACTTGTGACCAAGTGTTGGTGCTATAAGGGGTTTTGGTCATGGTTTGGTAGGGATAGATGATCAGTTTGGAGGCTTTTGGAGGTTGGATAGGCTTTTGGGAGTTCATCCCATCATGGACTACCCTAGTAGTGGTTGGGACTACACTGGCCTAGCATAGTCCTTATCTTCCTTCAATGTAGTCTTGGTGTCTTGTCCAAAAACTATCATACTTGGTCATATTTTGAAGTTTTAGGATGCATAACTTAGGGTTTAGGAGAGGTAGGTGGATGTTGCAATTGTTCCATGACTTTAGTTGAACTTCTCTTAGAGTAGTCAAGTAGGAAATTGACTACTCTTAGCATAGTCATGGATTTTTTGGTTGTAATGGGAGTATCCGGTGTGAGGTCCACTCAAATTAGTAAGTTTTATTAAAAAGCTTCACTCAACCCTAGCATAGCCCTAGTTCCCATTTTTGTACCCAGGTAAAGTGGAGTTCCAAAAGAAAACCAAAGTTTCTACTTGGGTGCTTAGGTAGAAGATTAATGTAAATTGTGAAACTTCATGAAAAATCATACTTTCTCATTACTATGCATTGGTTTGAGCTATGCTACCTTAAGTGTCACCATACCTTAGTGTAGCTATTATCTTTTGTGCTTCCAAGCACCATCCTTAGCATAGTTCATTTAATTTTAATTTCATTAATTTTCATTTTGATGTTTGTTCATCACTAATCAGTTTTGGTGTTGTCATGTTAAATGCACCAAAAGATATTGGTGGCCTTAGTTGTAGGGATAGAGATGACGATCCACCCCCTTCACCATATGTTCCATAGTTGCTTCTTTTATGCCCATTTTAGTTGATGTCACTTTTGATGTTGATGATGTATGGTTAGTGTTAGCCAAAATGGTTTATCATTTTGTTGTTTGAAAATCTTTGCTAAATTATGTGGCCATGTTTGTGTTGTTATGGGCATTTTTTTTTATTTTTGAATTTTGGCTATAACGTTCTAGAGTTATGATTTTCTTTATGTTGTGATGCTACTTTATGATATAGTTCTAGGGCTACATTTGGTAAATGTGATAGACGACTGAAATGGCTAAGAAACAAAGTTGTAGGCATAAATGGAAATGATTTATAATATTTTTTTTGTTAGTTTTAGGTCATGGCGAGCCATGTGGTATTTGATAGTTTAAGACCATGCTGAGCCATGTAATATTTGCCAATTTAAAGCCATAGTAAGCTGCGATGCTAGTTTAAGGCCTTAATGAACTGTAGAGAATGTAAAAGTAAAAAAAAAAATTATTAAGAAAAATCCAAAAAAATATATAGGCTACCAATAATTTAAATTTAAACCCAAGAGAAATGAAATGATATTAACAAGTGTAAACTAGCGTATTAGGCTATTAATGTTATAAAGTCACATGAGTACAAACACATAGGGTATGGAAAGAATTAGAAGTTTGTATTACTTATGCAAGTGTTTTCTAATCTTTGAGAGATTAGGGAAAGTGTATGGTTTGTTTTACACAAGTTTATATTCTCTGTCACCTTTACTAATGATGTTGAAGGATAGTTCTCCCCATGGCACATCCATGGATTCATCGATATTTGTTTCTATTTCTTTAGTTATGTCATTTTTCTTAATTTCATGGCCAACAGTAGGAGTTTCTTCTTGAAATCCCTCTTTGGACCCTTGTGCTACATCATCGTTGTTAATAGCTAAGGGGATCGTGCTTTCACCGTAGATAACAATTTCACCTCCCTTGTAAGATAGGTGGATTTCTTGCTAAATATTAGAAGACACAATCCACAATCAAGCTAGCCAAGGTCTTTCCAAGATGAGGTTGAATCCTAGTGTTTCTTCTACCACTAAGAAATTGATTGTTATGGGGAATTGCTCCCCTACCAAAAAATGTAAAGAAATGGAACCTTGGGCTGCAACTCTTGATGTATTAAAGGATTTAAGGATTGTAGTCAAGGTATGTTTCATTCATTCAGTTAGGTGAAAGCATTCAATAATGGTATATGGTATGACACTGGTGGTTGCTCCATTGTCTACGTGTACTCTATCTACTTTATATTGTCCAACACATATGGTTATAAAAAGAGGCACCTTGATTACTTCACCATTTTTGGGATTTGTTTTGATTTCTGTATCACGAAACACCAACAATGTTTACTTTGATTTCTTGAACGAAGAGGATACCATGATTACATGGATAGACTCTTCATTAGAAAGGGCATCCTTGCTAATAGGAATGGAGGTCAACATCTTAACTAGTGCCTTATGGTGGGCAACAGAAGTCATAACTAGGTTGTACAAGCTCAAGGTTGTGTTTTTTTGTTTGAGTGATTGTTTAACCTATTCCATTACATTACAGAAATCATTTTTGGTTGTTGATTTTTTGTGCCTGACTTCCTTTATACATTCCAAAATGTAAAATTCATATATGCATTGTTGTTGTCACCTAGCCTCTTAGTTTTTCTCCTTGAATTTTTCTTCTTTCCATGGTTTATTGGTTGAAGTAGATTGTGTTGTCAAAGTCATGGGAATAGATGAAATGGAAGTGGTCTTTGGTGGATCCACTTCCTTCCATGACTTGGTCTACTTATCGACCTTATTCTTGGCTTTTTGGATAGCCTTCTTCCATTATTTGGTTGGGGATTTCTTACGATCCCTAGTTGGTTGTGAGGAAGAAGACATTGCATGTGCCACCATGAGGGGTTGTTTCGCTATTGGGGTACATTGTGTTCTAGAGGGTTGATGCACCCTAATCAAAAAGGGTTCTTTGGTGGGTGTTGGTGATGGTACCCTTACAATAAAATGGGATCTTTTAGCAGAAGTTGGATGACTACTTTCATTGCAAGGAAGAATCCTAATCATAAACAGTTCCCTCATAGGCCTTTGATCATAGTGAACGTCAAACACTGCTATCGTGTATGAGCTATTGTTAGCATTTAAGGGCTTCTTGTATATGTGCATAGATTGATTTCGATGCCTAACAAGGTTGGATATGTCTAATACCAATTCATCCCTATCAATCATCCTTTATAGGTCATCCTTAAGTGTGAGGAAAAAATCAATATCATAACCCAATAACTAATGGTAATGGAAAAAGAAATTAAGCCTAAAGTATTTGGGTAGTGGGAGGTCATCTTTGGTTGCTTAAGTAGGGTATTTTGCTATTTCACATCATTTATCATGCTTCTTATGAGCATTCTTGATCATCTATTTGTAGTGGATTCTACCACTTTTGAACAATTGATTTAACAACTTTGATGACCTAAGGGGTAATTTGGTATAGTTAGATCAATATTTTTGTGCAAAGCTAGGCCTAGAGGTAGTCAATGCAATGGTCTTAGAGGTTGATGATTAGTTATCATTTTTGATAGAAGGGACCTTAGATTGGTTATTCTTTGGCCCTTGGTTGATTGGCTTATTCTCCTTGGTCACAGTTGTTATGGTTATATTATTTTTCCTACCCTTTTCCTTCTCTTTACATGCATGTTGGTTTTTGTACACTATGTAAGCAAGATCATGGCTAGCTTTAATGACATCCTCTATGTTCTTAGTCTAGGAAAAGGCCTAACTAAGAGATTGTGGGTCAAGATAATATAATTTCAATTTCATGATATCATTAATCACCTATTTGAAAATGGAAAAAAGGTGAGTTTTAGCTATTGGCTCTGGTATCTCTTTGAGTAGAGTGTTCCATCATTGGATGAACTTATAAACTAGCTTTAGGGGTCCTTTCTTGACCTTCATTTATTGGTCAATCATGGCATCAGTTTTACATTATACTTAAAATGGTTAGCAAATTGTGAAATTAGTTCATCCAAGAATGATAGGGATCCCCTTGGCAAAACATAGTACCAATCCAAAGCTTTTCTTGCTAAAGACATAGGGAAATTTTGCATAATTGTATGTGGTCATGCTTGTAATAGCAAGAAATCAAAGCAAAAGGTAATTAGATGTGCATTTAGATCACCTTCTCCATTGTAGTTGTTGAATTGTGGCACAAAGACACTAGGGGGAAGAGTTAGTGATGGGATCATAGGGCTTATCAGATCATCATAATAGAAGTTCATAATTTTTATGGTTTGGGACGTTGAGGCTTTAAGTTTTCTTAACTCTTTAGTCAAGTCCTAGATCATTTGGAAAACCTAATCTAGGCCTTGGGGTGCCCCAATCAATTGTGGGGTTTGGATGAAGCATTGAGGCATACGTTGGGAAGCTTGTGGCCTTACTATTGCATGTAAGATGAAAGGGAGAAGTTACATCATAGTTCTAGTTTGTAGACCAAATAAGGAAAAAGATGTTTATGCTAGTATTTGAGGCACAATTGGGAAAAAGGGGGTATGTGACCCTTAAGTTACATGGGGTCCCACTTTGGGCCTTTTTTGGATGATAAGGGGATTAGTGGCAATAATAGCCATTGATGATGGCTATACAATTTCAGGTTTTGTAGTGAATGACATGGAATGTGAAAGGTTGTGGGTTGTGGCATCGAGTGTGCTTTGTGCATGGCTATAATAGGGGTAGGACCGGCTGTAGTATGTTAGGAGGGGATGGAAGATGGCGACACCATGCCCATAGAGAAGACAAAGGCATTAGCATTAGCGAAAGGATCAGTTGCCTTAGGGATTTCTTTGTTGGAACAATCCTTCCAAGAGGTTTTTGAGCTTAGATATCATCCAAACTCTTCCTTCTCTTCCTATTTCTCTTATGAGCTATGCTTATCATCATCATCCTTCATCTCAATCAATTGAGCTAAGATGCCAACATAGATGTTGTTGAGGAAAATTTGGTCATACAAGGAAGGGATATACTCTTTTCCACCTTGATGTATGAGCTCAAAGTCTTTGTTGGATTCTACTTCTAGACATGGAATCAACATGCCAACCTAAATTTTGGCACAAATGTAGTTGTATCATTATTCATTTATAGCTAAGTAGTTAGGACTTTTTTCCCTAACCCTCAAAGATATCCTGCACTATATGATAGCAAGGTCCTTAGGGTTGTACACCCTCATGACTTGTTGCTTGGATCCACTATCAGTGAGTGTGAAAGGTAGTTTGGTCGATTGTTGGAAAGACATGTTGTAAGTGATGCTTTTTGGTATTTTTACTATTTTTAGCAAAAATGTAGTAAGCAAGGTAAACTACTATCATTGTAGGCTAAAAATGAAAAGGTAGTAGGAAATGGTTACTAAGCAAAAATGGGTGTCATAGTTGGAATGAAGTTCAACAAAATGGCATTAAATAGAATGGGATCCAATGGAATGGCATTGAATGGAATGGGGCCCAATGGAATGTCATTGAAAAAAATGGATTTAAATGGTAGTTTACCCACAATTATTAGTGTAGTCAACCTACTATCAGCATTGTTGCTAACTACTGTCAATGTAGTCTCCAACTACTATTAGCATAGTCTACCAAACTATTAGCATAGTTCGTTAACTACTATCAATGTAGTTAATGAACTACAACTAGCATAGTTACCAACTACCATCAGCACTTGATAGGAAAATGGACTTTAATGAAATGAGTATCATAGCAACAAAACCCAAAAAAATGGGTATTGTAGTAGATGGGAAAACTATAGCAAAATCCAATGAAATGGATGTTACAAAAGATGGGAAATTTGTACCAAATCCCAACTCTACTATTATTGCTACAGAAAGGCTTAGTGTTGGAAAAAATGGCTGAAATGGGTTTATGGCCAAGAATTTGGGTAAAGGCCCTCCTTCTAGCACCAAAAAACTATTGGTGCTAGAAATCCTGGTTACTAGAATGGAAAAACTACAAGATCCAAGTGCTGGAATAGTGTTAACCCCAAGTCCCAATGGCCTTAAGAAAATGGGACTCATGGTATCCTAAACAATCTTGCCAACCACGTAGGGACTTACAGAATGTAAAACATAAATGGTTTTGGGATCATAAACATGAATGGAAACATAGGTAGAAATGGGCTACTGAAAATGACAATAGAAAATGAAATTACATTTACAGAAGTAAACATGAAAATAGAAACAGAATCCAAAATTTGCATAATGTAAACCAAAACATTTATAAAAGAATATAAAAGGGATTGCTTTCATAGTATATATTATTGTGTCAAGGGCACAGAAAGTTGCTTATCGAAGCTTGAAATCTATTGAAGAAGGCTACCTCCACAATCCAATTTCTTCTTAGCTTTAATCTACTGCAACCTTCCATTAGTTTTCACTAAATTGATTGCAGGGAAATGGGATTGGCATTGCATGTTTAGGGTAATGAAAACTATGTGGGATTCTTTGTGCCCAACATAGTTTCAATTCCTACCACCGAATGGCACTAACAAGTGAGGATGTAATGGTTGCAATGGGTTTTAATGGTTGCTAGTGGAGATGGAAATGGGATAGGATCGATACTTTCAACAATAATGACAACTATGTGGGGGTGTTTATGCCTATCGTAGTGCTAGTTTCTATGACTGGAAATGTAGGTGGCCTGCAAAAACGTTTAATGGATGATGGATGTGGTTACTAGAAAATGGGGGAAGTGGTGTTTAATGCAAAATGATTTTGAAATGCCAAGTGACAAACTGCTCAAAGTGCCAAAATCCTAAGTAGGTGTGAATGCCAAAGAATACCAAAAGTTAAAACAATGCATGTGCTACCAAAAAATGTGAAAATTCCAAATCTGGAAATGGTATCAACATTGGATTTCTATAGGTTATGATTGCCATTTTTAGGCCTACCATTCATTGCCATTGATTACTAACAAATCAACATTGATTATGGGTTGTAACAGCTACTACTACTAGTGTAGTTAGCCAACGACTACTCAACATGGTTAGCTAAATATTGCTAGTGTAGTCAATCAACTATTGCTTAGCGTAGTTAGCCAACTACTACCAACATAGTTAGTCAAATACTACTCCATGCAGTTAGCCAACTATTGCTAGTGTAGTTAGTCAACTACTACCTAGCATAGTCAGCCAACAAGTGCTAGTATAGTCAACCAACTAGTGCCAGTGTAGTTAGCTAGCTACTACCAGTCTAGTTGATCAACTACTGCTCAACGTAGTTAGCCAACTACTGCCAGTGTAGTCAATCAACTACTGCTTAGTGTAGTCAACCAACTATTGCCAGTGTAGTCAACCAACTACTGCCAACATAGTTGTTCAACTACTGCTTAGTGTAGTTAGTTAACTATTGTTAGCATTGTTGGTATTTTTGGTAAGTCCAGAATGGACTATATCCACAAAACTCATCTATTTACTATACATAGTAAATAGGATTTTATGACTATGTTGAAGGATTTGGAAATGAGAAACAGAAAAGTATTAGGAAATGGAAAGATGAATAGAAATTATAGAAATGGTGGAAGCCATCGAAAAGTGCCATGCCTAGTGAAGATCGATGTCTAGTTGTTGTTGACTTGGGGTGTATGTACTAGCTATTGTTGGAGAAATGGCTACCCCAATAATGCCAATGTTGCATCTCTACCTAGCCCTAGTGATTACTATGCTAGCTACTATAGCTAATATGCTACCGTAGCTACGATGCCTACTAAAAATGTCTCCGGCGTAGTTGAGGCTATACCCCTACAAAAACTCATGAAAATGCCATTTTTAGCCATTCCAAAGGTGTTTTGGCCTTCCCAAGCCCAGATATGGACATGGAGCACCTATTCTTGGCTAGGAAATGAGGCAATAACAACTTTTAAAACATTTTTCAGCCAAAAAAATTGAAATATGCAAGATTGTAGCCTATGTTCTACATATCTTACATTTACAATGAAACTTTACCTCAAGCTAAAAAGTAAGATTTACAACATGAATTTTGGTGGTGTTTTAGTGTCCATGTGGATGATGGGGCAACAACTAATGTGGTATCATTCTTCATTGTTGACAAACTAGACTTAATTAAGAACATCTAGGAAACCACTATCTTAGCACTTAAATCACTCAATGAGTCACGAGTAGTAGTGCAAGGTTATATCTCCTTGGATTTTGTAGCTAGTGAGCAATTCCCAACATCCACCAACTTCCTAGTAGTTCAAGAGACACCCAGCTTCAACTTGATCTTAGGAATGCCATGGTTAGCTAAGATTCATGCATTCTCATCCCCTATACATCAAGAGATTCACTTTCCCTATGATGGAGGGGAAAAAGTTATTCATGCAGACAATGTGTCAGTACCATTTGTTAACTATGTCAACATTGACTGAGGTTCAAAGGTGGAGTTTTAAGAAGAGACACCCAAAACTCAAATTGAGGCCAATACCAAGAGCAAAATCAATAATGAGAATAACTACAATGTTAGCAACACCAACTCTAAGATGCTAAATGATCAACAAGAGTACCTACCAATTGTAATTTTGAACAAGGAAAATGATGAAACTAGGATTGCACAACGAAAGCCCCTTGATTTATCAAGGATCAAGCAAGAAAAGCATCATGGATAATTTATACCTTCTTTGGTTAGCAATCGTTGGTTTATGTTCACAACATTATATCATGTTGCATTGTTGGTTTAATCCTTATATGCTCTTTCAAGAGCATCCCATACTTGCTAGACAATGTATGGACCATGGCCTACTAAGGCCTAAAGCTAGCAACCTTATGGCCTGCCAGGGCCTATAACTTGTGAGGATAACAATCTCTTCTTTTCGTCCCTATATTGACATCGTAGCTAATCTACCTAATAGCATTGTTTGCGAGTTTCACTTATATGCATGTACTTCACTTTGCAATTATCATTACAACATATTTTTATTTACCTATTTCATTTTATAGCCTTGTTACATTTACCATTTATGTTTATAAAGTTAGAATAGTAGTGTTTGACAACAATCAAAGAATACTAAAATGTCCATATGTCTATGGCCATAGTTGCACTATGCAACATACAACAACATGAACAATACATGGTCTTTATGGGATTTGTAGTCAAATGAAAACAACTATAACAACAACAAAGAAAAGCATAGTAGAGTGTAACCATAGGGGGGGAGGAAAGGTCATCCCCTACATCATAGTCAATCACCATCATAGCTTGGGCCTTGTTGGCATTAAAACATGTACATGGTTAGTGGCCATAATAATAAGAAAACCCAATTACAAAACTCAAGATTCTATATTTAAAAAAAAAACATAACAATTAGTGGTGTAGGAATAGAAAACCTTTCTAAAAGCCAACAATGAAATAATAAATCGAAGTAATAAACATAAATAGGAAAGTATGTTTGTAACAATAATTCTTTAAATAAATAAATAAGAGCATTCCACTACAAGAAATTTCCAACTTTATTCATAATTTTGGGAGCACCGAATTGCAATAAACATTAAAAAATAATCATAATAGGGGATTCAAGAAAATTAATTTTCATGTTGTTTTCATAAATTCAGTGTTATAAGGTGCAACTATAATGTAGCCTCACAGTTCCATATTAGATAATAAAATAACAAGCCACCCTTAAAACAGGACAGAAATATTCCTAACGTAGGTGAACCTTTGGTGTGTAGCAAGTTCACACTTCTCTCTTTTCGTAGCTTAGCATTGGTAGTGGCATTGGCATTAGCCTTCTTGCCCTTTGTTCCATTTGTGTCGGTTATCTTCTTCACGGCAACGTTGTGGGTATGACGATCATTGTTGCATCAGGAAAACTCCTTAAGTGCTGCAAATGATAATCATTCTGGTCCAAAGGAGGAGCGTTTATGCGCAGAGTTGTTACACCCGACACCAATTCCTTGGGAGTTACTTTCAAGAATCACGATGCCAAAACTGAGAGGTGTGACATCGTTGAAATCATTTACAAACTGCAATGTATAAACCAGACCTACGAATAAGAGATGCCTGTGATCTGGATGAGCCACTAATTGAGCATTTGCTCCAGACTACAAGGACACTCACATGGATTATTCTAATGATCATTAGTTATATCTCATTGCACTCATTCACGATCTTGGAAAGTTGTCCATTATAATCATTTCAAGGACAACCTAGACTTCTCCAACCCCCACTGCAACACCAAGTATGGAATTTACGAGAAGCATTGTGGATTGGAAAACATGGTGATGCCGTTTGGGCACGATGAATACATCTGGTGGGAGAGCTGAGTTACAAAAATCCCTTTTCTTCCAATCCCGCTACGGAATCCAATTCCAAACTTGCCAGACAGCCTAAAACAATCCCTGTGA
The DNA here is from genome assembly GCA_015680685.1 of Gnetum montanum. NCBI lineage: Eukaryota > Viridiplantae > Streptophyta > Gnetopsida > Gnetales > Gnetaceae > Gnetum > Gnetum montanum. The sequence continues at coordinate 63,134 of MNCI01007401.1, forward strand.
AAGCAAAACTCATAGAGCAAACTGCCCAATATGAACACACCACAAAGAGAGAGTAGCCCCGGATCAACAGCAATCCCAATAAAAAAAAAAATAACACTTGCACAAGAGAAAAAAAATGATATGGAACTTGTTGCAGGGCTGCAGCCCTGGAAGGGCCTGCGTTGCCAAAGGATGCGCAGCTTACATCGGGGCCGCATAGCCCAAACACCACTGTTCCCGACTGTCCTGCACCACCCATGCCAAGCCATTGTCCTGCACCTTGGAAGATGGGCAGCCCACATGGGAAGGATGGGCAACCGCCACTGTGTTGCTGCTCTATCGCTGCCTGCTGCACCGTCTCTTGCGCTGCCTGCCTCTACCTTAGAAAAAGAAAATACATTATAATAAATTATAATAAAATTGATACTATTTTAACCTTGTTTTACCATACTTTACTACTGAATTTTACCTGATTAAATTGGCAACCCTATGGGCCACCAATGCCTTAAACTGGCAACATGGCCCTCCAAGGCCTTAAACTAGTAAAACTATGGACCTAAAATTGGCAAAATGTGACCTCAATAGACCATGTTGGGCCATATGTAGCCTACTTTGCGTTGTTTGCCCTTGTTCCCCACTATGTTTTGACCTTACTTGACCTTATTTTACATTATTGTCTATCATTGTCATGTCATTCAGTGACATTTCAACGTATTTTCATCATTTTTGCATCATTTGGCATTATTTGACCACATTCCTTTATCATTTAACATCACTAAAACTTTACTTGACCTTGTTTGATACCACTTTATGAGGTTTTGACCTCTTTTCGACCTTCATTTGGCCTTGTATTACATTATGTAGCCTTTATTTCATCCTATTTGCCTTAACCCAATGTTTGAATTAATGTGGTTTGACTCATTTATGCATTATTATCAATGTATTTTACATTATTTTTATATTATTTAACAATTTTATTAAATGGGTGCTACTTGATGTGCTTATGTTGTCATGCAAGATTAAGCTAGGAGGATGAGGAAGCAAACTCGACTAGCCTTAAAGCATAAATAAACCCCTCTTATGATGGTGTTAGATCAAATTAAGCTTATGTACCCAAACCTTAAGCCTAAAACCATTCTACTATATAGCCATAGCACCTTGAAGTAGTTTGATAACCGTTGACCTTGAAGCCAGAAATATCATAGAGGATCCCTTAGTTAGAAATTCCCATTTAAATCACAATGGTGAGGAGAAAACACATAGGACCAAGTTCCTCACTAGAACTTAAGCCTTCTCATGACATCATCAAGCCCTTGCAATGTAATATTAAGGCCATTACATAGCATTGATTACACCTAACACCAACATGTTTGCTAATAGTGTTATTTATCATTGTTGATAGGTTGCAATGAATAACTAATGTTCATGACTCTGATGGTCTGCAACAAGAGAGCTTGCATGCTCTCTCTATCTCTCCTTCCTTGTTTGGCATAATGAATGAACTACAAAACTTTATAAATTTGATGCACATTGCATAGATCCCTCTATGCTGTGATAATGGTGATCCATTGTGACTTGCTTTGCTAGTTGTCTAGTGTGGCCCTATGCATCATATTGTAACATGTTCTCCTTGTCTTGTTTTCTTGTCCCCTTGGAGTTGTGCTTGCAAGATGAAGCTTGAGATGTCATCACAAAAGTGCAAATCATTACAACAGCAAGTCACCATGTGACCTTGATGTGCAAGATTCAGTGAATGTCCTACTATGCCAAGAGTGCTTACTCTGCTTCACTCCCATTACATTTCCTTGAGCCTAATCCCATAGCCTGATTATGACCTTCTTTACCCTAAATAACAATGGTAACCTATATTTGACACTCATGCATTAAGGTCGCTTGATATATCCTTTGTCATGCTCCACCTTCACGTCTATTGAATGTAACGCATCTCATTCAATGAGAGAACCAAATCAAATCTAGCATTGACAATGAAACCTAATGAAGGTTTCACACCACCCTAGCCCCACCCCAAAAAAGGAAAAATGGGAAAGCAAATTTCCAATAAGTCAAAAGACCAATGAAGACCAAAATACAAACCAATGGCTCCAAATGTGCAAAGGGAGGAGCCTAATAGCCAAAGAAGCCTTGGAACGAAGTGTTGGCTCCTCAAGAACATTACTGAGTGACCAACTCTTCAAGACACGAAGTGTTAAGGCCTCATCAACCATTCAAAATGTCATTTCCATAACTATAACCATGATGTCAACATATGGAACTCATTGTTAACTCTCATGACCATTCCCTTGTAGTCAAATACTTCCTTTACCCTTTGTTATCTTACCATAATCTTATCCCATCATCACTGTGCTGTCCAAAATAGTTGGTGTAAGGCTGGAAGGAAACGAACGCTGAAAGATCTCCGAAGAGATATAGATGACCCTGCCTTCACGTGAGGGCACGCTGGAAAAACGAAGGCAGAGTGCCTTGAATGATCTGCATGCAGATCAACCAAGGACTTCCCCGAGCGTACACTATTGCCTGCGCTGGGGTTATCGTTACCAACATAGAACAGAGAAAATAGTAGAGCGTAACAAAAGTAACAGAGCGTAATAAACGTAATAGAAACAAAATGTATGCAGGAAGATGCAGCGAAATGGAAAATTCCGAAAAATAACTCAGAATAAGACAATGGATGACAAAAATGAAACTGTATTGTATTAATTGACAAAAACGTGCACCGGTCAAAACGTAGTTGTGCTGCAAGTCAGACATCAAGGCTCGATGCGTGGTGTTTGCAAGCGTTGGGAATCACGTGCGTCCGGGCTCAGGATTGCTGGTTTCTTGCTAAATTTCTGCCAACATTTGCCAACCTCGTTTATGTGTTTAAACAGGGTATTTATCTACTTGTCTTGGGCGTAGGAATGAATCAGATCAGCGACTGCGAGATGCAAGAAAAATGAATCACATGACAGGTGTACATGGGCAAACTACGTTCTAGACCAGGTGCACTATTTTTTTTAAGATGCAAGCTATCTTACGCCCATGGAAGCAGCGTAAGAGCTTGGCAAATTCACAAATTGCAAATCTTACAATGAACATTAACAATGAATTCAAAATTTAATTCTGGCTCACTTGGATCGGCTGCTGGATCTTGCCTTGGCATGTTTTCGGCATGCGTCTGATATGTTTAGGGCCATTTTTGGTAGCTCACGCTGGGGTCACGCTGTTAGCATGAGCTGGGCGTGACCTGGGCATGAGTGTGAGTTGGGCGTGAGCGTGAGCTGGGCGTGATTTGGGCATGAGCTGGGCGTGACTTGGGAATGAGCAGTAAAAACAGTGTATTTTTGAGCCCAAAATCAAGATTCCGAGGGCTAGGGACCTTGGGCAACCATTAGTGGAGGTCATGGAGGGTCCTTGTGCTCAGTTTCGGCTTGTTTTGACTCAGTTTCAAGCCTCAAAAAGTTGGTGACGTTGAGCCTTACGCTGTGTAGCATAAGAAAATGTAACCAAAGTGTATTTAGTGAAGACCAAGTATTTTGAGCATGAAACCTTTGATTTTGGACGCCGAAAGCTGGTGCAGTTGCTTATGGGTTCCAGGGGGACCTTGCCTGTTGAATCATGAACCATCGGGAGCTGTTTCGTAGGCATCCAAGTTTGATCATTCTGTACTCATGCTTGGGCAGCTGCATGACTTAACTTGGATTGTCTGAAAGTGCTAGGCCAAAATTTTGTGGTGTTTCAATCACAAGCACTTCTTGACATGATTTGACACTACAGGATCAAGTGCAGAAAGGAAACATTGGTGATGGACTTGTAATGAAGTTTTGTTTTCTTTGTTGATGTCTCTTGGGTCAATCCTCCAGACATCGACAAAGAGGGGCCAATGAAATACCACCAAGAAAGTACATGTTATAACTTGTAACCTTCACCATCCAACTTGAGTCAAGATTTCATTGGAAATGTAAGGTTTGTAGCCCATGAGCTGCAATCTTGGATATTTTACCTTTTTGATGTTGAAAAATACCTCATAAAGTGCTACTACCTTATTTCTCAAGTGGAAAAAGTTACCTCATGTCTATATTTGGGCTTGAAAAGGCTAAAAATGCCTTGGGGACTACTAAATTTGGCATTTTCATGGGTTTTTATAGGGGTATAGCCTCAACTACGTTGGAACTGCCTACCCCAAACATGGATGGTGTTGGATTTTCATTTTCCAACAAAACCCAATGTAGTCACCACAAAACCCATGCATAGCAACACACATTTAATGTTGGTGTTGTTGGGTTTTACATTTTCCTAGCAATGGCTAGTGTAGCCATAATAGTTTTCTAGTGGTGTTAACATGGCTAGCATAGTCGTCATGAACTTCTAGTAGCTGCAGTTTGGCTAGCGTAGTCACCATGATTTCAGTAGATTTCAACAAATGTGAATGTAGTCCTCTAAGGCCAACATAGTTGGGGTGAATACCAGCATAGTTACAAAATTTTGTTTACTATTTTTAGTATATGGATTGTTTTTGGTGGCCTAGGTACATCAAAATTTGCTATAAATGATCAACTAAGCTGGAATCACTTACCCCTAGCATAGATGATGTTTGATTTTCATTTTCTAGCAACTCCTAGCGTAGTTGCCACAAAACCCAATGTGGATGTTGCAAGGCCAATGTTGGAGTTGTTGGATTTTACATTTTTCCAATAATGGCCAACATAGTCACAACTATTCTTAGACATTTTCACATAGACTAACATAATGGAGGTGAAGCTAGTGTAGTCACAAAAACTATGTTTACTATTTTTAGTATGCAGATGAATTTTGATGACTTTGGTACATTAAAACTTGCCATAAATGATTAACTACACTAGGAATTATAACCTGTTATACCTGCACATGATTTCAATTTATCAACAATCATGGAAGAACATTTATAGCAACAAATTGAACACCATCAACCTATTTAAACCAAAATCCAACACTTTGAAAGAACTTTTTGACAAATTAACAATTGTTTAAGAATTGAAGACTCTTAGTGCATTTTCTAATAAGTAAAGAATTTTCTACCATTTTTTCAACCAACATAGCAAATCTAAGCTTAAGAAATAGCAAGGAGTTTTAGAAATTGGAGCTTGGAAGCACCTAGATCATGCAATCAACTACAGAACATAACTTGCCAATTTCACTAGACTTCAGGCATTATTCAGGCAACTCCTTGTGCATCTATGTACATATTTGTACATTTTGAAACTCTACTCTTGTAACATTTTTATTATTTTAATAAAAACCAATAGTTCATTCATTTGTGCAAGTTTATTTCAAATTAAAATTTTGTACTTTCTCTTAGATTAGATCTACCTTTTTTATTCAATTCATTTGCACCGTATACAATTTCCAAGTCCTTGGGTAATCAACAATATTGTCTAGGGTACTTTGGATCCTATTTTTGGAGGCCCTTGAGATTTGATGTTAAGTTGTTGCACTTGGAATTTTCTATTTTCTAGCAATAAAATTTTTTAGATGTTACACTCCCATATCAGATAATGAAGCGGACTATCCAACTCTAGCTAGACACTTGGTAGCTGTTGGGCCATCTTGGGCATATGACTCAAGAAATGGATATGATTCTGAGAAGCTTGATGCATTGCCTACATGGGTCCAGGGGGAGATTCCTGATCCTATGCAACTTGGACCTAGTTCTCATCCTCATGATGATGCTTCATAGACATTTGAGCAATAGGACATGGAGAGCATTTTTTGACCATCTTATTAGTGGAAAGACACTTCCTCATCTTCTCAGTAGGCCCCATCTCATCCACCCACTTCATCCCAATTTAGGATGAAGCTTCATCCCAAGAGAGCTCCAATCCACATTCCATCATCAAATGATGATGATGATGAATAGCACATCTCCAGTGCTAGCACGAGTAGTGACAATGATGATGAGTCCAATGATGCTACCAAGGTTAGTGACTAGGTTCCCTTGTTGGTTCCTCCTTTTGGATGATGTCGTATTTGAAAATTTTGTGGATTTTTGAAGTTGTATACAATTGTATATGGATATATGAATATGGACTTGTATGAACAACATGCTATGATCTTTTGGCCTTTGTATTGACATTGATCATGTTTATGTATATGGAAATCATTTTTTTGATAGCATGATATATTATGAGATAGGTTTGCAATTTGGACAATTTATGGATACTTCCTTATTTCATCTATTTTTCTTTTAACCCATTTCTTTGATCCTTTTATCCCTATTCCAATATTACCCTTAGCTACCATTGGAACTTATAAGTCTAATTTATGTGCTATGAATGATACTAACCAATTTTCTTAAGTTTTGGACATCACCAAAAAGGGGGAGATTATTGACCTTTTGGTATGTCAAAACCTTGAAGAAAATGGATAATGTAAATTGTATGTATGTAATGATAATTTTTCAAGGCCATGAAGAAGAACTTTACATGGAGATTTGAGATTTCAAGAAATGAGATCTACATTAATATGCCAAAATAAAGACTACATGGACAAGAAGATAGCATTATGAAAATGGAGTCTACAAGCTAAACTGAAGTGTTTCAAAGACTACCAAGATCTCAGATTGATAAGGGAATACCTTAGACTCCAATGTGCAAAGGTAAAGTAGATGTCTTCAAAAAAATTAGGCATCTATCTCAAAGTCTATACGTCTATAGGTAGATGTCTCCTTTTCCAGGTAGATGTCTCTCTTGCATTGGGGGCTATCTTAGGTAGACATCTAAGCTTCAAAGTAGACATCTATAATAGCCATTGCATGAATTTTGAGGAGTTTTTAGAAACTCCAAGTCTACAAGACAATGTAAAAATCTTGGAAATTATGCAAGCACTATTCACACCAAATCTTATCATTGGTTGTTCTAAGCAAATTTTGTTTTTTCTCTTCATTGTAACATCATTTTCTTGTTGTGATTGTACTAAGCTTTAAGTACAAGGATCCATAAGTTTATTTACACTCTTTCATTATTATTATTTTTCTTTCTTTCTTGTAGCCCTACAGGGTTGATGTGCTTCTTATGAGAAGACATCATTGTTGAGCTTGTTAGGATCCTATGGGATTGAATGGTTTTGTGGCATCAAAACACTTTGGTGTAAAGATAAATTTTGTAAAGGTTGTGGAATTCTATAAACCACATGTTGAGCATCTTAATACCTTGCAAGATTGAGTGGTTTTGAAAGGAAAAAATACTTTGGAGTGAAGCTCAAGGCTTATACAGGGTGTTGTGTCCTTCAAACCATATTTTGAAGAAACAAAGTCCAAAGGTATGCACAAATTCTACTCTCTGAGTGTGGACATACCCACACTAGGGAACCACATAAAATTAGTATGTTTTTGTGGCTGAAGTAATTTTAAATTGGGGAACTTATTCAACCTTCCTTCTAAGTTCTCTATCCAAATTAATCATTGATAGTAGCACTCTTATCAAAGTTTGAGAAAAAGCCTAAGAATTTTAGGAATGTCTTATGGATAATTGAACTTAGAAGGGGGGGATGAATAAGTTCCCTAAATTAAAACTTTTTGAGACAAAGCACACACACTAACTTTAACATTGTTCCCCAACTAGGGTAGTCCACACTCGAATTCTAGATCGCAAGCATACCTCCAGACTTTCTTGCTCTCAAATGTGGTTTGAAGGGTTCACACCTTGTATAGTCTTCAAGCCCTACTCTAGATTGTTGTGCTACAACACTAACCACTCAACCCTACAAGGTCTTGTTAGGTTTAGAATATGGTTTCTAGGTTTTAATAACGTTTATAATCTGGAGCTCCACTCTAAAGTGTTGTGTCACAACACCAATCACTTAATCCCGTAGGATCTTGATAAGCTCAAGTAAGATGTCTTCTTGCAAGAAGCAAATCAACTCTATAGGGCAATAAGAGAGAATAATTACAAGGGATGAATGCAAATCAATTTGCTGATCCTTGTACTTTGAGGCAGAACACACTTTACAATTATCAAAAGATAGAACAATGAGGAGCAACAAAGTTTATAATGATTGATAATTGATTATACAATGATTGTACACAAGCTTGCACTTTTTCCTATGCATATGATGTCTTCTTATAGCTATCATGTTTCTAAATCCATATTGGAACTCATGCAATGGTTAGCTAACAGTCACTAATGGTCATGGAAGATGTCTTCTTTATTTCTAAGACATCTTTCTATATTTGCCTTCTATTCTAGGAAGATGTCTTTGTCTAGGAAAGACATCTTTCTAAAATATCCATTTTGGGAAGACATATTTGTCTTATGAAAGATGTCTTTCTAAAATTGGCTTGTATTATGTGAAGATGCCTTTACTTGATGGAAGACATATTTTCTTGAGGAAAGATGTCTATTGTTTCTTGAAGACATCTTTGCCTATGCATCCTTTAATTTTTCTAAGATATCTACTATTTCTCAAAGACATCTTTCTTCAACCTTCCTTTCCATGATGAATTCATCATTCCTTGTCCACACCCTTAATGTTCTGCAAGAATAATGATGACAACTTTGCTTGTAAAGTATTTTTGTCCATGTCCACATTCTTTGGAATACTTACATGTTTGTTTGAGACCTTGTGGATGATCTTCTCCTTTTATCTCTAAATTAGTTTGTTCCTTGTCATCAATGTAGGCTTTAGCTCATCTTGGTTTCCCATGTACATTGTCCTACAAACATAATAACCACACAACCATGCAAACAACCTTTGGCTCCATTTTACTTAATGTTTTAACATACCAAAATTTCCACAATCTTACCATTTTTGGTGATGTTCAAAACTTAAGAAAATGGCTTAATGATCATACAAATATAACCATAATACTCTTCCCCTTTTTGAATAGCAGTAAAAAGGATAAACTACACAAACTTGGTGCAAATGAGATATCACAAAAGAATAATAATTTTTAGATAATATGCAAAACCAAACAACAGGACATAATCCTAAAAAATATATATAATGAAGTAAAAAAATCAATTTAAAGAGCACATATTTTTCAACACTAAGTTCTAAGAAGAGTTACCCCTAATTTGTCAAGAACTAATCTAAGCCTTCCAAGTGATATTGAAACTTAAAGCTTCAAGTGAAATATGAACTTTGAATATTAAGTAACCTATCTCTAAAATCGATAAGTTATTAGTAGAGCATGATTCTTTCAATGCTCAAATGTGCTCCATCTTTGTAAGCCATCAGAAAAAGAATAGAGCATATCTTTTATGATAAGGAGAATATGGCAAGAACACTTCACAATGTGAAATTATTCATACCAAATTTTAAATCATTGAGCTAGAAAGTACATCTCAAGGTAGACTAATCAAAGGATATTTTAATCAAAATTTTGAATGCTTTCCCATAATTAGAATGATCATGTTCTTTCTCATTTTTTTGTTAAGAAATAATATCACTATTTGCAGTCTTTCATGAAAATATAGGTTCTTCTTACTTCAGCTTATGCTTGAATATTGAATCTTATCCATTTAAAACAAGGATCTACAACTAATCCAAAATGGATGAAAAACACATAATTTGATGCTAAAGACCAAATATAGATCAAGTAGCCTCTCTACTTGAAACAATTATCCCATTAGAACTTGTATCTTTATATTTAACCAGAAATTTGGAAAGCATCAACACAAGAATATGGAAGCCAGCCATGAGAGAAACATGCATATTTTACTTTTTGTAAAAGGAAATTCCACAAACACAACTATTTTTCAAAAAAAATGATAATCATGCCAAAGAATATCAAAAATTCAACCATCCACTTAAAAGAAAAATACCTCTTAATGTCCTCATCTTGCTCATTGTGAAGTCTCCAAAGACTTTCCCTTTATTGGTGATCTCCAAGATGGTGATGGATAAGGAGGAATAGACTGCCCCTACATATGTGCTACTTGTCTTGGGCTATTAATGTGCAAATGTTATAAATCACAAAAACACTACAACTATACGTCAACATTAAGCTTAATTTTGGAGATTAAGGTCTCTAATTAGAAATATTGATAGGATTTTTCAAAGGATTATCTTATCTCATAAACAATAGAAATATCCCAAAGGCCATGAGCTTAGAAGCAAAACATCACATTAAGTTCTAATTAAACAAGATTGAAAACATGATAAAAACCAATAAGATAATGTTCCAAAGGAAATCAAAATAAGTGCTCCACACATTTTTTCATAGAACCAATTATATCAAGCTCAAAAATGAATGTAAGGAATGCTCTAAACAATTATTTCACCATTTTTTAGGACACAAATAATTTTGGACTTCAAATACCATTCTTATTAACTAGCAAGCAAAGAGATGGAAACTTACCTTTACTTACCTTGCTTGTCGGTGAGGAGAGATGTTTAAAGGAGTTTGAGATGAGGTCCTCTATCATGAAGTACCTCCTTACCTTTAGGTTATATTTCATTGGATTGTATATGTGATGTCTTTATTTGTTCATGCTCTTTATGATAAAACCTTTGATCACTTATTGCATCATTTCCTTCATTTCTTACTTATTGGTACCTGCATAATATACTTATCAAAGCCTTTTTAACAAGACCAAGTGTTAATCCATATTTGATCATCATGAGTATAGTTGAAAGTTTGATTACAATCACAATTTTTACAAAAAATAAAGTATTATCCTCATGATCAAAATTATCAAACCTGACTATGCTTGAGGTTGAACTTGAATTTTCATGTGTTGCTTCCTCTAAATTCTTTGGCTAATTTTTAGAAGTCTCTTCCTCTTAAGCCTTGCTATAATTTTTATTAAAAGAGGTTAGTTGTTAAATCTTAGCTTTTATGTCTGAGATTTTTTCTTTCCCTTCAGCAAGAATAGCATCTAGCTTAGAAAGTGCTAATTTCTTTGACTTCTTAATCAAATTATGTAAAAGAAAAATTTCTTTTTTAAATTCACCATACCTCTTATCACACTTACCATCTTGTTCAGCCATATGTGAGGAATTTTCATGGTAACCGTCATGCATATGAGATGTGAATCTTTGGAAGAATTGCATGCTTCTTCTTCACTTTGCTAATCATCATCCCAACTTGTATAAAACTTGGTATTTTTTAGTTCCTCATCATTGGATCTATTCTTTGGCTATACCTTGCTATTACTTGGATCACTAGGACATTCAAAGGTCATATGGCCCCTTCCTCCATAAATCCAACATTCTATAGAAGTGAAAGCTAAGTTAGAAGCATTTAAAAACCTTTTACCTCTATCTCTTCCTTTGAAAAAGTTGGGTCTTGATTGAGATGTCCCCTTATTTCTTCTTGTAAGCAATTGTTGTAGTTTCCTTGATAGTAATGTAATCTCATCTTTGCTATTCTCATCATGCTCATTTAATTCCTTCTCCTTGGAGGTAGTCTTTACAGTAATAGGTGTTTCTTGGATCACTTCTTCACTTATGAGATCTGTTTCATAAGCAATGAGAGTGCTTTGAAGCTCTTCAAATTTCAATGTTGAAAAATTTCTAATTTCCTCCATAACTATGACCTTTGGTCTAAACTCTAGTTGTAAAGTTCCGATCATTTTGATGATTACATCGCTTTGGGTAGATCTTTTTCTATTCCTCTAATAGCTACAACAAGATCATTAGCTCTAGAGAAATAATCCTTTGTTTTCTCACCTTCTCTCATTTTGAGTTTATCGTACTCACTTTGTAAAACTAATAATTTCAATTGTATAACAATAGATGCTTCCTCATAGGGAGCTTCTAATGTTTGCCAAAATTCTTTGGCTATTTTAGATCCTACTACCCTATTAAATTCAAATTTATTCAATGCACAATATAAATAATTTTTTTTCATTTGAATTAAACATGAACTTATCCTTTTCATCTTATGTCCATTTGTTGTGAGGCTTGATGATGCCAATGGAACTATCGATAGGTGGAGTGTAGCCTTCAAGGATTGACTCCCATACTTCAAATCCCATGGATTTGAAGAATTCTTACATTCTATCTTTCAAGTAGGTGAAGTCAAATTCGTCAAACATGGGTGGCTTTGTGTAAGATGTTCCTTCCATTATTCACTCTTGAATTTGATGATGACAAAGAAGAGTACTAGGCTTTGATACCACTTGTGGATCATTGAACTTAGAAGGGGCAAGGGGGATGAATAAGTTTTCCAAATTAAAATGTTTTGAGACAAAGCACACACACTAGATTTAACGTGCTTTCCCAACTTGGATAGTTCACACTCAAAGGGTAGATCGCAAGCACACCTTCAGACTTTGTTACTCTCAAATATGATTTGAAAGGTCCAAAAAGCCCCGCTTTAGAGTGTTGTGCCATAACACCAACCACTCAACCCTACAAGGTCCCGATAGGCTTGGAATATGGTTTCTAGGCTTTTAAAACCTTTATAATCTTGAGCTCTACTCTGGAGTGTTATGCCACAACACCAATCACTGAATCCGACAGGATCCCAACAAGCTCAAGTAAGATGTGAAACACCACTAATTTTGGCCTAACACTTTGAAACAAGAACAACTCAAGTCCTTTCAAGCATTTGGGAGGAAAAATTTGACTAAGGCATGAAACGCAAGTTTAGGTTGCTCAAGCCAGCTTGATCACATTGTTAAGCTAGCTTGCCCTCAGCTTGAGCAGCTCCAACAGTTTCAAAATAAAATAAAAAGTGGTCCAAATCTGAGGGTGCAAGCCATCCTCAAGAGCTGCTAATGTCCACTCCAAGTCTCAGCATTCAGGAGTCCAAATTTTAAGCCAAACTACATAGTTTTTTGCAGGTCACGCTAGGCAATCATGCTAGGCATGACCATAGCGTGACCAACTTTCAGAGCCTCAAAACAGCCTCAAAATAGCATCAAAATGGTCTGATTTTGAAGGGACAAGTCACTCTCAAGGTCCATTAATGATTTCTCCAAGTTTCAGCCTCTAGAACTTCAGATTTCAGCTTCAAAAACACTCATTTTTGCCATTGATGCCCAGGTCACGTTGGCAACGTGAGTCCAGCGTGACCAACTTTCAGAAAATTCTAGAAAATTCTAAAAAATTCTAGAAAATTCTCAGCATCAGAAAATTTCAGAAAATTCCAAAAAATTCTCAGCATCAGCAACTCCTAGAAAATGGTAGAAAATTCCAGAAATTCTCGGCAACCAGAAAATTCTAGAAAATTCCAAAAAAATTCTCAACTTCTAGAAAATTCCAGAAAACTTAGGGACAAAGAAGTTTCAAGCAAGACAAGTCAAATTTTTCTTGTACATTTCATTGTAAATCTTCATTTGTGGGATAGTCAAGCCTCATGTCTAAATTAAATGTACTTTCATGGGCTTGAATAACCCATAAATTGTAAAATGCAATGTACCTGGTCAAGAATGTAGCTTGCCAACACACATCCAACTCGTGCACAACTATCTGACACAAATCCAACTCGTGCACAACTATCCAACACACATCCAACTCTCGCCAACACACATCCAACTCGTGCACAACTATCCATTGGACACATGTCACTAGATCTGCTTTCCTCTCATCTCCCAGCCGTTGATTCCATTCTTGAATTTCATGCCCGAGCCTAGCCCAACCCTATAAATACCTTGTCAATTCACATAAATCAGGAGGCAAAAAAAATTAGAGAGATTGCCAATCCTGAGAGAGGACAGAATCTGCAATCCTTGGGCACTTGGCACACCTAACTGTTGGCATCCAAGCATTTCTCATGTTCATCACATCACATCATCACATCATCATGTTACATCACCCTGGGGCTAGGCGTTCGACCTCCCAGCTACACTTTAACTGGTGCACATATTTTCTAAGCAATACATCATTTCTGTTTTACCAACCAAACATTATTTCCATTTTCTATTTTACGTTCTGTTTACATTTCTGCTTACATTCAGTTTCTGTTCNTAGGCACTCTACCTTCGTTTACTTTTCCAGCTTGCCCTCGGGTGAAGGCAAGGTCAGCTATGGCTACCTGACTATCTTTCGGTGTTTTTTTCCCCTCTAGCCTCACATCGATGATTTAGGTTAGTACAAGATGTCTTCCCGCATGAAGCACATTAACTCTACAAGGCAATAAAAGAGAACAATTGCAAGGGATGTATGAAACTTAGTTTACTGATCCTTGTACTTTGAAGTACAACACACTTTATAATGATCAAAAGATAGAACAATGAGGAGCAACAAATTGTACAATTATTTACAATTGATTATATAATGATTGTACATAAGCTTGCACTTTTAACAATGCATATGATATCTTCTTATAGTTGCCATGTTTCTAAATCCATCTTGGAACTCATGCAATGGCTACCCAATAGTCACTAACAGTCATGAAAGATGTCTTGTTCATGCCTAAGATGTCTTTTTGCATTTTCCTTCTATTTTGGTAAGAAATCATTGTCTAGAAAAGATGTCTTTTTGAAATCTCCATTCTAGGCAGACATCTTTATCTAATAGAAGATGACTCTCTAAAATATCTTGTATTTTGTAAAGACATCTTTGCTTGATGGAAGATGTCTTTGCATGAGGAAACACATTTTTTGTTTCTTGAAGATGTCTTTACCTATGCATCCTCTAATTTTTTCAAGACATCTACTATTTCTTAGTAATGCCTTTGCCTATGCATCCTCCAATTTTACCAAGATGTTTACTATTTCTCAGAGATGTCTGTCTTCAACCTTTCTTTGCATGATGAATTCATCATTCCTCTTCCACAACCTTGATGTTCTACAAGCTTAATGATGATAACTTTGCTTGTGAATTATTTTGGTCCTTGTCCATGTTCTTTGGAATTCTTACATGTTTTTTTGAGATCTTGTGGATGACCTTCTCCTTTGAGCTCTAATCTAGTTTGTTCCTTGTCATCAATGTAGGCTTTAGCTCATCCTAGTTTCCCATGTATGTTATCCTAAACACACAATAACCACACAACCATGCAAACAACTTTTGGCTCCATTTTACCTAACATTTTGACACACCAAAAGGTCCAAATTTCTTTCAAGGTTTTTATCATTATAACCAATCTTGAAAAACCTCCCCTCTAGGATAGGAATAGGATGAAGCCTTATCCTCATTTAGAAACATCCTGATGGATTTTTTTACCTTTTATTAAAAAATCTAATATTTCTCTAGAAAATATTATTTTTTAGTAGATTTAATTTTTCTCTTTTCAATTTTTCTCCAAAAAATCTAATTTCTAGGATAATTCTATATTACTCCCATCTTCTTCAACCAATGTTGAAATTTCTTCTTCTTTTATCAATGTGAAAATTTTTGTTGATTCTCAAAATGTAGATTTACAAGATGGTAAGAAAAAAGTTGTAATGCCTTCTTCTAGTGATGTTGATTGAACTAAGACACCTTATTTTTTTCTTTTTAATCTTGTGTATGAGTCATTGGTTATAATCTTTCATCACTGTATGTGTTCATTCAAATTTTGGGTTACTTGCCTTGTAATTGAAGATTCATTTCATAGTTAAATGATATGACAAAGAAACATAACATCTAAGTCCTTCATGTTAGGTATTATTCTTGTTTTTTCCTACTTGTTAAGTTAAGTAATGTTTCAATAGTGCATTTTGTTGAAGATATAGGATCTTCTATACATAAATATGTACTATTGATCATTCATAAGTGGAATCCAGATTTTGATATCCAATTTGAAGAATATGTTAAATTTCCATGTTTTCTAAAGTTGTATAATCTTCCATTGATTTCGCAGAAAGCTAAGTAGGAAAATATTAGTCATCTTAGTCTCATTATGTATATAGAGTCTATGTCTACAACTTTTAGTTTTTGTACATACTTTTTTTTAAAAAAAAAAAATCAACCTTCTTAATCATAAAAAGGAATTGGTATTACAAGTAGAAGAAAAGAATAATATTTAGTTAATTAAATGTTATAATCTTTTTAATTCTTACAATTTTTTTTATCTTGAAGAATATTTATTTATTGATTATGCTTTTCTACTCAAGAAAAGTTTTTTTAAAGAACGAAAAAAATGTGTTGAAGTTGAAGATATGAAAAATCAAGTTAATATCAATGATAAGAATGATAAAATGATAATAAAGAATCCATAAAAGAAAGAAGCTCATGTGCATACTTTTAATGGTACTAGAAAACGTATTAAGCATCCCAAACAAATATCTCATANATACTATGCTTAGATACATCAGTTCTTGAACAAAGATTTGTACACACTTAGACTCCTACTGCAGGCACTCAGAAATATTCTAACTCTGGAGAAAACAAATTGTGAGAGCTTCTATGCTCTATGCAAAGTACTATCAAAAAACTCAACTAAAAACTCATCAAAAACTAACTTCAATTATGAGCCCAAATGCTATATTTATAGGTTATCATAGACCTTGTGATATTAGATATCCAATAATGCATCATGGGCTCTGATATCAGGTACCTGATATTGGAGCATGTTAGAACATGACTCATCAGAGAGTTATGGCTTAATACCAACATTTATCTCAAAGTAAGAAAGTGGTACTACTTATGAAAGATCTTCACTTTATCTCTTGTTATTAATCTTATGGCAAGAATCTTCACCATGAACTATAACCTTCTTATTAATACNAGTAACCCAGAAACGCTTAATGTTTGGTAGCCTAGCAATGCTATACGTGTTCATGATGTATCTAGGAAAGTGGGACAAGTGCTTGTGTTAGGCTAACTAGGTAATAAATGAATTAGATCTTAAATTACTCTACCTTTCATTCTTGTTGTAGGTGATTAAATTTATAAATCATAAAATGATAAAAATCATGTACCTTAATTATGCATAAACCATATTCTTGAGCTTCACAAGTGTAGTTGGGAAGACAATGAACATTCTCAATGTCCATTTCACTTCCTAGAAGAGCTAGTACACTGGAGAACTATAGGTCTACGGAATTTGACCAGATCATGTGTAAACATCTTAGTGATTCATATTGTTGGGTGTAGGAGTACCTCACCGCTCACCACTCTCTATCTTGAATCCTTTTGTTACTTTAAGTTCAAGCATGGATGTTTAAAAGTGATGCAAATTTTATTAGAATTGGGATCTTCCTCCCTTCTAACAATTAATTTTCTTCACTTATTTTTTCAATATATCAATTATAATATTTTTCACTTGAGTAGGCAATCCTAAAATTGGTAAGGTTTTTTTCATATATTTTTTCCATTAATTTTTACTCAATGTTAAGCTTGTGATGTACTCTGAATTTTCTTTGTTCATTATTAATATTATTTAGAAGTTTGACACCTTCCCCTCTCTCAAACTTCTTACTAAAGGATTTATTGTAAAAAGAAGGAGAAAATTCTCCCTAAAGACAACAGAAATATTCAATCAAAAAAGAAAAAAAATGAACAAATAACCATAGAAGCTAAAATTTTCTTATCCTTAAGCTTCCAAAATAAAAATGAATTAATAATATAGGAAATAAATTATCTATTTAGCTTTCATTGAAATCTTGTTTCTTGAATTTATAACTAAAAAATTACATCTTTGAGAATTTGATATTTAACTCTTGAAAAAATGCCATAGTTATGCTCTTGTTGCTAGAACTTAATTGCACACAGAAGCTTCCCAATAAAATAGGGAATAATTGGATGAAGATGCATCCAAATGTAACAAAAGAAAAGGAAGTGGACAAAGCAATATGATCACCAAGAATGATATTGTTGATGCTTGATTAAAAATTACTACAAATTCTAGATGTCTATTTCCAAGCATGCTATGCAATAGGACACTCAAAAATTTAAAAAAAAACATAGGAAAATAATTCTTCACTTCCACAAAGAGGATATTAAGAATAAAAAATTCTCATATTTTGAAAGAAAGTACTGATAGGAAGACCTTGATGAATAAGACACCATAAACATATGAATTTTTAAACAAGTAAGAACAATGATCTCCAAATATCTTTCATTTTTTTCAACCTAAATATGATGATAGCTACATTTTGTAGGTATTATTGAATTTGTTATGAATATAATCATTCTTGGTAATAATTTCATAATAAATTTTGAAATTAAAAAGAAAAATAGATCTTGAGATCCTTATAATGAACTAAAGACCATATCAACTCTTAATATATGTCTTACACAACCTTGATGAAAGGTAGAAGTATATTACAAGATTTGAATGACACAAGCATAGTTTAAATGCATTCAATAACTTAAATATTGTTACATGATTGAAAAAATGCATAACTTTATTGTCAACTCCCATCCAAACCTAAAGAATCTATACATCTCCTAATGATTCCATTTGGATTAAGAACTAATAAATAACTTACATTCCAAGACTCAAAGGCCATGGATAGATGGATCATGTGGTTATCTCATTGTCTTGTGAAACAAAAGGTTTCTTCTTTGAATCATAATATAGACATTATCATATTCCTCTATAATTATTCTAATGTACCTTATTAGCTATATGTCTTTGGGTGTACTTATAGTCAAATTATTTTAGGTACCAACAATCAAACCCCCCTCACCATAAAGTAATACCTTTCGAAAAACTTAAAAATAATGAAATGTTAGCTTAGTGACAAAAATTTTTGATTTGAAAACTCTACGCTATAGGGTAAATTCCAATGAGTAGCATTAAGCTCTAAAAATTTTATTTAAGTTGTACAAAAGTTTAATGTTTCTTATGTGTCCAAGGATATATCCAATCATCTAGTTATGGGTGATGTTAAAATAGCTTAAAAGTATAGGAAGCCTTACAGAAAAAGGATATTGCATGAAGTATATTAAATGTAATTTTGTTTAATGTTGATTTTTTGTTTCAATCAAGGCACATTTTTTATTATCTCAATTATTTATGATTTTTCATTTAATCTAAACTCATTTTTTCAACTTTAGTTATGCTTTATTTTTTCTTCTTTCAAAAGTATGCTTGGGATCACCATGAATTGCTAGAGGATAGTTTGCATAATTAATATTACAAGCTATATGACACTTATTCAAGCTATGTTACAAGCTTCATAATCAATGCTTTCCTTGTCTTCTTTTAACATTTGGAAATTTAAAAAAATAATGAAGTGAAGAAAGAAAATATCCAAATGAACTTGGCTTTAATATTAAATTGTGTAAGTTGAAGTGGCTTGATGAAAATTTATTTTTTGTTTTGCTTTATTGTGAAAAATATTCAAAGTTCTTATAGTAATAAAGATGATATTAAAAAATGTTATAAGCTAAAATCAAATAGGATTGTTGCTAAGAAAAATTATCTAAAGTAGTCATTAAGGATACATAAAATCATGGTTGGAATATTCAAGGGATGCAATGGTTGAGAAAATAGAATATCTCTTAGAAGGACATGCAGCAAAATCCTAAGAATATTAACCAACTAGTCAAGAAGAATATTTTTATATAGATGTGGACTAATGTGAAAGGCATGAGGTAATTTTATTTACACCACATTAGATCTAATAAATAGATGTATAAGTTCACTATCTCTCAGCTATTATTCCTATCAAGTCTCAGAATGCTATTAACAAGCTTTTCTTAAGTTCTCATTATCTTAGAATTGAAAGTGGAAGATAGATTCAACTCCCATGATAAGAGTGCATTTATAGTTTGTGCATATTAAGAGCCCTTGAAGATGAGTTACACATGTTTCTTTCTTATTCTATGACTACCATTTGAGGCAATGTTATAATGTTATAGCAAAAAACATATATGGTTTGGTTTTGATGCTTCTATTGATTCTTGGTCAATTTGTAGAGTCTTATCTTTATTTTTTCTAAAAATATAATATCTCTCCAATAGATCCTATGGGTCTTCAAATGTAATAAAGATTCATTTCATTTTGTTTTAATATGTAAAATTAATTATCTAATATTCTATGCCAGTTTTATTAGATCTCTATTGTATAGTAATCAAATATTGATCCTATTATCATTTTAAAGCTTCATCAAATGTAGTATAACCTCCAAGAGTAATCATGATTCTTTTATGGCTTACTAATATTAATGTATTCTTCTCCTCTTCCCTTCTCTTCATATATGCATGGTAGATGAATGTCATTTGAAATAATTTGGTGCAACAATCCCTAATCTAACTATCAGTATTATTGGTTATTTATAATGAATGAGGTATATGATCATACTTAAAATGTAGAAATTTTTATTATATGTGGAATAGTAAACCATAATGATTCTTGAAGTGTTACAAAGTATTAGTTGAAAACATCATTAATGTAATCATCCAAAGAGATAAGATAGAGTCAATTTTATACCTTTCTAGTGTTAATGTATTCTTCTGTCCTTTAGTAATGAATAGTATTTTAGCTATATATTTATGATATAAATATATATCTATTATTTGGTTGAGAGAAATTTTTATATTTTTCAAACTAAAACTTTATAAATTGATTTACGAAGAATTGATTTGTTAAGAATAAAGTCTAGGTTACAAAGTAATTAGACTCTTGCAAATAATAATTTCTATGAAAAAGTTCATTACTTATACCTATGTTATAATGATAATTATTCTTTTACCATGGTAAAGTCCAAAAAAATTGAATCAAAAGATATTCCTCTTACCATTATGATAATAAAATTATTTTACTATTAATGAGTAATGAGTATTCCCTACACCCAACCATAGAAATCACAAGTGTTCACTAGTGATCCGATCAAATTTTGTAAACTTAGTTACTTAAGTGGCCAATATTTCTAAATAGTGAATCGTGGAATTGCAAATTGTTGTCTTCTCAATCCACACTTATGTCTAACTATATGTATGATTAAGTGTGGTTATGGTGTAAGATATGTATTTTTATGATTATTTTTATTATATTTTCTCTTAATTAAATATTAAATGAAGATTTAGTAATTAAAATGAATAACTAATTCCTAAGTTAGCTAACCTAAAATCAAGTAATTTTTTCACTTACCATACATATCCTAAACTTATACTAATGTTGTTGGGTTAACAAGTGTATGCTAGTGGGTATACCAAAAATCCACTACTAGGATTACAAAGTGGTTGTACTCATGTGCTTATGATTAATCATATTAATTAACTAATAACATGGAAATAAATTGTGTATATAGTAAACTATTGAAAGAAAATAGCAAACTATTCTAAGTATTGCAATGGATGTAGGAAATCTCAATTTTATTATCGATCATACCAATGTGTTCAAGTACATGAGTACTCAAATAAAATTTCGTGCAATCTCATATATCCATGCTATGGGCACTCAGAGGAAAATATTCTAACTCTAGAAGAAAGGAATTGCAAGAATTAAACTAACTCTATAACTAAAAGATGATATAAAAGTGAGGGGTGCATGCATTTATATAGGCGATGACTACATCAACATTGACATATCTATGTGAATGCATCCTCGCATGTGTTGATAGGGACACATTGACAACCATGTGTCAATGCATTTTATCCTATTGATATTTCATCATATCCCCATGAATAATTGAAAACTCACTCTTTAGTGAACAAAAGTAGGATCAAATTTCTTACAAAATTTTGGGAGGTATAAAATTTATTAATAGGAAGACTGACTTACTAAATCTAACTAACTTTAAATGCTAGATTGTACAATTTTACAAAAATGAGTGTTCATTACAAAAAAATTGGATGCTTTACAAACTTTTAGTAGGCTCTTATAATACTGCTAATAATCCTTCTAATATTTTTTGCCAATAGAAATTGCATCAACAACATTTACTAGCCAATCAGCAAACCTTGTTGAATGCTTTGACTCAAGCTTCACAAAATACATGGTCACCATTATCTAATCAAGTGATTTCTCACTCTTTTTCTATTCCAACACCAATGCCTATCACATCAAATATTTCCCATATTTTTTCTCAACTGGAAAAACATGCTATTTTAATGAATTATCCTAATATATCTTAGACGCATCAATTAGAAGCACAACCTACTATTCCTTTTAATGCACAACTTGTTCCTATGTCTTGTAGTATAATTATTCTACCACTAGCATCATATCAAAAAATGTTTATGCAAGTACCCCAACAACCTTATTCTAACACTCAATCATTGATGAATATTTCCCAAAGTGTCCAATCAATATTCAATGTGTAGACTTCTCAAATACAGTATATGCCTCAACTACAGATTTCACATCAAGGGCTGCACCAAATACCACATCCTTTACCTCAACATTTAGTACCTTTGGGAAATTAATTTAATCAATATTTATAATTTCAAAATCAATTTCCTTATTAGGGAATGTATAATCAACTTTCATTAAAAGTTTTAATGATGAGAAAATCAATAGCTACTCTCTCCACCCTTTTGTTGTGTGTTGAACAAAATGTTGAGATTAAAAACTTATTAGCATTTTCTCAATTCAATGATACAAATGATGAAGACACATATAATCATATACAAGCATTTCAAACATTGATAGTCACTTTTGATAATAATATTACGAAATGTACTAAAATGAGTGTCTTTTCTCTTACATTTAGAGGTCATGTATTATCATGGTATAAATCATTAAAATAATATTCTATTCACTCTTGGGAATTTTTTAAGGATGATTTTTAAAATTGATTCTTATCTTTTGCAAAAATATACCAATATAAAAAAACACTTTTAGGTTTTCAACAAAAATAAGATAAAATTTATGAACATGCCTGGGAACATTTTATAGACATTAGGTAAGGAACCCTGATCATGATTTTTGGAACATTAATTGTTAGGATTTTTTTTACTGATCTAACACTTGTTACATGATAGAGTATTAATTTTTCTTATGATGGTATGATTATGCAAATGACACCAAAATCAATGTCTAATACATTAGATAAAATAGTGGATTAGAGCACAAGTTGGCCTATGAATAAAAAAGTTGATATCTTAGAGCCTACAATGATGATAGGTTTGAAAAACCAAATTGAGGAGGTTAATAATAATTATCATCTTTATCAATGTATTCTAATGCTAGTGTGCAAGACCAATCTTTCTAGTGTCCACAACAAACATCATCAATTCGTACAAATGAGGGAATTCACAATACTAACTAGCCCTAGGCTAGAGGTATGGATTTTCCTTATGCTTGTGTAATTTGTAAGGAGATTGACCACACTACTCATGACTGTCCCATTTTATACTTTATTAAAGAACAAGCCAATGTTTTAGGAAGTAAAATTGGACAAGGAATAAGTTCAACTTCACAAGGTAGGGGATGGATTTCCAATCAAAATTAAAATTTCTAGTTACATCTTCCATTTCAGTACAATTATTGGAATTATAATAATAACTTCAACCAGTATTGAAGACCCAATCAAAATCATGAGTTTCAATAGAAAATGCTATAAAAATGAAAATTTACAACACACTTTGCAACAACAAGATGATAATATAATTAAGCTTATTTTAAGGACACATTAGCAGCACAAATCGAAAGAAATTCTAAGTAAAAGGAAGACAAGAATTACATATGGTTTTGTCAACCAACTATTACTAAAGTAATGTGATGACTAGAAGTGGAAGATTTACTTATCTTAGAGTTTTGTTAAGAAGAAAGAATTAGAGGATGAATTTGAAAGAATCTTTACAAAGGAACATCCTATGAAGGAAGCACCTAATCCAAATATTCCTTAAATGGAATCCATTAATTCTTCTTCTCTATAGGCACCTTTTCATCATAGATCAGAGTTGAATGAAGTTGATGATAAGTAACTTGAAAACTTTTTAAATATGTCACCCTACATGTTCCATGAATAAGAGCTATTGAAGATACCCCTTAATATGCTAAATACCTTAAAGAACTTTGTTCTATGAAAAAGACAATTAAAATACCCAAGCATGTTAGCCTTGTTGAAAATATTACAAATATTTTAAATGCTAGGATGTCTAAAAAGGTAATAGATCTTGGTAGTTATATGATCTCTTGCATGATTTGTAATAGGAAATTTCATCATACGTTAGTGGATCTAGGGGTTAGTGTAAATATTATGCCTTATCAAATTTATTAGTCCTTGGGTTATGATCATATCAGACCTAATAATATTACCATTTCTTTGGCTGATGTGTAAACTATTTATCCAAAAGGTATTGTTGAGGATATTTTGGTACATGTAGATAATGCTTTGTGCCTTGTTAATTTCATTATGCTAGATTATTATACA
Organism: Gnetum montanum; assembly: GCA_015680685.1. Lineage (NCBI taxonomy): Eukaryota > Viridiplantae > Streptophyta > Gnetopsida > Gnetales > Gnetaceae > Gnetum > Gnetum montanum. The sequence goes on from MNCI01007401.1 coordinate 87,229, forward strand.
TCTCTATTGAATAATTTTTATCCTTTAATTTTAAATAGGACTATGTTGGTATTTATGGATGTGGTTATTTATGTGAAAACTAGATTGATGTATTTGAAATTTGTAAAAATGAATTTTTTAATTAATTTATATAACCTTAATAACCAACTTTAATTTGATGAGATTAATATGATCAATGCTATTATAGCAAACATGGTTTCTTTAGAATTATGCAATTGGGATGAGGCATATCAGGTGCTAACATTAGAAGAAAACAAAGAGGTAACTATGAATGATAAAAAAAACTCATATGTACCAAGGTGGAAGATGCTTTGGATGATAATGATTTGTTTAAAATGGAGAATTATCCTTCTGTTGCAAGTGGTGAGAAGCTAACTTTAGATTTAAAGGAACTTTCTTCTCACTTGAAATATATTTATGCTAAGAGCAATAAACCCTTGATTATTAGTTCAAGATTAACCATTGATCAAGAATAGAGATTGATATAGGTTTTAATGAATTTGTAATTAGTGGATTTCTCCATTCATTTTTCAACATCATATCCATTTGGAGGCTGAGGCTATACCTTTTGGCGACCGTTTGGGACGCGACTGCCAACGAGTGTCCTCGAACAGGATTTAGGTGCCTGTTGGTCTCTGGCAACACCAAGGCCTAGATACCTCCAAATAAACTCAGTAGTTAATGTGAGTATGTGTGTGTGTTGTTGCGGCGTGTGGTTGTGTAAAATGTAACAATTGCGTTGT
>MNCI01007401.1:90219-101495 GCA_015680685.1 Gnetum montanum
CAAAGGAGCATGATGAATTTTTCTTTCCTTGATGTCATCATTTGAAATTGTTAAATACTTTGCCTCCATTTAATAATTTTGTACATGAAACTTTCAAGTATTAAAACATCAATAAGGCACACCCATCATATATTTTTTCTTTGCTGCTTCATGGAATGGCTAAATGTGCCAACAATACCATGATAGCAACCATGTAGGAGGCTAAACCTAGCTTTGAAACAAGCGATAAAAGATGAACTTTTGAAATGTTTTTAGGCATGTACTATTTATTTGATTTCTGATTCCAAGTGGGTTAGTCCTATTACAGTTGTGCCTAAAAAGTCTGTAAATGGTGTGTTTGTATTAATTTTCATGAATTAAATAAATGGAAAAGCAAGGATCATTTTCCACTTTCATATTTAGATTAGGCTTTAGAGAAACTTCAAGGGCATTAATTTTATTATTTTCTTAATGGTTTTAGTAGTTATAATCAAATTTCAATTGTCCTGAAAGATCAACATAAAATATTTACTACCCCATGGGAAAATTTTGCTTTTTGTTGTATGCACTTTGGGATGTGTAATGCTTTTGCTACATTTCAAAGGACTATGACATCTATTTTTTTAGATATGATTGTTTCATTTCTTGAGGTTTTGTTGAACGTTTTTTTAGTCTATGGTGATTCATTCTCTGATGCCTTATGTCATCTTGAATTGGTCTTGCATAGGTGTATTGATAAGTATCTTAGATTTTCTTGGGAATAGTGTCATTTCATGGTCTCTTCTAGTGTTTTGTTAGGCTACATTATAAGTAAGAAGGAAAATTTGGTAGATCCTACAAAAATAAAGGTTATCTCTCATCTTACTCCTATTAATGTAAAAGATTTACATGCATTTTTGGGACATGCTAGTTTTATAAATGATTCATCAAATATTTATCATTGATTATTCAACGATTGGTAAAATTATTACAAAAGGATGATGTTTTAAAGTGGAATGAAGATTGCCAAAATACATTTGAAACCTTAAAATCTAAGCTTTCTTTAGTACCAATATTACATGAACCTGATTCGAGCAAAGATTTTGAACTCATGACTAATGCTTCAGATTTTGCAATTGGAGCTATATTGGATAAGTGTAAAGATAATGTTTCATATGTTATTTATGAAATTTCTAAAATATTAACTACTACTCAAGTTAATTATGCTACTATTGAAAAAGAAATGTTAGTAGTTGTATATAGTTTGAAAAAATTTTATCATCATTTAATTGTTTTTCATACTATAATATTTACTAAACATAGTGCTATTAAATATTTCCATAATAAACAAACTGAAATTCCATGATTAATTCATTGTTGTCTTTTGATGAAAGAATTTGATTTGGTGATTCAGGATAAGAAGGGATCTAAAAATTTAGTGGTAAATCATTTGTCCAAATTGGAGCATAATGTAGATTTGGAGACATCTCATCCCTCTAATGATGCATTTTTAGATGAGTAGTTGTTTTCTTATTGGGCTAGGATTGTTATTTCTAAGGTTCCATATCTTAGTATGCAGATATTACTAATTATTTAGCTATATGAAAATTACCAAAGCCTTGGACTAAAGGACAAAAATAGGCCTTCTTCATCAAAGCACAATGGTTCATTTGGAAAGATCCATTCATGTACAAGATTTGCAAAGATCATAGTATTTTACAATGTATACCTGAACAAGAACAAGGGGTAATTACTTTCAACCATGATGAAGTGTGTGGAGGACACTTTGCAAGTAACAATACTTCATACAAAATCCATGCAACTAGGCATGATGATACAAAAATAGTAGTTAGGTTCTTGGGATAAGACTTAATTGCATGCTTTGAGCACTTACAAATCTTAATTAGTGATTAGGGTACATATTTTGTTAATGATATAATGGAAAAATTGTTACATAAAATGGAAATTACACATCATATTACTTCTACTTATCACCCTCAATCAAATGATTTAGTTAAAATTATGAACAAGGAAATCAAAAACATTTTGTAGAAAGTTGTAGGAAAGAATCGGATAGATTGGTCTGATTGTTTACCTAATGCATCATGGGCTATTCGTATATCATATAAGTCATATCTTAGTTTTACCCCATATCTACTAGTATTCAGTAAGTAATGCCTTGTTCCGTATTCAATACAAATAAGCCTTTTCGAATGCAATGTCAATTGGAAATGAATTTTGACTCATATATTTCTGCTCTTTTATTTGCTTAAAACCATTTAGATGAAGATCATGTGCATACTTTAGATAGGAAATGTTTATATAGGAAGAAAATGAAGATATGGCATGATAAGAAGATTATAAGGAAGTTATTCTTAGAAAGTGACTTAGTTTCCTTATTTAATATGAAGATTAAAAATTATTCTAGGAAATTAGTATTGAAATGGGAGGGACCCTTCAAGGTTATTAAGGTCTTATGTAATGGTGCTATTGACATTTCTAGGCTTGGTATTTCTAAGTCCTTACGTGTGAACGGTCAATAGCTTAAACATTATTTTGGATTATAACCCTCCTTTGATAGTGAGATGATTATTTTAATCGATGCTTCTTATTAACATGCTAAATTTAATCTAATTATGAACCGGTTTCAAATGGTCCTTATGAGATTATCTAACCTTCATGCTTCTTATTATGTCAAGTTAATAAATTTCTTATTATGTGCTTATTTTTCTACAAGAACTAGGTGAAAACTACTATGAGTCATATATTATATTTTTATTAATACTTATGTAAGGTAGTGGTCATTATTGTTATCAAGTCTTTCATACTATCTATGATGATAGATCTTTCATGGTATTTAGGCTCCATGGGTTATATTGATGGAGGTTTAACTTGTTCTATGGCATGAATTTTTGGGAATTTCTATCTTCAAAACATTTTAAAATTTGATTTTTTTCTTGTTACCATAAATAGAGTAAAGGTTGGATGATGGAATTTTGTTCCATGGACAAAGTTTGTTAGCTTTTTAGTTAGAAAAGTGAATCAATTCTCTTACTTTATACTAGGCATATTGTCAGCTCATTATGTTATTTCATGATAAACTTGAGGCTCTATGTCTTCCTTAATTAGGGACTTTGGATAAAAGACATCATGAGATATCAAATATGAATCATGTCAGTACTCATGAGGAATGACTTGCATAGGGATTGAACTTGTATCAAGAGTAAAGTTTCTATTATTTATGGACCATTTTCTGATAGTAGTACAACAAGTAGTCATAACCTATTACAAGTGTACATATCTAAGAATGCCTTTTAATAGATATCTTATTCCACTACAACCATGGAATTACACCAAAAGCAAAGTTTCTATTGTTTACAAATCATGTTCTAATGGTAGCATAGTAATCCCATAATCATTAAAAATATCATTTTCTTAAAAAGAAAGAAGAAATAATTATTAGATAATAAAGTGTTTTGGATGCTTAGCTCTCTCTTGTTGATGGCCATAAGATAATGTTATTATGTTGATGTATAAAGACTCTCCATCATCAACAACTACTTTTAGTAGGGGAATCTTACATATTTTTGAGAGGTATAGTGGCATAAGACATGGATAAGTTGATAAACAATGATTCATGAATGTCTAAATGTGATAGTGTCTTGTATTTGTATTATTTTTTTCAAAGTAAGTTTAGTTAAGTTATCACTCAGTGTCTTGATGTTCACCAAGCACTAACACCTTAGTTATTCTTTTATCATAAATTTTTTCTTCATTGTTGATTGTTTTCTTTTTCTTTTACTCTATTTTCTATGTTCTTTTCCTCATTATTTTTTGTAGAATTGCCTTGGATTAGGAAGTGTGGAAAGGGTCTGACTCACAATCTCTAGGAATCTAACTATGACCTTGATTGTGAGCAGCAATTGCCTTCGAGTTCATTCTGTTGAAGTTTGGTACCTATGATGAAGTGCAACTAGTACCCCCATTGCATCTCAATGTCTAATCCTAGTTAATTTATCAAAGTGACTAAGTGCAATTGGTAGTTTATTGCATTTTGGAATTCATGTTTTTTAAGTATTGGACATTACAAAAGCTTGCAAATTGCAGTGTTGCACTGTAATGTTAATTTCCCATATTGTAGAATAGTACATCTAGGTATGACCCTCAATTTTGGATATGCAATACGATGCAACCCATAGTTGGTTACAAATTCCAAATTTATTAGATTTTTTTTTGTTATGTTATGACATGTTGTGACTCATAGTCAGTTACAACCCAATTAGAAAACAAAAAAATAAAATAAAAGTGTGCCCCACAAAACCAAAAATCATATTTCATCACAGAGCATTATAGGACACATCCAAGAGCTGAAGTGAGCTTTCATCATGTGCATAGACACTAGATCTAACCTTCAAGCCTTCTATCCTCTACAAAATGCCTAAGGTAGGCCTTAAATCTCTTGTTCTGATGCTTTTTTCCTCTTAGACTTTCTATTACATGCTATTACAAGTAATTTTAGGGCATTAATGTTGTGTTTAGAGGTGATTAAATGTCTCATTAATGAACTCTAGATTTTTTGTGTCTTCTTTGGCATTTTGGCATTTTTTATTTAGTGTTCCAAGTAATTTTTATATTATTTTGATTTTGAATTCTGCATACAACAAGGTTTTTGTTATTTTTGAACTGTTAGATGTTTTCTTACTATATACACTATATCTTAGAAGTAGAAAGTAACATGAGGATATCTTCAATATTAAGTTAACTCTAAGATATGTTGGATGAACCATGAGAGTTTGAATTTTATTAGTACGAGTGTTATGTTTTTCTTAGTATAACTATCCTAGCTCATAAATAATCCCCTATTAAGCCTAGATTAGGCTTTGTCCAAGCTAGAGACATGGAAATAATGATTTCATTTTAAAAATTACTTACCAGTATGGGATAGCATTAATTAATTTTCATTTTGCATTTTGTGTGTACTACACTCATGGTATAGTAGCTAATCCATGAATGATTGTTAATAGATTCATCATTATAATATACAAAATATTCATACTTATTTTTACCTTAAATTATTATTTTTCATCTCTCCATTAGTCATGTACATTGAGGATAATGTAGAATTTGTTGGAGACACCAACGTTGTTGAGATTTTGTAAATACTAGTATAGATCTTTATAGTTGTTTGTTGGTGAGTAGTAAGGTACCCCTATCCTCAACCATACGAATATGAGTGTGTACGCGTGATCCAGTCGAACTCCATGGATGGACTAGTTGTGGCACCTAGACAATTATACGTTGATTGCAGTTCGTTGTCTGTCCACCTGAACTAGTATTTGCTTGTCACGTATGGTTTAGTCTAGAGTGAGGTGTATGATGTGGTTTCTACCACTATGCCACTCCTAAAGACAATCAGAAATAACTAAATTAAGCTAATAAGCAATAGGAAAATAAGATCTAAGCTAGCCTACGTGCGATGAGCATTTTTTCCTAGTCATTCGTATGCATCTTGGACTTTGTCTACTACTTCTGGGATTACCAAGCATACATCACTCAAAGAACTACTTGATACACTACTGGGTTACCACATAGTTACACTTAAATGTTTGTGATTAAGACGTACTCATTTGCATTAACAACAGGAATAGTAAATGATAATAAAAGGAATATTAACTAAGAAAATGGTAATAAATAATAAATAATTAAAATAAATTAAAAGCTAAGTAAATGCTATAATGATGGAGTAATCTCAATCTTTATTGTTGATCATGTGCATGTCCAAGTATGTCACACTCAAACAAATGTTCCATACAATTACAAGCATCACACTACGGGCATGCACTTGGGAAAAGAACTAAAAACTAACTAAAAATTGACAAAAGACTCAACCCCCAAAAGACTCAAGACTCTAATAATCTCGTTGTTCACCTAAGTGTTATATTTATAGGATAACATAGGAATCATGATATCATGTATATGATATCATATCTAGGCTACGATATTGCATACCTGATATCGGGGCCTAGCAAACCGTGATCCATCATACCCCCATGACTAAATAAAAACTTGTCCTCGAGTTAAACAAAAATGAAGGACAAGTTCATTTGATTACAATAGTGGATACGTATGGGATTATTGAATCACTATGGATTATTTCATGCTATAGTGTGGGACTAGACAAAACAAAATTTGGACACCAACACAAAATACAAAATTTGTCAAACTCATGTGGTTCCTGGTGGTGGTGGTTCTTGCATGGGCTTCTTTTCTTTATCCTGTGCTGTAAATAGTCATCATTCCTTCTCATAGGCTCTACCTTTATCTCTGAATTCCTAATAATTCATAAGGCATCAAGCCAATTTTACTGCTATGTATTTTTGGCCTTGCAAGCTAGCCTTTACCACCTCTATTTCAAAGTTTACTACCTTGAGTCTTCACAATTTCTTTTTGTCTTCCAAAAACTCTATCTCGTATTTAGCATAGGTGGTAGCTACTTGCTTCTCTAGCTTAATTCTTGAGTGCCCTAATCTTAACATGGCCAAGTTGGCATACTATAGATTTGCCAACTCCATGTATTCTATGAGATCCTAGATCTGTAGGTCATGGCTTTTTAATTCTGCTTGGTGGATGAAGGCATAAGTATCCAATATGGCTTGCCAATCAGTGTGTTGAGCACAGAAAGAATTAATGTGGTCCTTAGCCATACAGATCTATTTTTCAATGACTTTTTATACATCCCTACTTGATCATGGAAGTGTTGCTTTAATTTTTCATTCCTCTTAGCCTCATTTTGCCACACACTTATTTTAATGGTTGTTTTCGTTAGATCACATGTACCTCCTCCATTGAGAGGGTTTTTTTCTCTTTGGCTAAGCAGCTTATATTCTAGTTGCCTCTTATTAGTTGTTCTTGCATTTTTTGGAAACTCTCCTTGAGAACATTTTTCTATTTTTCAACTGTTGTCAATCGAAGATTTTTGGCAACAAGGAGTTTATTCTCTTCTTATAAGGCCTTGAGTGCTTTCGCATGTGCATATATCTAAGCTTGTGCTTTTGAAGCATCCCAATTGGGCTTCTCTTTTTGCATTGCTACCCTCTTATTCTCTACTAAAAATTTATTTAACTACTCTATCGTAAATGGTTCTAATTGATCAGCTGCAACAAGTTCAGATGGATCTCGTTGTTTAGCTTGTAGGGTGACAAACTTTTCTTGGAGTCTCTCCAACTCATCTTCTGCATGTTCAATCCTAACCTCAGCCATGATTAGCTTTCCTTTAATGGAATTGAGGTCTCATTGTGTCACTATGACATCTTGGGGAATATCAAACAAGGACATCATTACTTTTCCTATTTGTAGCAAGTGATCTAAAGCATCCTCATATTTTGTAGGAGTCATTGAGGTACCGGCCAGAACTTGAGCATCACATGCTCTTTTGAAATCTATCGGTGGCACAATAGGGATGTTAAATGATTCTTTGATATGGTCTATGACCACCTCTACTACTCTAGCTACATCTTGGTGTTGCATGACCACCACTATGGCACCTTCACTAGTTTCTAATTATACTTCGAATGATGTAGCATTTCTAGATGATGCAGCATCATTGATCACCTTGAAGAGATTGGCCTCATCCCTACTAATGAGAGCAGTTACTCTAATAATTAGAGTGGTTATTATTAGGGCAGTTACTCTAATTATTAGAGTGGTTATTATTAGAGGGGCAGTTTCTCTAAATTAGAGTGGTAGTTTCTCTCTAAAATTAGAGTGGTAGTTTCTCTCTAAAATTATAGGGGTAGTTTCTCTAAAATTAGAGTGACAGTTTCTCTCTAAAATTATAGGGGTAGTTTCTCTAAAATTAGATTGGCAGTTTTTGTAATTATTAGAGTAGTTGCTCCCAAGTCTATAAATACAATGCCCAGGAACACAATAAGGGGAAGTCAAGAAAAAAGGAGTCTGGAAAGAGAGTCTTAGGAAAGTCTTTTAGGAGTCAAGTTAGAGTATTTTCCAAGTGCTCGCAGTAGGAGATCTAAGTGTGGACGGATCTTTATTCGAGCATTATGTACCTAAGCACACCTTGTGTACAGAAATAAAGATGAGCTCTTGGATTCATCCTTGTAGCACTTGAGATTTGTTTTCTTAATCATTTCCTTTGTTTTATTTTCTTCTACATTTATTTTATTTTATTTTATGCACTTTACATTTCTGTTATTAGCACACAGTACAATCACTTCAAGCATGCGTGTAACACTTGGTAACCCAGTAACGATTAGTGTTTGGTAATCCCAGTAGTGTTGCGCTGGTTCAGGATGTGTACGGCGAGTGAGAATGGATACTGGTGTTAGGATTAGTTTAAAGCCTAGTTAATCAGTAGTTAAGTTAAATTAGTCACTTAGTTATCTCTCTCTCTCCTCCCTTATTAGCAACAGGACATAAAAACATAAAAGCTATAAATATCATATGCCTCAAGCTTACTTAACCATACAATCATGACATAAAAGTAAGTTTGGAAAGACAATGATTGATTAACCTTGAGTGTTCCATTAAGGCGTGTAAGCACTTAGTCCTTGGAGTTCGACCAGATCGGGCATGAAACGCTTATATTCATATGGTTGAGTGTAGGGGTACCTCACCGCTCATCATTGGCGCCGTTGCTAGGGAATTAGTTGTTTGTGCACTATGTAGAACATAAGAAATCATCCATATCATTGGGATGTTAGAATGAACCCATAGGGTTGATCAAAGAAAAGATAAGACAATGGTAAATCACACACCGAACAAGATGAAAATGGCTTCTTCTTCGCACAAGAGCACTTCACTACCTAGGACTAACACAAGAGATAGTCGGCGACATCATACACATAATCAAGATCCGCTAGTTCCTCAAAAATTTCATGTAGTATATACTCATCACAATGAGTATGTACCTAATTTCACCTTTATCCTCCACCAAGATGAACAGCTGTGTTGGAGAGACTTGGAGGGTAACATAGTATTGCCTCCAGACCAATTAGTCCCCAACATGCTCCTTCGTGCTCTCACATGAATAGGCATGCCGCTTTTATATGTGGAATATGTTGCATGCGATCATGACACAAGGGACTATCATCCCATAGAAGTGCAACGTCAACGAGACTTATGACAGGAGAGTTACCATGCATCCTTGAAGGGTAAATGACCCCATAACGCCTCATACATTTTAAGGGAAATTAGGGATGACAAATCGATTTCAACAGGTTCCCCACCAAATGATGTTCCCCCTCCTAACAATGATCAGGAGGTGGTGTATTAGAACCTCCACTCCACAGTTTACAACCCTGGTTCTGATCCCCATGAACACAAAGTGTTCAATGAGGGAACACAAACACACGATAAGGACAGACGTTCTAATAGTAATCACGATCAAGGCCAAGACCACTGAAGAGAAGGTAGAAAACACCTTCATGATGATGGTTCTCCTTCTTCTTCACCTTCATCATCACATTCACCCTCTCCTTCGGTGTTAGGACGCAATCATAAGGAAACTAACCATGAGGATAAAGGAAGAAAGAGTGAAAAACATCGACAAGACAGTCGAGAACGAGGACGAGGGCACTCTAGGGAATCATAGAATAGAAGAAGGGAGAGTAGGAAACCGTGTAGAAATCAGAGACACTATGAACAAGATGACCACAAAGAACCCCTACTCGCAACCAAAAGCATGTTATATATCACGGAGGTCGTAAGAGTTCCAACAAAGCACCAAAAGGACAGTAGGATCAAGAGGTTAGACATGAACAATATTCTATGATTTGAAGGATACAAAACTGATCCTCAAAACAACTTACAAGCATTCCATGATGCGTGTGCCTTGCAGAACATCGAGAACAAATGGAAAAAACTAAAGTTGTTCCCAAGGACACTAGTGAAAGAAGCAGAAATCTAGTACTGGTTCTTAGAATTGGAATCCATTCGGAGGTGGACTACGATGTTAGAACTATTTTATGATAAGTATCAAACGTACTCCCAAGTGTCTAACCTACAAAAAAATCCAAGGATGGAAGCAAGGAAATCATGAACCCTTGGATGCTTCCATGGGCCGCTATTACGCACTATTACATCATTGTCCTAGCCATGGTTATTCATAGCGGGACCAACTACGCCATCTCATGGATGGACTTAGGCATGAAACAAGGAGAACCCTTGGAACATATGCCCAAGGGAGATTATCATAGCTTAGGTCTCATCAGGTTCATAGATTGCTAGATAAAATATCCAAGGAAGAAGGGGAGATACGTAAGAGAGAAAGTGTAGAAGAATACAACCAAGATCCTTCCCTATGAAAAAGGGGAGTGAGATTCTGTGAAGAGGAGGAAGAGTCACCACTCAAAGAGAAGGTGAATAGAAAAACTTTGCCACTCCAAAAATTAACAACAAAAGTGTCGAAAAAGGTAGATCAAATTTGGGACTCCCTAGATAGTAGATCTCACATCTACAAGAGTCTAGGGTGTATGCACTCAACCCATGACTTAATAAATGGTAAGCACCCCAACGGTTACCGTATCCCCAAGGTAACCCAAGGTAGTTCCATCAACCTTCAGCATATTATCCAAGTGGAACTCCACCACAACCTATTGAGCAACATCAATAGTGGCAATACCCACAGTCATGGGGGATGCCACCACCAAGGCAAAAATACCCCTACCAACAACTGGATCCATATGGCTACTACGTGCAGCAACCAATCTCTCCACGTGACTCTGTTGGTCACGCAACACCAAAAAATCACTATCAAACTTGGGATTATTATAGGACTCCTTCTCCTAGGGGAGATAACCCACAGACATACCACCCTCCAAATCCATCCGCAACTTTCACATCGATAGCTCCATTACCACCCACTCCAGCAATGCAAGGGAAACTCCCCACTCAACCGTAGCAACACAATGCTACGAGGGCTGTGAATCTTTAACCCACTACTAGTTCTAACAACCGTATGAACATAAGACCTTTCTTTATAACCAATAGTCCAACCAAACCCTCACAACCACAAGTGGTTGAACCTCTGAATGCCTCCCCATCAATTAAGGCTTCAGGGCTTCCTTCAAACCAAACACCAAGCTCAACGCATACGGTTATGTTAACACATGTTGTTACTGACTAGATTAAGATGGACCACCTTCACAGGAAATTCTTTGATCCTAGGAGTCCTCTAATATACTTACAAATCGCTGGAAATGCACTGTGCAAGGCTCTTTTGGATTCAAGTTCTGGTGTCAACTTGATTTCTCAAGAAATGTACAAGGCCTAGAACTTGCCTCCATTGAAAAAGAGCAACATCT
>MNCI01007401.1:101715-199670 GCA_015680685.1 Gnetum montanum
GTGCCTATATGAAATAGCCACACAACAAGAAGACACCCAATGGCTAATGGCTGATCAAGAGAGAAACTCACTAACATGCATGGAACCAACTGAGAGTTTGACTTGTGCTTACATCAGTAGCATAGATGCATTAGAGTAAGTCCACCACCAACTTCCAAGTCTTAACCTTGAAAATGTCAACTGGGGGAAGTTGGAAATCCCTGAGAAATTTAAGCAGGAGCCTCTTGAGCTGAAACCATTGCCCACCGATATGGAATACACGTTCCTTAAAAATGAAAAATCGGTAATTATCAATGCTAAGCTTGCTCCTCAACAAATAGGGCACAAAATCTCACACATAGGGATAGAGGTAGATCTCGAGAAAATCAAAGTTATCCAAGAAATTACCCATCAACCAAAAATTGTTAAAAATATTTGATTATTCCTTGAACATACTAGCTACTATAGGAGATTTATTAAGAACTTTTCAAAGGTTACCAAACCATTGGTGGAATTAATGAAAAAGGATGTACCTTTCGAACCATGAGATAAGGTTCTCTATTGGAATCCCACACATGTGCCACAATGTACTAAATTTCAAACACTGTGGGAAGGAGCTTATATTATTTATGCAAATTTTCCTTTATGGGCCATGACAATATACAAACTTGAGAACTCAGATAAGAAAATTTTGGTCAACATGCAACAAACCAAACCTTTTCATAAGCTTAGAACAGCTAGTACACATGCTACCTTTGTTGATGGATAACCTTGCTCACTATTTCGAATCTCCTACTTCCAACTTAGTCATGGGGGAGATGGCCACCTATGCTAACCGTTCTAGGCCCTCAATTATTTTTGAATTTTTTTTACACCATCGTTCATAATTTTACTATTTCTTTTTTTGTATGATTTTCTTTTGTTCATCATCTAATAAGTGCTCATGATGGTGGATTGAATTATATCATATTGATTGCTAATGTTTGGTTTTTACCTTTGAATTATGATGCTGATGTTAAGGTGTGGTTCTTTTCATAAAATAGGCAATGAGTCCATGACATTCACTCATCCATGAATTTCTATGATCTCTCTTGGCTTGGAACTATATAATCCCTTTCTTTAAATAATAGAACTTTTAATGAATTCGTGGTTGGGTATTTTTCAAACCAAGGAAAGATTCACAAGATGAAAAGGGTGTGACTTCAAGGGGATTCGATGCATTTGTGCTAGCCATTCTCTTGGGTGCTTGAATGCTTTTTCTTGGGTTTTTTGCCATTCTGACATTATTCAAAAATCAAGAACGTGAGTTAATAAAAATAATAAGTCTTTGCATGGTGTGGTTCTCACGCAAAGAAAAAAAAGGAAAAAAGTGAGAATTCAAAGCACACCCCTTAGATAAAATAAATGCAAAAAAAATGCATGGGTCTTTGCATGGTGTGATTCCCATTCAAAAAAAATAACATGGGAATTCAAAGCACACCCCTTAGACCAAATAAAAGGGCTACAAGCACTAGTTATGGAACTAGAAAGATATGTTACCCATTCCTAAAGGTTCCCTCTAACTAAGGCCCTTTCTCGCTTCCTACTTCTCCATCTTAGTCTCCTTGGAGTGGTGGTGACTCTTTGTGGAAGCATTCTTGTTGCTTTAGGTGGATGCATTGGTCAAGTGTGTTGATGCGAGGTCACTGGATGCGGTTTGTTTGAGTCTAGATTTTGGATGAGTTCTAATCAGTCACATTAACCATGAAATACATAAGGGACTTTATAAAACCTTGTTCTTGGGATTCCATTCCATTCTCTTCTGTCCATATTTCTCCCCATTTTTCCACCTCATTGCTAGTTTTATCATTAGTCTATTTCTAGGTTGATGCATTATTTTTCTTTGGTGAATTCTTGTGGGTAAGTTTTTAACTCTTGCTTCCAAATGACATTCCTATAGCCTACAGACTCTTTGGTTTGTGGGTTTGTTAAGGCATAAAAGGCATGAGCTTGCTTTGGGGAGGACGCACTGGCATTCCTTTTTGGTGCAATTATTAACTTCTTTCCCTTAAACATTTTTTGAAATCAATCATTTCTTGTTTCATCCCCATCCATGATATCCATTTTATTAGCGTTGCCATTGTTATTTTTTCCCATCTTTCTTGTTTCTCATATTTTTCCATCTTATAGCTACCAAAGGTTTGCTCTTAGTCGTGGGGGCCCTAGCACAAATTTTTCAATTTTCTCCATTTTACTATTCACCTAACCCCTACACCTTGGGTAGTCACCTGTGATAAATCTCCGAACTAGTTTTTGTCATAACCACAACTCATCCAATGCACTTCATCTCAAGGTAAGGTATCAACTGCATTGCAGTTTATCTATCCTTGCTCAATTGTAACTGTGTTGTGTGTGCAGATGGTGATCATACAAATAATGGACTGGGCTTGGAGGAAGCACTGAGGATGGACCGGAACTAGAGTATTTACGAAAGGGGCAAGTCTGGTGGCGTGGCTATGGATAAATAACGGAAGGTGCAATCTTAGCATTGGCGACAACACACTTCATTTTCTTTCTCTCTCTTTCTCTACAAGCTACTAAATAAAGGCTTGGATGTCATTTATGTATGAGTGTTCACCACAATGTTGTAATATGCTTATAGATCCATCCACTGGGCATGTTGATTCTGTTATCTATCAGTTGTCGATTAGTCAATAATCCCATACCTTTCCAATATTTTGTAAGGAACTTGAGGATGAGTTTTCATTCAGTCATAGGGGTATGATGAGAGCAGTTACTCTAATAATTAGAGTGGTAATTATTAACGTGGTTACTCTAATAATTAGAGTGGTTATTATTAGGGCGGTTACTCTAATTTTTAAAGTGGTTATTATTAGAGGGGTAGTTTCTCTAAAATTAGAGTGGTAGTTTCTCTCTAAAATTAGAGGGGCAATTTCTCTAAAATTAGAGTGGTAGTTTTTGTAATTATTAGAGTAGTTGCTTCCAAGTCTATAAATACAGTGCCTAGGCACACAATAGGGGGAAGTCAAGAAAAAAGGAGTCTAGAAAGAGAGTCTTAGGAAAGTCTTTTAGGAGTCAAGTTAGAGTATTTTCCAAGTGCCCATAGTAGAAGATCTAAGTGTGGATGGATCTTTATTCGAGCATTGTGTACTTGAGCATACCTTGTGTACGGAAATAAAGATGAGCTCTTGGATTCATCCTTGCAGCACTTGAGATTTGTTTTCTTAATCATTTAGTGTACTCTAGAATTCTAGCACACTGGCATAACTTCCTGATTAGACATTGAAAGGGCAATGTGAACTTTCCTATCTTCTATTCTTCAAACTACCTTAATATTTTTGTTAAATACAGATGGGCCAAATTGGCATCAACCTTGCCCATCAAAGTTGCACTTCCTCTAGCTGCATAGGTAGAAATTCTATTTAACCTCTTTGTTGGGAAAATATGATAGGTGCCAATTTTAAAGTAAATTCTCTCTTTAAGAGTTAGTTCTCCATATGTCTTGTCTTCTTTTCTGTATGCCCTTTTTAACCATACTTTTCTTGCATCTACATCGGAGAAAGTGGACAACTGAGCAACTTTAGGCCCTGTATTTGGAAGATTTAGAACTTCTGCAATGGCATTTGTGAAGAAATCAACTAAAATTACACCAATATTGATGGTGGTTCCTTCTTCTTAATTGTGCCAAAATTGATAGGTTTCACCCAAATACCATTCTCCACTCTCCGAGAGGATAGGCCATGGTGGAGATCCCTTAAGTAAATCCTTGACTGGTTCAGGGGAAAATTCAATAAAAGGCCCAAAATTAAGTTCCACAATCACTACAGTGAATGTGAGTCTTTCTTGAATGGCTTAAACACATTATGGGGATAACGTGAGGTGTTGTCCTTGTTTTGGTGCCTTCACCTCTCCACCTTCTACTTGGGCAAATTATGCAATGACAGGGGTTTCTTGATAGATGTTGAACAATTGTACCTCCTATTCTGCATGTTCCACATGAGTTCCTTGGCCTCTACCTCTTCTTGAGCATTTGACTCCACCTTGAGAAGGTCCTCCCTGTTGTCCTCATTTAGGGGCCATCTATAATCACACAAAGATCAATTATTAGGAAGGTTATTTAAAGAAATTGAATTATCTCATACCTTACTCATTACCTTTAATAAATGTTTAATTCTTTACTTAGTGTGATTTCAGAGTTAGAAATTTTTCAAGGAAGTTCCCCTAAAATGTTTTAATGTTGGGCCTAATCTGCTTAGATGACTCCTATAATAATTTAAGTGATTTGGGTGAAGGAAGAAAATTAGTTTGGCATGAGCTTTTAATATTTCCTAATAGTACTTACCCCTATGATATCCTTCGAGTGATAGCAAATTTAAAAAAAAGTTATGTACAAATTTTACCATACCCCTCCCTCAAAACTAAGTTAAACACTTCAAGTTTAATTAGGTTTGATCAGAAAAGAGATCGAAGTGTCAAAGAGAGAAATATTGATGGTTGAATTTTAGACTTCTCAAATCACTAAAAATTATGGAAGAAAATTTAAACAACTCCCACTACATCAACTGTTGAAAATGACTTCTGTAGCATGTGAGGGCCCCATATATATATTTTTTATAGATGTGATATCACATACATGATAGCGCGTACTCGATATCACATCGGATCCAATATAGGGTACCCAATATTACATCCTATCCAAAATAGGGTACTTAGTAAAAGTGATGATTTTTCAAGTTTTTATGGCCAAAAATGAAGGATTTGAGGTAGATTTGAAAGGTTTGGAGTAAGGTCAAGTGGAAATTAAGGCACCGAATGTGTAATGAAGTGGAGTTATACAATGAAGTTCTTTGAAAAGGGTGAGGAAAAAGGACATGTAGTGGTTCTAAGGAATGTTCCATTAAAATGATGATAAGGGAAAGAATATATTTGGCAATGGAGTACTCAAAGGATAGAAGATGATGTGGTGGTATGCAACAAATACAAATTACAAAAGTCATGCAAGTGGGTCCTCCCCAAAGAAAGTTCCAGCCTATCATGCCCTTGCATAACCACGCCTTAAAATGTCTGTAGGCACTAGAAGGATTAAATGCAATCTGCATTGGTGCAACAAAACACACACATGTTAAATACCATTGCGATGAGCTATGAATTCTATGCCACACAAGACACAAGTTAGAAGTACTTGGATGGTAAGATGAGACAAATTACAGAAAGGATTATAGAGATTGGGATGTGAGGTAACTTATCTAGGCACAAGGAATCCTAAGTGTTGTGCATGATTAAAGTACCATTAGTCTTTTTCTCCACGATCAAAAGTAAGTCCATACCTTTGATCAATGACATTGCATTGTTTCATCTCGATGATAGAAAACCATAAGGTATACAATCACTTGGTGTTTTGTGTAATGGAGGAGTGATTTGAATTTGTCTAAAACATGTTTTTCTTGATCTTTTCTTTTTTGTTTCTCTTCTTTCTTTTGCTTTTTCACTTTCTTCTTCTTTTCTTTTTCTTCTTCTGGCCACTCTTGCACTTAGTCTTCCCTAAAGGTGATTCGAAGAAGCCACCAACCTTTATGCATGGGTACATGTCTTTCTAGTGGGACCCTCTAGAATAGCATTGAATTCCTTTATTGAGTGTCTTTATTACAACTCTTACTCCCATTGTTCATTAGATCTACAAGGATCTTAGTACAACATAGCTGCATGATAGCACATACAAATGTCACCAAAGAGAATTCACAAGTTCCCTTAATGTCACACCCTTGCCATTCCCTCTTGGTTCATCACTCTTCACTATGGGCATAATGAGTACAAAGTTACTTTAAGTTTTGATGATAACAAGAATATCATCGTCACTAGAGCAAGAACCTCTTATTAATAGAATGGGTGGATGGATGTTGTGGGCTCATTATTCAAATAATTAGTTACTTGCGACTTGATATCATAGAACAACACCTCAATCAACTAGTTATTGAGTATTTTATTCACAAATGAGATTATCCACAAAAAGATAAAATGACAAATTGAAAAACAAGAAATTAGAAAATTAAAAATTAAAAAACAAACAAAAAAAATTGTAAAACCAAAGAAAAGAAAAAACATTTACTAATTATGCTTGTTAGAATGGGGGATATCCCCCATGACTAAACCTTTGATCATGGTGAGAATTAATATATGAAAAGTTAAGATCCATGCATGTTGAAAATATGGGGGTTTGATCATATCCAAACCATTGGGTGTCTTTTCATGTAGTGGTAGGAATGTACCCAAATTGGGGTTCATACACTTAACTAAAGTAGGTATAGTGGGGTAGATTATAAGTTGTGGTCATGTGATAAGAACCTAACCCACTATGGCACCTATGACCATAAGATGGTATGCAAAGATCGATATGTATTTCCATGTTGTTATATTCATTGGGTTGCGTGGTTGTTGGAGTGTTAATTGGTGGCCTAGATAAGGTAACAAGAGGTGTTAAGTTTGAAGAGGAAGGTGAATTAATGTGTTGGGCTTATGCTGAGTTAGAGGATGCAGTGGTTTCAAAGTCATGCTATCTCTTTCTATGGCCATGCCTAAAGAAAGGATGCTTCTAACATTGTGGAGGACTCCCAGTATTATTGACAGTAGTATCACAAGTAATGTTCATTGGTTGGTGCTATGGTGCAAAACCTTCTAGTACAACTAGTGGTAATGTAGAAGGAAGTGAAGGATGAGAATATTCAAAGTAAGGAGGAGTGTAAGGAACATGAGGTTGTGATCCAATAGGAGAGGATATGGGTTGATGATATTTGAGAGAATGATAATAATGAGGTGAAGTAGAGGATGTTGATCCAGTTAGAGAAATAGGGTGTTGAACATAATAAGCACTTGGTTTCTGGTGATACGAAGGGTGTGGCCAGTTTGGCGATGGCCTCCCCCATGATTGGAGGTTTTGCCACTGCAATTGAACATGGTACTTCTGTGTGAAATTTGGATGTAACATTCTTTCCCAATGCTCATGTAGATGTGACAAGATTGGGTGTTGGCCTTTGGGGTGATCGTATAGGTAAACATCGCATTGATACTTATGATTTGCAGTTGAACCCCTATCCTTATTTTCTTCAGCTCTTCTTTCTGATTGTTGAATGGTGTTCAGTCCTATTTCTATGTTTGGAATCCTCTGTTTGTTCTAGTTATCAAAGTTATCTTATGTGATTCTTCCTCTAATAATGTTTGCATATTCTCCACATTTTTTATGTACCCACTTCATCATCTTATTGATCTTTGCCTCAGTTTCATCTAGTGATTTTAGTATTGGCAAAGATGGGGATGGTTCCACCTCCTTGAGGAGAGTTGATTTCTCCTCTTCATGAGTTAATTTCTCCTCTTCATAATTATGGACCTTCATTACTTTAAGAGTTTTTTCCTATTGATATCTTTCAACATTCTCCCATTTGGCTATTTCTCCTTCTTATTTTGCTACCTGCTTAATAAGCTCTTGGAATTGGTGGGTTTGTAGTTCATATAGTTGACATGGGGCATACATTCCTAAGGTCTCCCTTGTTTCATTACAAAGCCCATCCATGATGTGACACATTAGCCTTTTCTCGGTGAACCCATGGCCTAGGCATTTGTTTAACAATGAGTAATATCTTTCTAAGGCCATGTCCAAGGGTTCATGTTNTTAAGCTTAGGTAGACGGCTTTCCTTGCGATGCCTACAAGATATCTGAATGGCCTCTGTTATATACATTAGGCTCTTAGTGGCTAGTAGGGGTTCATTGTCACTAAGTAGGTTTGAGTTCATGAGTTGGGATGATGTTGTCTATGTTCATGTTGGCATTCCTGATTTTGCCCGTGAGCTCGATTTTTATTTCTATGCCGATCCCTTAAGGAAGAGTCTTCCACATCACAACCTAACATTGAAAGAGAAGAGGAAGAGAGGGAACTAGAAGACTCGTCATGACTTTTGTAAGTCTCCCAATCATCCTTTGATGTACTCTTACTACCCATTGAGAAGGTCCTAGGCGTTATAGGTGTTGTGCAATGACAAGAGTCCTTGAGTATCGTTGGGGTGTCCGTGAACATATGAAACTCTTGCATAATATTGAGTACTCCAAACTTCTTCTTCATCATAAATTTCATTGGTTCTCCAATGAATTTCCTCACTAGGTGTTGCATTATTGTTGTTTTATGAGAGAGACATTATTGTGAATTGTGTGTGACTTAATTGAATTTAATTTCTTTATTTGAAAGATATATTTTTAATACCCTATTACAGTTATCTTGTATGATATAACTAATCTACATAACCAGCACCGTCCTTGGCAATGATGCCAATGATGAGCAGTAAGGTACCCCTACGCTCAACTAACTGAATACAAGTGTGTATGCACGATTTGGTCGAACTCCATGGACAAACTAGTTGTGGCACCTAGATAGTTATACATTGATCGTAGTTTACTGTCTTTCCACCTAGACTAGTATTTGCTTGTCACATATGCTTTAGTCTAGAGTGAGGTGTATGATGCAGTTTCTACCACTATGCTACTCCTAAGGAAAACCAAAAATAACTGAATTAAGCTAATAAGTAATAGGAAAATAAGATCTAAGCTAGCCTAAGTGTGATGAGCATCCATCCCTAATTAGCCATATGCATCTTAGACTTCATGTACTACTTCTAGGATTACCAAGCATACATCACTTGAAGCACTACTTGATACGCTATTGGGTTACCATGTAGTTACACTTAAATGTTCGTGATTAAGGCGTACTCATTCTACATTAGCAATAGGAATAGTAAATGACAATAAAAGAAATATTAACTAAGAAATTATCAATAAATAATAAATAATTAAAACAAATTAAAAGTTAAGTGAATGCTACAATGATGGAGTAATCTCGATCTTTATTGTCGATCGTGTGCATGTCCAAGTACATCACACTTGAACAAAGGTTCCATACAATTACAAGCATCACATTGTGGCCATGCACTTGGGAAAAGAACTAAAAACTGATAAAATACTTGACCCCCAAAAGACTCAAGACTCTAATAATCTCACTGTGCACCTGAGTGCTATATTTATAGCTAACACAGGAATCACGATATCGTGTATATGATATTGTATCTAGGCTATGATATCGTGTACCCGATATCAGGGCCTAGCAAACCTTGATTCATCATTTATAAATATGTTTATTTTTAATTTTGATATTATGCTACTTTATTTATATATTACATTATGTTCATGTTTTTCTTTTATGTATTATATTATTATTTTTTGTGTACTAATGTTCCCTGTAGTAAGAAACTTCTTGGGCATCCTAGCATAAGGGGGGGGGGGTGGTGGGCGGTGCACTTAAGGATAATCTTTAGCAACTGTAGATCTAATAAAATAGAGACTTTCTCAGGAGAAGCAACAAGAATGTACTCATATGAAGTCCATGGAACATTTGGAGTGAGTGCATAGAGGTGAAGTTTCCTACAGTGCCATTGAGGGAGCCTAGGAACTTCAAGCCCCTCATGGAGCTAGTGAATTTACTAGTTGTGGCCACTTTGATAGTGCATAACCTAGATTTTTTCTTTATAGAAGGTTAGGCTTCTACTATCAAGAGGCTCAATAGTTCTACCTAATATTCTAGAGGACTTTTCCTACATCATGGACTTTCTAGGTTGGCATTGGGTTCTATGACATTAGCAAGGCCCTTAATGCTGAGTCCTTGAGATGTAGGTAGGAGCAAACACACATCACTTTGTAGTAGCATTGTCAAAGGGAAAGACTAAGTTAGATAAGCTTTTCCCTAATGTGGTGATGGATAAGATAGGATGGTCCTATATGAACCTTTTCTCAAAAAGGAGGGTTCTTACAAGGGTAGTCATGATGAACATTATGGGTAGCTGTCATTTATGCATGTCATGTCCTTTGACATGTTGGTTATGAGTGACTTGGAGGATCCTTGAATCCTTAGTTATCCATTTATCATTTTTTTAGAATGGAGTTAGTAGTCTAAGATGCTAATGAGTTGTCCTTTCCATTGGTGATCTTAGCATTGTATTAGAGTTTTAGATTCAACCATCTACCCTAGTCATCAAGGAGATTGTTACATGGGATGAGGACTTGTTTTAAAATTTAGGATGCTCTTTCTACACTCATCAGCTAACCTAGGATATGATATGAGGAGATAAGGTGGATTCTTGATCCATGTGTACTTGGAGATGGGGGTTGTTGGGAGGCCTAGTACATTGATATATAGTAGTAGCAATAGGGCATGGTAGGTGCTAACCAAGATTTGTTAGGAAGCAAAGCTTAGTTCATGGCCTAATTGGACACCCTATAGGCAAGTCTCATTACACATTATAAAGTGATGGAGGTGCATCTCCATGTCCACTATGATCAACTTGAGAGGAGGTAGTATCAGTTGGCCTCCAATTTGGAGATCATAGGGCATAGTTTATTTTCTAGGATGAGAGAGTTATATGACATAGTTAGTCATCACAAGGTTGGTAAATCAATGGATCTAGAGTTTTCACCCATGGTGTTTCCAATCATTAATGCATATTAGGTTAGACCATCATGTCCTACGGACCAAATGGATGATGAGGTAATGGAGTATTCCATGAATGAGGCAACTGAGGATGCATCTCAGCTTCCTCCTTTAACAAAGGCTTCCACATCCCCTTGAGGGGAAGGCTCAAATCCTCTAGCTTGAGCATTTTGTTTCCTCAATTCTTCTTTCCCCTTCTATCTTTTTGTATGTTTTGAGGTGTTATGATAAAGGGGATTGATTCCATGTTGTGCTTTATTATTTATTGTATTCTCAAAAATTCACATGCATTCTTCCACTTTCATTTATCAAGATGATAAAGAGCTAGTTTAGCACTAGGTTAGAACATGAATTGATGCTCCTTTAGACTTGGGTTCTTCCATTTTCAGACATGGATAGATAGTTGTGAGCTCATGCGATCCACAACCATCTACAGTTCAGGGTCTAAAGTTAGGATTTGATTCTCAAGGAGTTTAAAGCTGACCAAAGTAAGAATGTCTATCTTACAACCGTTGAGAGTCAATTTTTAGAAGACAGATAATTAAGGAACAAGTGGAGTTAGCTTCAAATGAAGATGGGATTAACATGGGAAGTTGAAATCAAGTTTGCCAAGGTATTACATGCTCATGCAACCCACATGAGCTCTTGGTACAAAGTTTCTTCTAGATGTGGTTCATAAACACTTGCAACTTATTTTTTAATGGAAGACTAAAATCCATTAGTGCAAGTTCCTATGACTCACACACATATTGTAGTCATAATTGATATTTTAGCCTAATTGATCACTCTACTGTTAGGATTTCAATACTTGATTGTTGGAAATCATTGATTGACACTGCTAATTATAGTCCCTTGTAGCAGTTGATTGAATGATTTTTCTTTGAGCAGGAAGTTGTGACCTAGCTATGACTCACACCCAGGTTGCAGTCCTTAGCCAGAAGTTATTACAACCATCAGTTGAAGCTATTTTCATCTCAAATTAAAGAGGAATTATAAGAGAAGAATAGAAGTAAAGATATAGACATATAGAGAGACAAATACATAGATAGATACTCTCAGATATTTTGGGGAATATAGAATTCAAGTTGTTGAATAATATTGTTGTAATGAAAATATTGTAGTAAGATTGTGTAATAAGACAATTGTTTCTTTTATCAAGAGTAAATTAATGTTAAGCTTTCTTCACCATAATTTTGGCAACTTAATCCCACGTAACTCATGGTCCTCCATTTGATTGATTCTCACATTTTATAGTGCAAGAACACAATAACAAATATCTCAACAATTAGTGCCAAAATGAATTGACAGTTTTCTTTCTTCTCTACTAAGCTTTTAATACTTACACCAAATGCAATAATGAAAGCTCATATGTAACAAATATAGCTTCTTCTTCTTTAGCTCTCTTTCAATGGATTGGTAGTGGTTATAGCTTACTACTTCTCACACTTCTTTAGCATATTAGCAATAGCTAATAATTGGCTTTAAAATGGCTAAAAAAATATTGACTATAAATTAATTTTTTTTAGCTTAATTCTCATATTCTAGTTTTGGCCTTGTGCTTGAACTAGAATTTCTTCTTTTGTGCTTCTTTTCTTTCTCTCAATATCTCTCTATGGCTTTTCTCTATAAAAGCACTATTTTCATTTTCTTAGAAAGCTTGATAACTCTTGAGTCTCTATGTGAGACAAGGCAGAGTATTTTTCTTCCTTTGTTTTATGAAAATAAATTTCTGTGACTTTAAGCTTGGTGATTGTGCTTAGTCCAAGATTGTAAAGGAAGCTCTGTAATTTTCTTTGATTAACAAATTGCTTTACCCTCTAGGATCTAGGGAGAGTTTTATGGTGGAGATAGGCCGGCCAATCTAATAGTGGAACCACCTTAAAAGCTTAGTGTCTGTTTACTATTTTTTGCATTAAGTTTATTTTGGGCCTTTTATTGGTCTTTCTACTAGTCTTTGTTTAACTTGAATTTTTATCCTTCCCACCACCACAACCCAACCCCTGCCACCACACACACCCATGCCCCCCCCCCCCTTTAGCTGCATCCAAGAAATAAAATTAACTTTTTCTATGTGACTTAACTTCTAATTATAAGCAATAAATTGATAAAGGGCTTCAACTTCAAGAACCAGATTTGCTTCTAAAAGTAAAATATCATAAGAAGTCTACATCTTCACTTGAAATTCACATACAAGAAACTATTTTTGAACATGCTCTAATTTTTTCTAATTATGTGTGGAAAGAGAAGGTCCCCAGGAAATACACCCATAATTGGAAGATTAGAAAATCATACTTAAATCCTNAAATACACCCATAATTGGAAGATTAGAAAATCATACTTAAATCCTTGGAAAATGCTTAGATTAGATCCTAGAAATAGTAGCACGTATGAGTCGAGAACAAAAAGAAATCATAGTGCTCCTAATGCTAACAAGAACCATAATAACTATCTTCTAAATTCACTACACTTTTTGTCACTCATCTTAAAATATGAGTTAGACTTACATTAGCAAATAAGGATATGAATCATTATAGCAATTAATAAGCATATGAATCGTTATAATGGTAGGTTGATTATAGGGCCTAGGTACCTTTTTTCTTGGTTAGTCTTAATAAGTTGATCGAATGAGATTTTTCTACTTTCATAATTCTAATAATTGATGTATTGATTACATGTTATTTATCTTTAGTAGTACTATGGCACCTTAAGATTAGTATAGCTAAGGGTGATGGCTAACACTTCCTATCACTTAAGAAGCTAGAAAACATCAAACAATTGTGTGACACACACATTTTAGGTTTTGTTTAAGTGTAATGAATTTTAAGATGAGTGAAAAAAAATGTAATAAATTTAGAAATAGGGAGCACTATGCACTATGGTTTCTTTTTGTTCTTGACTCATACATGTTGCTATTTTTAGAGCCTAATCTAAATTTTTGCAATGATTTAATTCTGATTTTGTAATCCTTCATTTTCTTTATACATGCTTATGAGTCACTAAGGTAAGATATTTACCACTAGGTTAACACCTCATTGTGATCTTTAATATATATGCATCTGTTCATGGCCAATAAAAAATAAATTAAAAGTAACCATTAAAATAGACTGCATATTAAATAATATCTATCAGAGCCATTTTCATTTTGACACAGGCAAGAGGAAAGGCGCATTAAGAGTCACCACAAGTTAAATGCAAAAGCCATGTTAATTTAAAAGAAGCAAAGTGCAGGGATATTTCATTAGAAACGTATTACAATTGAATCTGTAACTTAGTGCATTTAATATACCGATAAAAAATCTATGTAGTAGAAATGCAGGACTGAATTGCAAAGGTATGGAACAGTCCCAATTCGTTAAGCTTTGTAGGACAGGAAGGGGAATGGGAACATGGCCATTTTGAGTATGTGAGGATGACCTTGTTGTAGAGCTTTCTGCCGTTAGTGCTCCTCGGATGTTTCATCTCTTGTTTTAAAGAGGGTAGAGAACACGGCTATGCTTCTCCCATATTTTCATGTCCCATAATGAGTAGGTGGGCCAACAACATGAGGCGGCCGTGTCCTGATTTGAGAATATTAACAAGGAGAGCATGGGTATGGGTCTGTCTGTTCGCGACCATTTTCATCTTCACAGAAAAAACGATTCAGTAATAAATAAATAAATAAATGCAAATAAAACCAACTCTTTTGCCGATCCCGCACCTTTTTTCCCAACAAAGTCACGCCGACACTCTTTAACACTCTTTAAGTGAACTTGCTTGGGCCATGCCTTAAATTATATTAAATACAGGTTTTTCTAGGTTCAAAAGACGGGAAGCAGTCTACACCTCTTTTACTTTCTTGGAATTTTCAAGAGGGTTTACTATTGCCCAAGCAAGCACTCTAGAAAGTGATGAGACCCTTTGTTAAAAAAAATATTAATAAATTACTTTAATATTACTTTTAATAAATTAAAAAATCTTTGATTTAATTCTAATCTTACAATCTTATCTTATTTTTGATTGCTTCTCATTGTTTATATTTATTTTTATTCTGTTCAATAGCTTCACACTATTTGCATTCTATATTTGAGGAAGGAAATCACTTTTCATTATTTTCATTTTATTATTTGTTTATTTGGTCTTAGCAAAGAAAATTATTTTCCATTGTTTGCATTTTATTTTTCAGTCTTCTTTCTTCCTTTGCACTTGCCATTTTATTCTTAGTGTTCAAGTTTATGTAAAAAAAAATCATATGCTATTTTCTATTAATATCCATGAAATTTTATTTTCTATTCATATTTAGTAAAACTTGCAAGAATTTGAATATAAATGCAATGCTTGAAGGTTGAGAAGTGTTCAAACAGGCATACAATTAAGGGCAACAGGTAGGTTAATGGGCATCACCAAGGGAGATGAGAGGGGATTTAGACATTTCTTATCATGATGATATGTGCTTATAGTAATGGGTTCTTGAGAGATAAAGGTGGAACCCATAAATACAAATTTAATCTAAACTAGGCATAATAGTGGTCTTGTATGTACTTATAGTAATGAGCAAGAAGTTAAATGTTTAAGTCTCTTTATTTATAAATTTTTAACTGTTATTATGGAAACATAATTAGAGAATTTCACAAAGGATAACATCTACCTAGGCTTATTTTTTAAAATATTCCTTTTTCTACGATCTACGTGCTAGTACACGATGATCCACAACACTAGCTATTATTGGAGTACAATTTCTTTCTCTAGATGTTGTCCAAACCACTACCCAACTTGGGAGCATTCCTTGAAAATAAAAATTAAAAAATATAACTATATATTATTATTTTCACTAAATTTGTGTACAAAACTTGGCATAGTGATAAAACCTTTTCTTTTCATATAACACATTCAAGATTTGATTCAATTTAATACTACTTTTTAGTAATGTAGTATATGTTAGTAGTTACAAGAGGTTACAATTATTCACCAAGAGTCATAACTACTTATGAGGCATTAAAAAGCCCAAGTTCACACTTCATAAGTATGAAAAACAATAATAATAATAGCATTAAAACAAAAGTGAGCAAAAACATTTGTAAATAAAGAAACAATATGATGGTGATTCGTAATAGCACTGGTGAAGAAAGCTTTGAATCATAATTATTGGCCTTTTGGTAGTCAAAACCTTAAGGAAAATGGAGAACAAAAGATGTTTGTGTGGTTTTTGTATTTATTGGAGCAAGAGAAAAGGACTCAAGGACTCATAGGCAAAGTCAACATCATCAACAACTTGTGGAATATGTGGAAGTTCAAGAGTAAGGACAAGGAACAAAGATTTCAAGTGCAAAGAAAACTCAAGAAAGATGTCTCCAAGAAATAGAAGACATCTTGGTTGAAGTACAGGAAAATCAGTAAAGATGTCTCCCTGATATCAAAGACGTCTTGGCCAAATGGAAGGTTACTCAGATGAAGACGTCTTTGAAAAATAGTAGATGTCTTTTTGGTGAAAAAGATGTCTTCATGAGGAAGTCTCTAGAAAGACATCTTTCTAGTGGAGAAGACGTCTCTCCCAAATGAAGGTTTGATGCAGAAAGACATCTCAACCTTGAAGAAGATGTCTCTAGTAACTATTAGATAGTTGTTGCACAAGTTTTGAGGTGATTTTGAAAACATATTACATATAAGAAGACTTCATTTCATTGGGAAATGTGCAAGCATTGTGTACTTTCAAGTGTCATTATGAAGTAATCATTGTAATAATCATTTTCTTGTTATTGTTCCTCATTGTACTATCTTTTGTTTATTGTAAGTGGTGAAAGTGAGTTGCACCTCAATGTACAAGGATCAGCAAAATTAGTTGCATCCTCTCCTTGTAATTCTTGTTTCCCTACAAGGTTGATGTGCTTCTTGTGGGAAGGCATCTTACTTGAGCTTGTCAGGATCCTATGAGATTGAGTGTTGGTGTACTGTCACAACACTCCAGAGTGGAGCTCAAGTTTTAAAGGTTGTGGGATCCTTGCAACCACATTCTAAGCTTGTTGGGACCTTGCATGGTTGAGTGTATTCATGGTGTTGAATCACTCTGGAGCGGAGCTTAGATTTTGTACAAGGTGTGGTACCTTTCAAACCACATTTTGAGAGCTACAAAGTTTGGAGGTGTGCTAGTGAACTACCCTCCAAGTGTGGACTACCCAAGTTGGGGAACCAAGTTAAATTTGGTGTGTGCTTTGGTTGATTAATTTTTAATTAGGGGAACTTATTCATCCTCCCTTCTAAATTCAATGATGTTCAATGATAACAAAGAGGAGTAAAGCATGAAAGAAGCTCTTAGTTTTACTATATGGTACCTAAGAAGTAACATAAAGTAAGAAGAAGCTGAAGTTTTAAAGATACCCACTATCAAAAGAACAACTACTACATCAAGGACAAGATGATGAAATTTAGTGCAGTGAACTTGAATCAAGGTTTCACAAAGAAGAGTAGCTACATATTGGGAAAAAGAGGGAATAACACGACGAACTAGCTTGTATAGTATTTTCCCATGTGTGTTAAAAGCAAGATATAAACTAATAGAGTAGATAGTGAAAGTAAAGTGCAAAATAATAACACCCAATAACACAAGGACTCATGTGGTTCATGCTTCCGTGGGTGAACTTCAAAAAATCTTCTTCGACTAATAAATACTATGAATATAAAATGTCTCTTTAGTCAATTGCTAAAGGTATATAAAATTGATGCACACCCTCAAGAAAAAATATTCTTGGAATAACAAGAAGAAACACTCACCTCCTTGAGGAGCCTAATATAGTTCCTATAATGATTCTTGACTTGTTTGAATTTTAGGACCTCATTTTTCTAGGTGGCTACCTTAATGGTCATTTTTGACAAATTGCTCAGACTTTCACCATCAAGAGGTTCCTATTTTCTACTACCAACCGCCTCAAATCAAGGTTTGCCTTGGCTAGCTACTCCTACCATTGATAAACGAAGTTGACCATTTGGTCTTTTTTTTGTTTGACATTTCATAGGTGATGAAGGTCTTGGGTGAGAACCAAGTTTTTTTTTATGGACTTGTAACAAATCCTTATCAATGTTGAAGGTCATGGCCTCTAACAAGGATCCATCAAAGACCACTACCTCCTTCATATTATCAACCTTTCATAATTTGTGCTAAATCTATAGGAAGGTTTCATTCCTTGTGATTCCTGGGCTAAGAATGGTAGGATCGTAGAAATGAATCTGCAACTTCACAATGGTGATGGTTGCCTCTAGTTGGGTGTTGGAAATGAGAAGTTTTTCCTTTTTCTTAAGTAACTCTAACTAGGTAGTAGTGATTTCATCTAGAAGATCAAAAATCTCTAAAAGTGATTGCTAAGTTCCCACTAGTCGTTTCAACACTTCTTCATGTTGGGTAGCACTTAGCTAACTACTCCCTAGTCTTGCAAATGTTTAGATATCTATCATCATGGTAATGTCTGGCATGGATACTATAGGAGCATCCAGTGCCTCTACTACTTTGTTGATCATCATCTCTACCATTGTCTCCTATTCTCAGTGTTGCATCATCAAAATAATTGCTTCCTCACCTTTCTCCAAATGGATTCAAAAAGTTGAGGCATTCCCAGAAATTTTAGGGAATTCCTATCCAAGGATGGATACTGTGACTTCTTAAGAACTATGATTTTTTTTTATGGGTGTTTGATTTCTTTGTGATGAGAGCAGTAGGGAATTTTACTCTAGCCAATTGATGATCCCTGTGACCTCATTAAGATGGCTTAAGGCTAGATGGTAAGTCAATGATTTTCCATCACCTGTTAAGCCTTTTTGCTATTATAGCTACTACTCATAGAGTTTACAGAGCCTTTCTAGCACTACAAGCACCTCCAATGTGATTTCTCCTATAGATGGTGGTGGTGGTGGCCTCTCCTCTGGTTGTAGCTTAGTTGTTGCCTTATCCTTCATCATATCCTACTAGAATGTGATAGGAGCATGACAAACCATATCATTAACATAGCATACTAAGCCTCCTCTTCTATAGAGCTTTTTGATTAATCACTAGAAGGGAAGTGGTCTCCCTTCCTTTTTTTCCTTTTAAAGTGCTTTTGTATCTCTAAATAGATAAGCTATGTGAGGTTGATGAGGAACATTTTACTTAGAGTAACACACACATAAGCAAAGAAGGCTGTGACCTTACTTGACCTTTCCATGGTGTTTAGGTTATAGGCTACGATCTTAAAATAGGCATGCTTTGCCTTCATGAGTGCATTGTACTCCTTACGATCCACTCCATAGCAATGCTAGATCCACTCTTTCTTAGCTTCTAGATCTTCTTGGATTAAGATCAATACCAATGTTGCCTTGATGTTAGGGAAATTGAGGATCTCCATGATGGCCAATCTTTACAGAGGCATCTCCTTGTCAATTTTTCTAGAATAGGTAAGTCTCCCTCATGTACCATTCTCCACTAGAGGATAGAATAGACCACATGGGAGACCCTTGTAATTGAGTACAGACTCCAGCGCTAACTTCAAGAAGGATCCAAAATTTACATCTTGAAAAATTGAACTTTGAACCTTCTTGATTTTGATTCTTTCTAGGTAGGCCTCCATTAGTGTAGCTTCTAGGTTAGGCCTCGACCTAAGAGCTTCATGTTGCTTGGATTGGTCTATCTCAATGGTGGAAATCTATCAAAAAAATTCCAACTTCGGCTCCTCCTAAAGAGGTCCCATTACATGTGTTCTCTTAGCCTCTTTCTCTTAGGACTATTGTGGTTGCTATTGTTAATTACTTTCTCCTCTTGGTTTCTTTTCCCTAGGCTTGAAAGGTCCTCTTACTAGTGGTGCTCTGTTTGCTACCATATGTGACCACAAATGTAATCCAAAATTAGCATTTTGGTTTATAACCCTTAATTATTTTCATACCTTTCTTATTAGATCAAGTTATTCTTAGGTTTTTTGTAATCTAGGTAGGAAATATTATCTTAATTTTTTAAATTTATTTGCAATTAGAGTTTATTTGTTAAGTTTTAACCTACTTAGGATGAGTGATTTAATATTATTTTAATGGGTAAACCTTGGGATGTTAGGAAAATTCAACCAAAGGTTTATGATCTCCATGATGTAAAGCATATGTCTGGTAGCTAGAAGATCGAAGAATAAGGCGAAGCAGGTTACTGGTGTAAGAGTTATGGGACTTGGAAGGCTTTGGGCTTTGCAAAATGCAAAAATTCCTTCATCATTTGGGAGAAAATTGTGAAAATTTGGCTAAATATTGTACATGTATATACTATTTTTCTTCTACATCAATAGATTAGGCTACATCAATGGGAATGTCTCAATGCAGCTATTTAGACTGATTTTTCACATAGGAAAATTGAGGAATTTCAAAAGAGTTTGGAAGTGGAACAAGAGCCCAAAGGAAGGTAGAAAAGCATACAAGAATTGTAAAACATGAAAGAGGGATCAATTTCATTAGGAGAGGAGTTGGATGATTAATTGATGCCAAAGGAAAACAAAATTGAATGTTCAAATGGTGTAGTGATAAGACTAATCACTAAAATGACTAAAAGATATGATGCTTAACTTGAAAACACCAAGGGGTGTGCAAGTGGATCCTTCCCAAAGTAGGCTCATACCATTAGTGCCCTTGCATGCCCTCATACCAAAACGTTGGTAAGCACAAAGGATGATTAATGATCTAAGGAAGTTAAAAATTAAATCCACATGAGAAATCATTGAAGGCTTATGACATACCAAAATAGATACATTAATTGACCATGATAGGAGGTAGTAAGGTGGTGAATCAGAAGATTAGAGTGATGTGAGAGAGAGAGAGAGAGAGATAGAGATATTAGTAAGAAAGTCTTGCATCCTAGTCGCATGTTGTCCTTATGGAACCTATGATTAAGATGATCTAATATCATCCCATCATTAGTTGAAATTAAGTCCATCCATCTTTAGTGAGTTTGCATTGCCATGTTCTAACCATTTAACCAAAAAGAGTTCATGACTATCTTCAAAGGACAACCACCACTCCAAATAGAGAAGAAAAGAGAACTAAGAATATAGGAAGGACCTTAGTTAGAGGGGTGTCTTCAGGCATGGGTAACATGTCTTTCTAGCCTCATAACTAGTGATTGTAATCCATTATTATGTCTAAGGGATGTGCTTTGAATTTTCATGATGTTTGTTTTTTGGAAACCACACTAGGCAAAGATAATCTTCCTATTGTGGTTGATAGTTGAGTGGGGAAAGACCAATGAGGATACCCATAAAACTCAAGATGAAAATTGGGTATAGAAGGTAACAAATCCCCTTGAAGCCACACCCTTATCCATCTGGCTTGGTCCATTCTAATTTTATTAAGTACCAAGATCATTAATTCTTTTTTTAAAGTTGTAATTATGGAATGACCTTATGCTTCCAAGATGAAGAGCCTCATATTTTTGAGTGGAATGGATGGATATCATGGGATCATTGCCTAATATCTTTGAAAAATTAGTGATTCATTAATTGAGAACATAATTCCAAGATGAAATCTAGTCATTGAATAATCAATCTAAACATTAAATACAATATTAAATGAACTTCTAGTAGTTGTTGTTATTGTGACAAAAACTCAAGATTCCTAATGAGCAAACAAGAAAACAACACATGAGAGAATATAAACAAGATAAAATATATAAAATAATTTGCAAATATTAAAGAAAATTGAAAATATATAAAAAATGGTATAAATAAAAAATTTGAAAAATTTAATAGCCCACATAGAATCTTAACATGGATGGGCATTATTGCAACCAAAAAACTCAATCATTAAAAAATAAAAAGATTTGGTGTAGTAGCCTAAATGCCAAATCCTAAGGGCCTCCCCAAAATGGGATCTAGGGTATTCCAGATGATCTTGTTGATCACCCAAGAACTTATGGAATGTCAAATGGGAATAGTTTTGGAATTGTGAATGTAAGTGCAAACTTAGACAAGAATGGCCTACTAAAAATGCAGACAAAAATGGCCTATTGAAAATGTAGATAGAAATGACCTATTGAAAATGACTTATTGAAAACATAGATAGAAATGGCCTATTGAAAATGACCAACTAAGAATGTAGACAAAAATGTTCTAAAAGTTGAAATATAAAATGAATTTGTAGTTGCAGATATAAATGTAGAAATATAAACAAAAACCAAAATTTGCACAACATAAACCACCAAATTTATAAAAGAATATAAAAGAGATTGAGTTCACGGCATATAGGTTTGTGCCAAGGGCACAAGAAGTTCCTCACCAAAGCTTAAAGTCCATTAAAGAAGGCTACCTCTATGATCCATTTTCTTCCTAGTTTTAGCCTATTGCAACTTTTCATCAACTTCCACCAAATCTATTGTGTGGGAATGGGATTAGCATTGCACATTTGGGGCAATGGAAACTATGTGTAAGTCTCTATGCCTAGTGTAGTCCCAATTTCTACCACCAATTAGCACTACTAGGTGAAGATGTGATGGCTTTGATGGCTGCAAATGAAAATGGAAATGGGATAGGATTTACACTTTCAACAATTACATGGGGGTGTCTAAGCCCAATGTAGTGCCAGTTTCTATTACTCAAAATGTAGTTGGGTTACAAATGGATTTGATTGATAATTAAAATGGCTATGAAAAATGGAAAATGGTATTACTACAAAATGGTTTTAGAATGCCAAAGTTCTTAGAATGTCAAAGAGGATTGGCATGTCTATAATGCTTCAAATGCCAAGAGTTTCAACCCAGAAAATGATGTCAACATTCGATTTTTATAGGTTTATGTTTATCATTTTTTAGGTTTTTCATTGATTGCTAATAGATCGGTGTTGATTGTGGGTTGCAAAAATTACTATCGCTAGCATAGTTAGTTAACTATTGCCAACATAGTTACCCATCTACTATTAATGTAGTTGGTCATCTACTACCAGCGTAGTTGGTATTTGTGGTAAGTCCAAATTAGACTACACTCACAAAACCCATATGTTTACTATAAATAGTAAACAATCTTTTGTGACTATGCTAAAGGCTTTGGAAATAGAAAATGTGGTAGTGGATGAAAAGACAAATGAAAACTACAAAAATAGTGGAACCCATTATGGAAAGTGCTATTTGCATTGGTTGTTGTTACCTTGGAATGACTATGTTAGTTGTTGTTGAAGAAATGGTCATCCACCAATTCCAATGTTGCACTTTCGCTAAGTCATGCGAGTGACTACATTGACTACTATAGCTACTAAGCTTACTGAAGCTACTGATCCTATTGAAAATGGCACTACTATAGTTGGGGCTATACCCCTAAAAAAATCCATGAAAGGGGTTATATTAGCCATTTCCAAGGCATTTTTAGTCTTCCCAAGCCCAAATATAGACATTAAGTACCTTTTTTCACTTAGGAAGTGAGGCAATAGCAACTTTTCAAGCATTTTCAATCATAAGAAGTTGAAATATGCAAGATTGTAGCTTATGTACTACATATCTCAATTTACAATGAAACTTTGCATCA
The DNA here is from genome assembly GCA_015680685.1 of Gnetum montanum. Taxonomy (NCBI): domain Eukaryota; kingdom Viridiplantae; phylum Streptophyta; class Gnetopsida; order Gnetales; family Gnetaceae; genus Gnetum; species Gnetum montanum. Next base: position 124,700 of record MNCI01007401.1, read on the forward strand.
AGTTAAAAAGTGGGATTTTGCTACATGAATTTTGGTGGTGTTTCTTTAGCCCTTCTTTGTTGATGTTTAGATGAGTGACTCGAGAGACATCAAAAAAGAATATAAAACCCCACTATAGGTCCATCACCAACGTCTTTTCTCTATGATTAATTTAGTAGCATCAAATCATGCTCAAGAGTGTTCATGATGATGCAGTGAGGCTATGAAGATGAAATAGTAATGAGGTCATGAAGAAATGGTCATGAGGACTAAAAAATATTCAATCAAATGGTATAGACTATGTACTTCGTGTTTAGAAGTATGCTTTACTCAACGAATGCATTTGAGGAACCAACACTTCACTTCAAGGATTCTTTGGCCACTTGGTGATGTGCTCTTCACCAAGGCTAATTTTGATGTGGTTTTCCCATTTAGTGAGCTATGTTACACTTAATGGACTTGGGGTTTTTCCATAAAAATAGGTGTGCTATGCTTAATGGGCTTAGCATTTTCCCACTGAAAAAGATCTGTTACAGTCAAGTGGACTTGGAGATGAAGCACAATGAAAGGATTTCATATGACCATGATGCATGAGTGTTAGCATAGGTCAAGATTGTTGCTTAAGGTATTGAAGGTTATATTCAGGAAATGGGGTTATGCTGAAAGGAAATGATGTGGAATAAGCACTCTTATTATGGTGGGACAAATTCACTAAATCTTGCACACTGAGATTATGTGGTGACTTGCTACCATGATGAGTTGTGCCCTTATGATGGATCTAAGCTTCATCTTGCAAACACAACTCTAAGAGAACTAGAAAAATAGAGAAAGAAATCATGTTGTTACAATGGGATACATTAGGCCACTAAGTATGGTTTAGCAAATCTATCTACCAGAGGTCACATGTTGCTAGTTGAAGGCCCTCATAGGCTGCATTGCTAGTTTTAAACCTTGGCAAGCTGTGGTGCCATTTTAGGATCATAGTGGACCATAGGGATCAAGCTTGTTTGTTGATGGTTATCAATATCTTGGCTACTATAGGCTACATGTAGTATGGTTTGATATAGGAATGATTGACCAGATTGGCTAGTTCATTTTCATCCATGTCTACTATTCTAAGTGCACCATTGTCATAGGCTTTAGTTACCAATAAATGTCCTTCCTAGTTGGCTAAGAGTTTATTCACGTCCTTGCAAATGGCTTTAAGGACTAGATCACCTTTCTTGATCTTACGCATGTTTAAGTTATGGTTGTGCTACTGTTTCTACCTCTCTTAATAGTGTGCAATGTGAGCAAGCATCTGCATACGTTGTTCCTTTACTGAGTCTAGGGTTGCTATCTGCAACTCCTTGTTCTACTCATCCTTAAGGAAGTTAGTTAAGGCTATCCAAAGTGATAGTACCAGCAATTCAAGAGATGAAACAACTTCAGAACCATAAACAAGGCTATATTACAGTACAGTATGTTGTTTTGTAGGCCCAAAGTGCATAGACAAGCCATTCATGCCATTTGTGCTTATTGGCATTGAGCATCTTCTTGACCAAGTTGATGATGGCCTTATTGTTGCTTCTTCTTGTCCATTGACTTGAGGACAATAAGGTGATGAGAAAGAATTCTTAATGCCTAGGTCATGACAGAAATCCTTGGTTTCATGGCTACTTTATGGTCTTTTGGCTATAACTATGGTTATGGGTATGCCAAAATGAGCTACAATGTTATTTAGGATAAATTTACAGACTTGTTCAAACATTTTCTTTCTTAGGGGGAATAGCTTCAACCCACTTAGTAAATTATTTGATTACAGTGATGATGAAGCTATGCCCAGCAAAAGACTTAGGCATTATAGGCCCAATGATATAAAACCCCCATACTTGAAATGGCCAAGTGATGTGAGTGGTATGTAACTTAGTTGGTGGTACATGTATAAGGTTACTATGCCATAGGCATGTATCATAACGCTTAACCTTCTATAGCCAATCATGTTCCATATGGAGCCAATAATAACCTAATCATCTAACCTTAGTGAACATGGCTCTAGGTCATATATGTCCTTCATAAACACCTTTATGAACCTCCTCTAGGACTGTTCTATCTTCAGTTTTACCCAAGCATCTTAATAAGATACCATCATAGGATTGTTGACATAATGGGTTATCACCTATGATGGCATACTACTTTGATCATTTGTGCACAATGTCCTTTTGAGCAACAATTAGGATTTGTGAATACTCACCATACATAAGGTAAAACTTGATATTATCGTACCACTCCTTCATAGGAGCAGTATGAACTATGGTCACAAAGGTATCTACTACACTCTATGTGATGGGTGCAGCATAGTTCACAATCAAGGCGGGTAACTTGGTAAACACATCTAGTGTAACACTAAGTAGTAATGTTACAGTTGTGTTTGCTATGATGTTCTCATTTTAGGGTATGTGTTTGATATCAACATTTATAAATTTTTGTAACTGTTGCTTCCCTAAATCATAGTAAGTTTCTAAGTGTTTGGCTTTGCATGTGTAAACCTTAGTTACTTGGTTGATCAGTAGTTGAAATTTTCCTTGATTATCAAATGTTTAATTTCTAGGTCACATGCTACCATCATTTCCCTAATCAAACCCTTGTACTCTGCTATGTTGTTAGTGCATGTAAACTCAAAATTATAGGCAAAGGGTTGGATTTCACAAGATGGAAACATCATGATGGTAGAGGCACTAGTCCTATGGGCATTTGAAGCTCTATTAAAGTGCATGACCACCTCATAACCCTCGATCACTTGGCTAATGGTGTTGACATGTTTGTCATGAAACTTAGGATCTATAGTTACTTGGTAATCAACAGGTAAAATAGTAAGTTGTACGAATATAGCTTAACCTTTCATTGAGAATTGAGAGATATAATGAAGGTCAAACTTCATTATTATGGCTTTACATTAGGCCATATAGCTACTCTCATAGATATTGGTCATGATGGCTCCAAGTATGTTATCTTTGCAAATGATGTTGACTTGGCTCCTAAAGAGGTAGTGTTTCCACTTCTTCAATGAGAAGACTAGTGCTAGACAATACTTCCCCACTTCAAAATATTTGGTCTTGTGGGCAACTAATGCATGGCTAAAGTAATATACTAGCATCTCTACTCCATCATCACATTTTTAATAGAGTAGTGAAGCGATGGACATGTCAAAGATTGCAAGGTAGATATAAAATGACTTACCCTCTTATGGAGGATAGATTATTGGTAGTTGTGCCAATTCTTGCTTAAGGTTTTCAAAGGCTTCCTAGCATTGAGCCATTCACTCATAGTGAACTCCTTTCTTAAGTGAGTGTTGTATGGGTTGTAAATTATTCGTAAGCCTAGCGATAAACCTACGAATAAACTGCAATTTACCTTATAATCCTCGAAGCTCCTTAAGATTGATAGATGCTTCTAATTTGGACATGGCCTTAACCTTATCAAGACCAACATGAATCCTTGCTTTAGATACTACAAAGCCAAGCATCTTACTGATCTTGACATCAAAAATACATTTCTTGGGATTGAGCCTAAGCTCGTATTTGAGACATTATTTAAGCATAAGTTCTAGGTCATTAGTGTGGTCATTAGCCACTTTGGACCTAACAACTATATCTTCCATGTAATCATTGAGAAAACCTAACATGTTATTGCTAAAGATATAGGTAATGGATTGCTGATAGGTTGACCCTGCATTCTTAAGGCCAAACGACATCATGGTATAGCAAAAGGTCCCTCAAGGAGTCATGAAGTATACATGGGTAAAAATGAGTAAATAATGCTAGAATAATTTAGCAAACATGCAAAAATATGTTATTTCAATGACCAAAAAAATGACAACAAGGTCAACCAAGGCTATAAGAGATAGATAATGACTACCGAGATTAAAAAAAGATCATAAAATGTCAATCAAGGATCATAAGAAATAAAATATGGTGAACATGATAAAAAAGAAGTTATATGGAGGCTATATAAAGTCAACTAATGAAAAGGAAGGTTAACAATGCAACACAAGGCCAAAAATAAGGTCAAATCTATGAAAATGGAATACCTATGGAAACAATTATTTGATACTAGTCACTAATGCTCATGTGGAAGGGAAGATAGATGATGACACAACTACTATGGGTCCTTGTAAACTATGCAGGAAAACACCTTGATTGTTTGCCATCATGCCCATACATGGTTCCAAAATGCTCATGGCACCATCTATCGCATAGATGGGTAAGTAGTATTGTTATCTTGGGTTTATGGTTATTTTTTGTCATTATGCATTTAAGTTATAACTATGTATGATCTATTATTTTACTTCCCTATAGATTTAGGATGGATGATCAAGGCCAAATCAAGGCTTACAACCTTTTGCTCTTAGCTCACATAGCTTTAGAGGTGTTCACTAAGAGCCTAAACATGAGGCTTATAGTGTGGGAGCAATTGCATGGTGATCTTGAAAGTATCATTGGATGTCAAAAATGGGAGCATAGATAACTGGTGGGCCAACCGATATCTTGATGATTTAGACTTGGACCCATAATCCAAAGCTTCTATGATGCTTGAGTCATATAGGTGAAGTAATTGTTATTATTTTTATGCTAACATTTTTCTAGTTATATAGCTTTTAGGCTATTTTCATATTTTTTGTTTATGTTGCTATATTTGCTGTAATTTTTTGCACCTACACAAAGGCTAACAAGCTACCTTTTATCTACTGAAGTTAAAATTATCACTTTGAGACATATGGAGGAGACCTTGACCCTTAAGTTCAATGAGGTGGAATCCTCCTAGGACTGGTTATCAGATCAGGCACTTGATGCTATACGTGCAAGGGTCATCCATGTAGGCCTATTTCACCTCTTCATGGCCCCAATCCTAATCATTCCTACTGTGGAAATATTAAACATTCTTAACAAGTTTAACCAAGGAGTTTAGAAATTTTTCACTCATGTGCATGGTGTAAATGTTATTTTGGACATCAATGCATTCACATTCAATGACCTCTTTGGTGTCTCGAATGATGGCATGTCAGTTATTATCAAAATGAGGAGAGAGGTGGATCACTAGGAAGAAGTGGAAGAGTGGTTAAACACTTGTTGTGGTAGTAAGGGATACTCTCTAAGAAAGATCAAATCACCATTGGTGAGATGTATCCTTTGTTCTGATCCTAAGAATTTCCTAAGTTATTATCATAGGGAAAGATCTTGAATGTGGAACAATCTTAGGCCATGAAGCAAGTACTCATCGAGAGCACCTGATTCAATTGGGCTGTGCACTTGGTTTCTAGGCTTTACTTGGAGGTTCAAAAACTTCACGAGAACCTTACTACGAAATTCCATGTGCATTTCATACTCTTTGTAGCTTACTTTCGGAGGCTCACAAAATTTCTAGTGGTGAGAAAGAATGGATGATGGGTTGCCCAAGATCCATCTCAATTTGATAGACCTTGGATTAAGGTTCTTGCTTCAACCACCAAGGCCCAAGATCCATCAAAAGCTATAAATGAATCATTGTCTATAATCATCAAAGATCTTAATGAAAAATTTTGTAGATCTTCTAACAGCATTGGGACTGAGCCTCTTACCATACCAACCAACATCAAGAAGGCTCAAAGATTACATGTAGAGGCTAAGGGTACAGTGAGGAAGAAGCTTAAGAGGCCTTCAGTAGACTAGAAAGTACTAGTAGTCGGGGAGACTCTAAGGAAAAAGATGATAATCAAGCTTATAGGAATCTAGATTGACATCAATTATATGTATTTTTATGATTCATTGCTTTATTGTTACTTTGCTTAAATGCTATGGTTAATTTGTGGCTTCATACAACGTGTAGATAAGCAACAAGTGTCGGACGCTATAATAGTAGCTATTGATACTAAAGAGGAGTAGAGGTGTCAAGAGAAGGAGGAGATGTGACATCAAGAAGAAGAGTCATTGAAGCATTATGAGGATGGTGCATTGGAGAATGAGGGCTTACCTTCCTTTCCTCCTATGGATGTTTTTGATGCCATGCTAGAGGATGGAGAGTTGAATGAACCCCCTATTATCATGCCTAATGACTTCATAGGTACTTATAATTTTTAATTCTAAGTATTATATATATGTTATGTTTCATTGATTCCTAATTAGTAATGGTCATAGTCATTGATTATTTATTGCACCTTGTTGTAGCTGAAGAGCCACAAGTAGAAGCATCCACTTCTACCCTCTATATTCAACCATGGACAAAAACCCTTGATAAATTGGAATTTATGCAAGGTGTAGCCAAAGATATGATCAACCAGTTGTAACAAATAGCTTTTGAGATTAGTAAAATTTTCAAATCATTTTTACTTTAGTGTTTTTTATACTTTTGATTTGTTACTTGATTTTCATGGTTATGTAGTTTTTTGTTGCTAACTGGTTTCATATTGTTGGATTTCATTCTATGTTGGTTACAGTGCCTAACCTGAGATGGGATCCTAACAAGTTAGTTAAGGTTGACGTGTTACCTTCCTTACCTTCCAATATGGATAATGTCCTAGTAAGTTATACAAGGGTGCCATTGGATGTGCACTCTCATGTGCCAAGTCCTTGTCAAAATGTAAACGTTCTAGTGAGTGCCTATGGGAACAAGTCATAGCATTAAGGGAGGAGAACAAAAAATTGAAAGAGGAGGTAATAGACCTTAAGGATCGTAGAGACTTCATACATGCTCAAGTAAATAACAAATAATCTTTACACACTAAGGAGATGCTATAGTCTCGCTACTAGAATTCACTTCATAAAGAGGTCTCCCTTGCTAGATAAATCATACAACAAAAGCTTTAGATCAATCTCATTAGTTGCAAGGCTAGTGAGTGGAAGGACTACTGTGCTTGGGTCCTTGAGTGAGGTTGTAAAAAAAAGGATCATAAGAGGATCTATAAGGTTGAGTGAGATGCTTACCATATGTGGCTACAAGAGGAGTTTATGAAGAGGTGAAAGCTAGAGTTATTTATGATGGAAATTAATGCAAAGGATGTCTATAAGATATTCACAAATAATATGGTTGTAGCTACTTCTCCTACTCATTAGATTATTAGTGCCTTAGGGAAAGAAACCTCAACCATGTTTTTGCATGAATCCCCTACATGGATCAACATTGATAGGACTAGTATCCTCATAGGGATTGATCTTGGGAATGTTGACTAGGAAAACATGTCTAAGACGAGCTCCTCCATCTTCTAGATGTTGGCCTTCAAACATTCACCAGAGAACATACAACTCTACAACCATCTCAGGTTAGTTCATGTAATTTTAATTTCATTAATTTTTGTCTTGATCTTTATTCATTGCTAATTTATTTTGGTCTTATCATGATATAGGTACCAGAAGACATTGGCAGCCATAGTGGTGGGGATAGAGATGATGATCCACCTCCTTCACTAGATGCTTCATAGTTCCATCAGTTACTTCTTTTATACCCATTTTAGTTTTAGTTGATGTGATTTTTTTGATGTTGATGATGTATGACTAGTGTCAGGCAAAATAGTTTATTTTTTTTATGATTTATTTGGCTATGGTTATGATATTATGTACATTTTAATTTTAACTTTAATTTTAAATTTTAAGTTTTAATTCAAGTCATGATGTTATAGCATTATCAGTTTTGTTTATATTATAGCACTACGTTGTAATCTAAGTTTTGGCTATGTTGGCTAGACTTGGTTGTCATGCAATGGAAGGTTAAAATAGTTAGGGAATAAAATCACAAACTAAAGTGAAAATGAGGTATAAGGTTGTTTGCCAATTTTAGGCCATGGTAGGCTATATAGTACTTACTTGTTTAAGGCCATGGTGGGCATGATGCCAATTTAAGGTCTTAGCAAACTAGGATGCCAATTTAAGGTCTTAGCAGACCATAGAGAATGCAAAAGTAAACATTTTTTATGATATTTTTTCTTTAAGCAAAAGTAAAAAAGCTTTAAGAGTAAATAGTCATAAAACAAAATAAATTCAAGGCCACCAGTAATTTAAGTTTAAACCCAAGAGAAATGAAATGGTACCAATAAGTAAATTGTAATCAAAGCTATTAGGCTATGATTGTTATAAAGTCACATGGGTACAAACACATAGGGTATGACAAGGATTATGAGATTGTATCACTTGTGCAAGTGTTTCCTAAGCTTTGAGAGATTAGGGAAAGTGTATGGTTTATTTTGCATAAGCTTATAATCTCCATCACCTTCACTAATGATGTTGAAGTGTAGTTCTCCCCATGGCATATCAATGGGTTCATCATTATCTACTTTTGTTTCTTTGGTCCTATCATTTTTCTCAATTTCATGGCCAACAACAAGAGTTTCTTCTTGAAATTCTACTTTGGACCCGTGTGCTACATCAATGTTGTTAATGGCTAAGGGAACTATGCTTTCACCATAGATCATGATTTCATCTTTCCTGTAACAGAGGTGGATTTCCTAGTGAATTGGTGAAGACATAGGTTGTAATTGGGCTAGCCAAGGTCTTCCCAAGATGAGGTTGAATCATGGTGTCTCTTCCACCACCAATAAATCTACTATTGTGGGGAACTATTTTCTTGCCATGAAATCTAAAGAAATGAAACCTTTAATAGCAACTCATGATCCTTTAAAGGATTTAAGGACTATAGTCAAGGTACATTGCATTTGTTCAGTTAGGCCTAGGTGTTCAATGATGGTATAGGGTATGACATTGGTTATCACCTTGCCATCAACATGTACCCTATGTACTTTATATTGGCCAATGCATATGGTTATAAAAAGAGGTGTCTTGGTTACCTCTTCATTTTGGGGATTCATCTTGATTTCGTTGTTACAAAACACCAATAATGTTGACTTCAATTCCATGGCGAAAGATGGTATAATGAATTCATTGATGGACTCGTCATTAGTAGGGATGTCCTCACTTATAGGAATGGATGTCAACATCTTGACTAGTGTCATGTGATGGGTAGAAGAATTCACAGCCAGGTTGTACAAGCTCAAAGTTGTATTCTTTTGTTTGAGTGATTGTTTAACTTGTTCCATCGCATTAAGGAAGTCTTTATTACTAGATGTTGATTTGTTATGTCTGACTTCCTCCATACATCCCAAAATGCAAAGTTCATGTATGGGTTATTATTGTGACCTAGCCTCTTGATTCTCCTCTTTGGGTTTTGATTCTTACCATGGTTAACTGGTTGAAGCAACTTGGGTTATGGAAGTCATGGAAACAAATGAAATCGGAGTGCGCTTCAGTGGACCCACTTCCTTCCATGACTTGATATACTTATTGGCCTTGTTCTTGGCTTTCTGCACAACCCTCTTTCATTGTTTGGTTAGGAACTTCCTACTATCCCTAGTTGTTAGGAACTTCCTGCTATCCCTAGTTGGTTGTGAGGAATAATATGTTGCATGGACCACCATGGAGGGTTATTTTCTCATTGGGGAAAGTTGTGTTGTAGAGGTTTGGGGCACCCTAATCACAAAGGGTTCTTTGGGGGGAGCTAGTGATAGTACCCTTATAAAAAAGAAGATATTTTAGTGGAAGCTAGAGAGCCCCTTTCATTTCAAGGAAGCATCCCAATCACAAACAGTTCCCTCACATGCCTTTGATCATTATGGATGTCGAATGTTGCTATGGTGTATGGCCTTTTGTTAGCATTTAGGAGGTTCTTGTATATGTGCATTGACTAATTTTGAGACCAAATAGGGTTGGATGTGTCTAAAACCAATTTAGCCCTATTAATCATTATTTACAGGTCATCCTTAAGTGCAAGGTAGAAATCAATATTGTGACTTGGCAATTGATGGTAATGGCAAAAGTAGTAGAGCTTAAAGTATTTGGGTAGTGGAGGGTCATCTTTGGTTGCTCGAGCAGGGTCTTTTGCTATTTCACACAACCTATCATGCCCGTTGTAGGCATTTTTGGTCATCTATTTGTACTGGATCCTACCACTCTTTAATAGTTGGTCTAATAGTTCTAATGGCTTGAGGGGTACTTTGGTATAGTTGGATTGATATTTCTATGCAAATTTAGGCCTAGAGGCAGTCGATGTGGTAGCCCCAAAATTTGACAGTTGATTATTTTTGTTAGCAACAAGGGTCTTAGTTTGGTTATTCTTTGGCACTTGGATGGTTGGCTTAGTCTCCTTGGTCATAGTTGCTACAACCATATAATTTTACCTACCCTTTTTCTTGTCTTTGCACACATGTTGGTTTTTTGTATGCTGCATAAGCTAGATTGTGGCTAGCTTCGGTGGCATCCTCTATGTTCTTAGTTTGGGAAAAGGCATGACTAAGAGTCTATGGGTCAAGATAATATAATTTTGATTTCATAAAATTGTTAACCACTCCTTTGAAAATAGCTAAAAGGTGAGTTTTAGTTATTGGCTATGGTATCTCATTAAGTAGAGCATTCCATAATTGGATAAACTTCTACACTAGTTCTTGTGGTCCTTGCTTGACCTTCATCAATTTGTCAAGCATGGTATTGAGTTTTAAGTTATACTTGAAAAGGTTAACAGATTATGAAATTAGTTCATCCAAGGAGGATAGGGATCCCCTAGGCAATGCATAGTACCAATCTAAGGCTTTTCCTACTAAATACATAGGAAACATTTGCATAATCGTATGCAGCCATGCTTGCTATAGCAAGCACTCAAAGTGAAAGGTAATCAGATGTGCATTTAGATCACCTTCGCCATTGTACATGATGGACTATGACATAGGGACACCAAGGGAAAGAGTTAGTGATGGGACTGTAGGGCTTATTGGGTCATCTTAATAGAAGCCCATAATCTTTATGATATGGGAAGTTAAGGCTTTGAGTTTTCTTAACTCTTTAGTATGGTCCTAGATCATTTGAAAAGCCTAATTTGGGCCTTGGGATGCTCCTATTAGTTATGGGATTTGGTTAAAGGATTCAAACACATGTTGTGAGGCTTGTGGCCTTGTTATTAGTTGCAAGACAAAAGGGAGCAATTAAATCATCGTTGTAGTCTATGGACCAAATAGGGAAAAAGATGTTTATGCTAGTATCTAAGGCACAAATAGGACAAAGGGAGTATGTGATCCCTAAGTTGCATGGGATCCCACTATGGACCTTGTCTAGGTGATAGGGGGTTAGTGGTAGCAACAATCACTGAAAATGGCTACAAAGTCTAAGTCTATGTAGTGAGTGACATGGAAAAGTAGAAGGTCATGGGTTGTAGCATCGATTGCACTCAGTGCATGGCTATAACAAGGGTGGGACTAGTCATAGTAGGGTAGGAGGGGATAGAAGATGGTGACACCATGCCCATGGAGAACATAAAGGCATTAGAGGAAGGCTTGGTGGCCTTGGGGTTTGCTTGTTGGAATAGTCCTCTTAGGATGTTTTTTAGCTCAAATTCTACCTTGAACTCATCCTCCTCTTCCTATTGTTCCTTTGAGCTATGCTTGTCATCCTCCTCCTCCATCTTAATCAATTAAGTTAGCCTACTAGCATAGATATCATTGAGGGGCATTTGGTCATACAGGGAAGGAATATATTCCTTTCCATCCCAGTGTATGAGCTCAAACTCCCTTTTGGCTTCTACTTCTAGATGTGGAATTAGCATGCTAGCCTACATTTTGGCACAAATAAAGTTGTAATGATATTCATTTATGGCCAAAAAGTTAAAAATGTTTCTCCTAACCCTCAAAGACTATCTACACTCTATGATAGTAGGATCCTTGGGGTTGTACACCCCCATGGCTTATTAGCTAGATCCACCATTCGTGAGTGTGAAAGGTAGTTTGGTTGATTGTTGGAAAGACATGTCACAAGTGGTGCTTTTTGGTATTTTTACTACTTTTAGTAAAAACATAGTAATTAGGGTAAATTACTATCATAGTAGGCTAAAAATAGAAAGGTATTAGGAAATGGCTACTAAGCAAAAATGAGTGTCATAGTAGGAATGGAGTTCAATGGAATGATGTTGAATGGAATGGGGTTCAATAGAATGACATTAAATGGAATTGGTTTTAATGGTAGTCAACCTGCTACTATTAGCATAGTTAGTCAACTACTGCTAGTGTAGTTCGCTAGCTACTATCAAAGTAGTTGCCAACTATTGTTAGAGTAGTTGGTTAACTATTGTCAATGTAGTTGTTAACTACTATCAACATAATTTGGTAACTACTAGCAGCGTAGTCTACTAACTATTGTCAGCATAGTCAACTAACTATAGTCAGCATAGTTTCCAACTACTATCAATGCTTAATAGGAAAATGGACTTTAATGGAATGGATGTTGCAATAGATGGGAAAATGGAAGCAACAAGCTTTTTGGCCAAGAATTTAGGAAGAGGCCCTTCTTGTTACATCAAAAAACTATTGCAACTAGAAAAATCAATCACTAAAAAATTGAAAGATCCAACATAGTAGCCTCAAACTCAAATCCTAAGGGCCTCCATGAAAATGGGATCTGGGCCTGGATGGTCTTGTCAATCACCTAGGGACTTATGAAATATTAAATAGGAATGGTTTCAGAACTATGAACATAAGTGAAAACATAGATAGGAATGAACTACTGAAAATGTAGATAGAAATGGCCTACTAAAAATGATCTATTGAAAATGGAGATTGAAATGGCCTATTGAAAACATGATAGAAATGATGTATTGAAAATGTCCTACTAAGAACATAAATAGAAATGACCTATTGAAAATGAAAATAGAAAATGAAATTATAGTTACAAATATAAATGTAGAAATAGAAATAGAAACCAGAATTTCCATAACATGAACCATAAAATTTATAAAAGAATATAAAAGATACTGAGTTCATGGTATATAGGTTTGTGCCAAGGGAATAGGAAGTTGCTTGTCAAAGCTTCAAGTTTGTTGGAGTAGACTACCTCCATGATTTGATTTCTTCCCAGTTTCGACCTACTAAAACTTTTCACTAATTTCCACCAAATCTGCTACATGGGGATGGAATTGATGTTGCATGTTTGGGGCAATGAAAACTATGTGGGATTCTTTATGACTAGCGTAGTCCTAGTTTCTACCACCAATTGGTACTATTAGGTGAAGATGTAATTGCTACAATGGGCTTTGATGGCTACAAATGAAAATGAAAATGGGATAGGGTTTACACTTTCAATGCAAATGACAATTATGTGGGGGTGTCTACACCTAGTGTAGTGCTAATTTCTACTACTAAAAATATAGTTGGGTTACAAATTGGTGTGATGGGTAATGAAAATGGCTATGAAAAATGAGAAATGGTATTGCTACAGAATAGTTTTGGAATGCCAAAGTGCTTAGAATGTAAAAGAGCATTGGAATGCCTAGAATGCTCTAAATTCCAAGACTTCCAACTTAGAAAATGATGTCAACATTAGGTTTTTATAGGTTTAGGATTATCATTTTTGAATTTTTCGTTAATTGTTGATAGATTGGTGTTAATTGTGGGTTACAATGGTTACCACTATAAGCATAGTCAATCAACAACTACCAGCATAGTTTCCCATCTACTATTATTATAGTCAATTAACTACTACTAACGTAGTTGGTCAACTACTCCCAGTGTAATTCGTCATCTATTGCTAGCGTAGTTGGTCATCTACTACCAACATAATTGGTTATCTATTGCCAATGTAGTTGGTATTTATGGTAAGTCTAGAATGGACTACATCCAAAAAAAACATCCATTTACTATAAATAGTAAACAAGCTTTTGTAACTATGCTAAAGGCTTTGGAAATGGAAAAAGTGGTGGTAGATGACAAGATGGATGGAAATTGCAAGAATGGTGGAACTTGTTGCGGAAAATGCTATTTGCACTTATGAATATGTTTGCTTACTTTTGTTCCAATGCTATTGTTAGTATTATTGATTCACATCATTCTTCATACTTATTAAGTATGAACTTGGATTCTTTTGTGTCTTATAAGGTGTTATGACTCCTGGTGAATCATCATAAACTCTTGTAACTACTAACATATTCTACATTACTAAAAATTAGTGTTAAACTAAATATAACCTTGAATGCATTATTTGAAAATAAAATGTTTTCCCACTTCATCAAGAAGTTTTGTACACAAATTTAGTGAAAACAATAATATACAATTATATTCCTTTCTTTTAATTCGTAGATAATCTTGCCCAAATTGTGGTTTGGCCAATAAATATTGGTAGAATATATATGAATATTTCAAAAGATAATATAAGATCATGTAGATGTTGCTCTATGTAAAAATTTCTAACTATATTTCCATAACAAGAATGAAAAATTTATAAATAAAGAAACTTAGAAAACTTTAACATTTAAATTCTTTCCTATTACTGTAAGTGCCTATAGGACCACTATTCTACTTACCTAGTTTAAACTGAATTTGTATTTATGGATCCTAACTTAAGTATCAAGAACATGTAATCATAAAACAACAAATATTGCATTTCTTCAATGAATCTAATTTTTTAGTGGATATGATATTTTTATAGAAAATCTCTTTGGAATTACATGTAATACCACCAGGTTTAGTAGGTGATCCTTTAAGGTTCTTGATATTAGTATTTTCAGTTATCATCCTACCATATTATTTATATGAAAGTGGACTTTTTTAAACTAGCATCTCTTAAATTTCAAAGCATTACTTTTGTTAAAATGTTGAATCTTCTATTGGTTTTTTAAAAAGTTGAAAGGGATATTATCTCTTGAATTGGGCCAATCAAACATTTTGAAATCCTAACTACAACTAGTAGTTTTTGTAGAATTTAATATATGATTTATGTGGATCTTAATTTAATGAAGCAGAAATTTTTTTTGTGTGTTAGTGAAATTGATTATGTGCATAAGGTTATTTATTACAATCTTTCAAAGTCATGTCAATATTATCATTAAGAGGATCATATGTTTGATTCATGCCCTTTTATCCTACAAAAAAGTCTATACAAGTGGGTTAGCATTATACTACTACAAATACTACTAAGGTTTCTTCTATAAATGGTATAGATCCTACTAAATTTTTTTCTATAGGTGTTGCAGATTTTATAACAATTTCTTTTGGTGATGTTTTAATAATTAGCCTACATTTTTTTATTCTTGTTTAATAAAGCATACCTTTCAAAAATGTTTCAATCAAATCAATTTCAAAGAATTCATTAATGATTAAGGAGAACCAAGTATTTGTTTCTAAGGTCTCATAGAAACCTAGTGTTAATTCAAATAATCTTCAAATAGTTCTTTATAATTAATGAGTGGCCAATATCTATTTCCAACCATATGACTCACAAGCATTCACTAGCAATCCAATCAAATTCCATAGACTTAGTTACCTAAGTGGATGATATTTCTAAATAGTAAATTATGAAATTGTAGTCCGTTGTCTTATTAATCAATACTTTTCTCTAATTCTACATATGATTAACCATGGTTAAGGCATAAGATGTCTATTTCTGTAAGTATTTTTATTATTTCTTCCTTAATAACTAGATGATCAAATGTGGATATAATAATTGAATTGACTAATAAATTAATGATTTTATTAACTAACTATCCTAATGTAGAGTAACTATTCCCATTTACCATACACATCTAGAACTGGTATTAATACCATTGGGTTACTAAGTGTTTACTATTGGTGTACCAAGTATCCATTGTTAGGATTACTAAGCATTGATAGGTTATGCTGGAAATGGTCGTACCCATGTTTCTTATGAATGATAACCATCCAGAAAACTATAATAACCATGCCCTATAATAGTATCCAACACCTAGTCTACAAATGACAATGGAAAATGTTCTTTGAAAGTTACCATGTTCAACAACCTGTAATCTATGTAGACTTTCCATTTTTCTTCTTTCTTTTGTACAAGTACAAGCGGGCTAATTCACTTACTATCTATAATGAGATAAATAAATCCTACCCTAAGAAATTATTTGATTTCATTCTTAACAACTTTCTTAAGCTTTGGATTTAACCTCCTTTGTGACTATCTCTTTAGTTTGATGGACAATTCTATATAGATTCAATGTTGGCATATCCATGGATCTTTCCCTATTAGTTCATGATATGACTAAGCAAATACTATTGGTCATTTATTTACCACTTTCAGAAATTTTCTTTTTAGTGATTGAGCAAGGTTAACATTAATAATTACCAACTTGCCATTATAAAAAAAAAAAAGCGTATTCTAGATTGGCTAGTAAAGTTTTGAGCTCATGGGGCTCTTACTTGAATTGATCTAGAAACTCCAACTCTCCCTAATCGATCTTAGTCTATGCATGGGGAAATTGGCTATAGATCTACTCTATTTTATCCATATTTTTAATGTAATCACTTGTGATACTTTCTACTAGTTCCATGCATATTAGTAAATTCACTTCAATATCTATTACTAGCCACTGGGTACCTTCTTATTTTGTGGCTATTGCATACAAGCACCTTTGAATATTCGATGCCTCAGTATACTTATTACATACTATGATGAATGTGCTTTGCATGACTCATATCCTTTGCATGCAATAGCACCTTGTGTCATTGTATATGATGCATAGAACTCAATTCTTCTTTATCTTTGCAAATTAATTTTTGTTGGAGATTTCCAAGGAAAGATTTCAAATCCCCAACTTGGTATCAATTGTCTTGAGCCAAGCCCTTCTCATGATAATAGGAAAGTTTCCTATGCAATTATCCACATCAATCACTATAAAATCTACTAGATAAGACCACCCATAGATGGTGGTCATAATGTCCTTTACTAATCCCAAAGACACGGTGATGGATTAATCTGCAAGCTCCAATTTGATATTACATTTATTTAGTAGAGGCAAGCTCCAAGTCTTGTACATTTCTTGCAAAATCAAATTTAATCTAGAACCTGAGTCCAGTAGAGTCTTTCATAGATCATTTCCTATGCTTTACAAATAGATAAGGGAACTCCCAAGATCAAATCATTTCATGGGAAGGTGACCTACCTTTATCCAATTGGTGATTGCATGAGTCAACATGATAATATGGACATTAGAAGAGGTTTGGTTTGAAGAAGGCTCATGGGTAGTTCCAAAATTTAATGCAATGTTATAAATCATAGATATCTAAGAGGATTTTTGTGAACTATTGGTTTTGAAGAAAGCTCTCTTTTGAGGCTTCTACTCAAAACCACTTAGATGGATATCTAGTTGTAAATTAACTACCCTCATGACATTTCTTTTTTGTGGTTGTGGTAAAATTTCTCTCTACATAGGTGGAGCAAGTGGTAAGGGAGTAGTATTTGATGGTGTAGAGTTAGGTGATAAATATGGAGAAAGGTAAGTCAAAGAAGACTCATTTCTTAGAGTAGGCATCTAGTAATATTTAAGAGGGTAGCAATGATGGGAGAAATAAGTGTGGCTCATAAAGCCATGAAGAGATATAGGTTGTTGAACATAATATCCATATTGTTGTGATGGTGGCATTTCCCACAACTATGGGTTTTGCCACTACTAACATTTCTCATGAGGTTGAGATGGTATTTCACTTAGATTATACTACATTTGATGAAACTAATGTCTATAATTATCTTATGGGTAAGGCAATCTCCTAGGTGGCTACTTTCTTGTAAATTTTAGATTTAAGGCATACATCCTAGATTCTTGTAGATGTAGTATCATAAGAGAACATCCTTTGGGATGTTCATATTAGTAGATATCACATCCATCATCATCTATTTCTAAATCTACAATCTCATCAACCACTGCACCCTTAACTTTTTGCTGATGATAACCCTTTTCTGTATCTCTCCTTCTTCTTTTGTCTCATTCACTACTTTCCTACTCTACCTTCTCTTCCATAATCTTAAGAGTAGTTTGAAACTTCTCATTTAAGAAGTCTCATATTTTATCTATGTTAGCTAATATTTTAGTACTATATTTTAATATTAGTAAGGTGTTTCTTTGCACCACTTCATCTAGTGATACTTCCTCCTCTAAGTCACAGAAATGTACCCCCCCCCCCCCCCCCCCCCCTCTTGCAGATGGAGGATTCACTTTTATATTCCTCCACACTTTTACTTTTCTCAACTCCTCTTCTTCTTTTGTCACCTTTTTGATTAGCCTTTGGATCTGATGGGCTTACAATTTAGAAAGTCTTCCTTGGACATAGAGCCCAAGAGTTTCTTATGTTTTTTTTAGAGCTCATCTCTAATGTAGTGAATCTACTCCCTTTGAGAGAATCCATGGCCTAGGCATCGATGCAAAAGAGAATAGTACTTGACCAAAGCTGCATCCAAGGATTCCTAATTTTCTTGCTTCCATCCTTGGATCTGTTTCCTCAAATTGAACACTTTGATGTATTTTTTATATTTGTCGTTAGACAACTCCCACACTATACTTCATCTATGAATAAATTTTGACTCCAAAGATAAACACTAGATTTTTGCTTCTTTGATAAGTGTTCTTGGAAATCATTTTAGCTTCTACCACTCATTCTCAATGTTATATAAGTCACAAGAATCATGGAAAGCTAATAGATAATGCTAGGGAGCATCATTATATCCTTCTTCTGATTTGGAAATATTGGTCAGGTCAAACATTTTAATCCTACTATTATTTTGATGCCTAGTGAAAATCCTAACTGCTTCTAAAACATTCAACATGTTTTTAGTGATTAGCAGTGATTCCTTATCATCATCATATCCACAATGGCCCCTATTATAACCATGCCTCCTATGACGGATACTATTGTGCCTTCTTTCTTGATGATGCACTTGTTCCACTCTGTCTTAACTTCCATATTAACTCCTTTCATCATGATGGGACCTTCTATCATCTCCATCTCAATCCTAATCACCCTATCTTTATCTCTATTATGGCCCCTCTTCTCAAAATTTAAGGATGAAAAGGATGGTGAAGGAGAATGATACCTTCTAGTCCTTCTCTTTTGGTTCTTGGCCTGATCCTTCTCCTTATTTTTATCCTTCTCTTTATCATTCTTCTTGTCCTTGGATGAACAACTAGGAGACTTATCATTCAAGGCTCTTTGACCTTTGAAATCCATCTTCGCTTCACCAAAATTCTCAAAGGTTAACTACAACCATTGGTGAAGGATGTCCTCCTCAAAGAAAGGAGGAGACTCTATGTATTGAGAATGTCTAGAAAAGAAATCCTCACCTTCTTTATGTGGTAGCAAGAACAATGTTGATGGGATTCATTTACCCCTGAAGCTTCATAGCCAACCTCCATGCATTTTTCTTTCTTAAGTTGCACTTTTGTAGGTTGGTAGTCCCTAGAGACTTGCTTTGAGGTTTCATAGTTAGGCCCTACCAGTCCAATGATCTCTCTTTGTATTTTTCCTTACAATGATTTATTTTCCTTTTGCTTTGATCTCTCATTGTATAATAGTTTATAACGATTACATACCAAATATTTAGAATGGAAAACATATTCAAGATATTTTAACTATTAATAATTCATTTGTTATTGGTCAATATATGAAGATAATATATTTTGATAATGTTGATTCTACTGATAGGGCAGAGGCCTACACCCCTTTCACCTAATGTTGATATTTTCATAAAATGTGTGATTTCCCATTTCAAAGAGGTGGGCTTTTAAGATTAATTATAAGAATAAAAATTTGAAGAGGCATCTCAAAACTATTAAGTCTTTTCTTTTTGTTGATTTGGAGTTTCTCCTCTCTATAATACTCCTTTTTTGTACTCTAAATTTTTATTTTTAATATATATATGGATTTGAAACCAAGAACATGTAACCATGAACACCATTATGATCATTGAATATAGAAAAATATATTTAATGTAATTTAAAGCACAACATATGCAATTTTAGTGTGACTTTGACAAGGAAAAAAAGGTGCAAAAGTAGTGATTTAAGTCTAGCATATGCAATTTCACTTAAGAGTGTTGCTTGATAGATTTAGTCCCTACTTTTTCATTAAATGTCATGTGTTGTCAGTTGTCATGCAATTCAACATCATGACAAGTGGCCTCTACCACATGTCATGTATGCATGTCTTTGTTCATCATCTTCCATTTTCATTATCAATACATGTTTTCAAAATATAAACTCCTACATCACTTTGCATTTTTAATCTCTTGCTAGCTAAAGGCAGCAGATTTTCCTCACCACATCATGGTGCAAACTCTTCCTCTACTAAAAATTTTGTTGTCAACCCTACTTCTATCATGAACATTTTTGATGGACTTAGCACCTACATGGCTACCCCATAGAAATAATCATGATAGAATTTCTCAAGTCTAATTTTGCTTAGATAGCTTAAGGAAACTAGTTATTTTTGGCTAAGAGGCCAACTTGTCTAGCATAATGATGGATGAGATGAGGGCAAATTTTGTTGCCACACTTCATGAAATAGAAATAGCACCACATCAAACACCATTAAATGAAAAGATGAGGGTAAATTTTGTTGAACCACTTCATGAAATGGATGTGCTTGCATTGCCAGCATCACCCACAACATCACTGGTTACCTCCTTCTCTAAGCTATTTTCACATTGCCAAGTTAAACATGATGAAATTGAAAAATAAAAAATTAAAGAAAGTATGCCAGCAAGACCACCACTAGTAGTAGTGCTAGAGTAGTCATACTAGAGGAAGGCTCCACATGGCACCGTTAGAGATCTAGTAGCACACTAGGCACTTTGGTAGCATCTATGTCATCTAATCCAAAATTGCAAGTGCCAGAATCACCAAAAACATTGGTGCTAGCATCGTGCATGTTGCCCATCTTGGAGATGCTTCAGTATGCTGCCATCATACTCTGTGTAGTCCAGTGCAACAAGTCAATGTCCATAGTGGTGGTGCTACTGTTGGTGCTTAATTTCTGTGTGGAATTTGAGCACTTCAGCATTCACCAGGGTGGATGCACCATGATTAATGACATCAATAAGCAATTGCAGCTAATGAAGGATGACCTAGAAGCATCCTGTGTGGCACTACACCACTTTCAAAACTTGGTAGTGTGGTAAATGAGCATGGTTTCTAATATCATTTAGTAATTCCATTAAAAGTTTCTAATTATCTTTTATCGTATCTATGTAGTTGTTATTTTTTAATTGGTAATCCTTAGAAAATTTTTTATTTCATTTTAGAAATTTCTAATTTCATTTTTGTTCAATTTTGCATTGCAATTCATAAAGCCCTCGAAAATTTCTATTTTAATTTTCAAACTATCTCCAACATTGCCCTATATAAGCTTCCAATGTATCAATTTTTTTTTAGGTAGAGATGCAACACCTCTTTCAAGTATGGCCACTATCCCAATTAAGAGTGGTAGGAAAAGTAACACCAAAGATGCCAGTAGCACCTCCTTCAATTGTATCCACTCCTACCAATCTCTCACTCCCCAACTATTTTAATAATATTCAAAATTCCCTTGCAGAAATTAACTTTAATGTATTCCTACCTTAGATTTTCACCAAATTTTATCAATGTAATTTTTTCTTTATTTATTTATTTATTTATTGCATCTTAAATTATAATTTCTAGGAGTTTGGACATAGCACTCAATCATTCATGATTTCCTGTCATCCTAGAAATTGAAAGATAGCTCCAACATAATAAGCAGTTTGGCCCCTTGCTAAATGCATTTGGAATATCTTTAGCAATAAATGTAAGAAATTCATGGAGTAGTCTTAATTAATATTGAATTATTTTTATAATTCTTTGAATTAAGGTTTATGATTATAATGATAATCAAGTGCAGTGGGAAAAATAGCACCATGGTCACTAGTGACAGCATGTATTTCTAATCTCTCCATTTTTTCAATTAAAATCTAATTTAATTTTATGTTTTTGAGAGCTTTGTGTTTCTGTTTTATTGAAATTCAACACTCATTCATTATCTCATATGCCAATTAGTGTGAGAGGAATAGTTTGTGAGTGCAAACACATGCAAATCCCCAAAGGAATATCCAATAACTGCAATTAAATTCATAACATGATTGCATAAATTATCTATTTTTTCTCTAAACTACTATAATGTTGTTATCATTAGCTAAGAAGGTGCAATGAATCATTGTTTTTGTACACCCATTTGGCATCACTCATAACCAAAAAGTGTAGGTGTATAATATTGTTAGTTTGCAATGTCTAACTACACAAACAAAAATAAAAGCACAAAAAACCATCACTTAGGCATATGATGTGAATTATTGGGTATTTAGCCTTTATTAGTTTAGGGGGATAGCCCTTCATCATGTGATGAACTGCATGCCATATTACATTGCTCACCATATTATCCTACTTATAGGTGGTGAATTTTTCTTCCAATGACTATTTGAATGAATATTGATGATTACTTCCAGTGACTTTTTGAATGGAAATTGATGATTACATTGCTTTAAATTCTTTTTCTTTAATGATTCTTTAAAGTTTTATAAAACTGGAAGAATATGCTAAAAGCACAATGGCTACCATTAAAGTGTCTGTGGTTGGAGATGAGTCTATGTACCAAAGTTATTTCAACTAGAATATGCCTTACATGGGTTCTTAAAATTTTTCTTTCAAACCATATTTAGATAAGAATATTTGACAAGGTTCACAGTGATCACTAAAATCTTTTAAAACTTAAATTCTCAATAACAACCATGTTATATATCTTTGATAACAAAAATGAAATGCTTTGGATAGGTAGGAAAATAAATCTAAATTTTATTGGAAGATATTATACTTAAGCAACATGTTTAAGTATGATGAGGATGAAATATTTGCATTTAGGCATTATCAAAAACATGGATCCTTCTACTATTAGTCCTAATAGGGAAGGCATAGAACACCTTATTTAAGATTAGATACAACAACCATCAATTGCAATAGATAATGTGATTCATGGAGGTTGTGGCAATGGGCATGGGCATGGACGTGGCCAAGGCCAAGGATGACCATAGATCATAAAAACTAGAAATCCAAAATTGATGACTGCAAAGGAGAGAAAATGATTTAAGAAATGAGAAGAAAAACAACATGAAAAAGAATGAAAATAGATTCTATGAAATTCAAGAGTACGATAGCAAATTTTTCATGCATATTTTAAAATTTCAAAATAATAAATTTGTACATTTTACATCTCTAATTTTAACGTGTGTAAATCTTATCATGTTATTTACGTACTTACATTGCAAATATTTTTTTAGGGTCTATCAACTTTGAATCCCATCTCAACACCTAAAAATTCATCCTCTAGAATGATCCACGTTATTGAAAATAATAATGTAAATAATCAACAAGAAATGTAGGTTTTTATTATCTATCCATATTCAAGTTTATATATATATTTATTCAATATTTAATTCATGTTTCCTAACTTTTTTGCTCTTGCAAGACATTAGAAATGCATCTACATCTATTATTCAAGCTATATTTGTGCCAGTAACCACAAACATAGAACAAAAATTGCAACAAGATCAACAACAAGTGCAATATAGTGAGAGTGAGCATCAAACAAGGTAATGTCAACACGAGGATGAATCATATCATCGAATGCAAGAAGCTATAGATGTTACCGATGTACTAATAATAGAAATGCTTTCTTCAGAAGTTTTTCAGTCTTCTCCAAATTTGTGAAAAACACCTATACAAATTGCTCATGTAATACAAAATTTTAATAATGCATTTAGAAGTTTTGCAAATGCATGTTCTTGCAATGTAATGAAATGTTTCTTGACATATTCTTGGATTCAATGAGAAGTAGAGGATTGACATGCAATAGGTGTATTAATGAAAAGAAACAAAATATTTTTAACAATTTTGGTTGTCATATCAAATTATTTTCTACTGAAAATAACATAGATCTAAGAATCCAGCCACCTGTCCTAGCTTGTTTAACTGAAGTTGAAGAAATGTCAACTATAAAAATAAATCCCATATTGCAAGTCATACATGCAGTTGGTAGATAATTTAGGTATAAGGGTCACACAATTAGCTTTTCTCAAGATGTCACACAAATTTCTAAGTGACTTCCTCTTAGAATTAAAGATATTCCTTTCTTGATATTGAGATGAGTAGATCAAATGATCACCAAGTATAATTTCATTATTAATAAGAAGTGAGTTTACAAAGCCTTTATTTTTAAGAAGGCAAATGATTCATAATATCAATATGTTGAGATCGATATGAATGCATTAGATGATGTTGTTGATACTAGTGATGTTAACATTTTCCATAACATTCCTTCTCTTCCTTTGTTAGAAAAGGATAGAGAAATGAGATTGTAGTTTGAAGGTCCATTGCTTCAAACAAATGAAGCAAACATTATCGATCATACATTGTCAATTGCACAACATCCTGAAATTCTAAGAAAGGAAATTGATTGGATAAGAGCATGGATGTATAATTCATCATTGTAGGATTTAGATGTTACTTAGTGGCCTTCCATGTCTAACTCTCTTATTAATGAGTTTAACATGATGGGGTTGTTTACAATGGCATTTCCAAGTCTTTCTCCTGAAGGAAAATGTGATTTTCTTGAATAAAGAGATAAAGATGTCAAATTACATGAATATGCAAAACATCTTATTCACTACAAAGATGGTAGATTTAGATTCCATAAGCATTTCAAGTAAATATTATTTCTTTTTTTTTGTTATTTTCAATATTCATGGTATTTTTTAAACATTGAAGCAATGATGTATGAGTTATTTTTAGGTATTATATCTATAATGTCATTAGAAAGAGATAGACAATGAAATATACCTCTATATGTTTTAAAAAATATTTTTGATGCACCCATAACTATTGAAGAATTATGAGAGTAATTGCATAATGTTCCATCACATGTCATTGCTGATAATTTGATGCAATATGATACCTCCATTCGCAATACATCATCTTATTGAAGAAAATGTAAGGCAAAGCTAATTGGCATGTTGAATCAACTACGAACACTTATTTTTTTCTACTTTGAGTGCACCAATTTTCTATTGGCTTGAGTTCCATAATCTAATGAAAGATGATCCAGTTGAGAACTCATCAGATTTGAAACGTTGGAGGTAGAGTAATATCATTGATTATTTTTTGAATTAGTGATTTGAAATATATCAACATAGCTTAATCTTGTAAACTTTAATAATATTGTTAATGATTTTATTTTATTTAGTATCCATATGTTTTTTATGTTTCTTTATTATTTAATCTATGTAGAAACAAATACACTTATTGATGAAATATTAATAAGATAGGTTGCATCAACGCATGTTGGTCGATGCATCCTTGTCAATGTATCCCCATCAACACATGCTAGGATGCGTTGATGCTAATGTAGTCATTGTGCATATAAATGTGTGCACCCTTCACATTTATGACATCTTTCAATCATTGAGTTAGCAAAATTCTTATAGTTTCTTCATTCCATAGTTAGAATATTTTCCTTTGAGTGCTCATAGTATGGATTTATAAGATTGTATGGGATTTTATTCGAGTCCCTATGTACCTAGACGCATTAGCATGAATGACAATAAAATTGAGATTTGCTACATCATTTGTAGCACTTAAACTAGTTCAATCTTACTTTTCTACACTTTACTTTACATGCACTTTCCATTATTATTCTTAATTTAGCAATTAATATTCTTATTCATAAGCAACATGAGTACAACCATTTCAAGTATAACCTATTAACACTTGGTAATCCTAGCAATGGCACTTGGTAATCCTAGCAATGGCACTTGGTAAGCCCTGTAGTAAAAACTTGGTAACCCTATGATGTTAATATCTATTCAAGATTTGTATGGTAAATGGGGATAGATACTCCACATTAGGATAGTTAGTTACTAAAAGAGTTAATTAGTTAGTTAATCCAATTATTATATCCATATTTGATCATCTAGCTATTAGGAGATAAATAATAAAATAATTATAAAAATACATATCTTATGCCTTAACCATACATACATTTAGAGACAAGTCTGGATTAAGAAGGCAACAATCTGCAACCTACAATTGACTAATTAGAAATATCAACTAGTTAGGAAACTAACTCTACAAAATTTGACCAGATCTCTAATGAATGCTTGTGATTCATATGGTTGAGCATAGGGGATACCTGCTACTCATCATTGGCATTGTTGATGGGAACTTAGTTTAGCTAAGTACACTAAATATTATCAACTAGTGAACTTTTATATAATTATTGTAAGAAAAACACAATAAAAGGTCATTCATAATATTAATACTAAAATTATCTCAAGGAAAAATAAATACATAGTACTAAAATGGCTTCTACTCACAGGAATGAATCTCCATGGCATGGGGACAAATCCAATGGGCAATAGGAAAGGATGCAGAGGACTACTAGTGAGAAGCCTCAATAGCTAAAATTTATCTATGCCCATCGAAATTCCTATAATCCAGACTTTACCATCACTCTTCTCCAAGATGAGTAGTTATGGTGGAGAGATATGGATGGTAGCATTATGTTACTTCTTAATCAATCCATTTCCACCATGCTCATGGCCCAACTTATGAGACTAGACATTGAAATAGTAGGACCTAAGCATGAAACCATGGATCAAATATCTAGGAACTATCAACCTATAGAAGTGCAACTTTAAAAAAAAACATATTGAGGCCTTGTATGAAGCTTCCAAAGGCAAAAAACTCCCACCATCATTATTCCTACAATCGCATAAAGAATGTGAGGATTTTCTTTTTGGGCACTCTTAATACATAGATTCTCCTTCTTTCTTTGAAAAGCACACCATTCACTAATGCTTGTAATCAACCTTGGAGAACCTCGATGAAGGGAAGATAGGGTCAAAAGCCTAAGGAACCTCAAAAGATAAGTTTCATAGTTGTTCATCCAAGGATAAGGAGAAGGATCAAGACAAGGACCAAAAGAGAAGGACTAGAAGGCACCATTATCCTAGCCCTCCACCTTCATCATTTTTCTTATCAACAAATTCTGACAAGAGAAGATGTTGTAGAGATAGAGATAGGAGTGTTCAAGATAGATATGAAGATGATAGGAGGTCCCATCATGATAATAGGAATCAAGATGGGATTCAACACAAAGAGGAACAAGAGCATCATCGAGAAAGAAGGCACAACAAAACTCGTTATAGGATGCATGATCATAATAGGGATCACTATGGACATGATGATGATGATGAACCATTAGTGACCACTAGAAATATGTTGAATGTTTTAGAAGCAATAAGAGTAACCACTAGGCATCAAAAGAATAGTAGGATTAAAAGGATGGATATGAACAATATCTCCAAATTTGAAGGGAAATATAATGTAGATCCCCAACATCATCTACAAGCTTTCTTCATGCTTATGCCTTATAAAACATTGAGAATGAGTGGAAGAAGCTAAAATTGTTCTTGATGATACTTAGTAAAGAAGCAAAAAGTTGGTATCAGTCATTGAAATTGAAATCCATCTACAGATGGATTACGATGCTAGAATTTTTTAACACCAAGTATCAGACATACTCTAGAATCTCCAATTTAAGGAAATAGATACAAGGATGAAAGAAAGGAAATCATGAGTCCTTGGATGTGATTCTAGGCAAGTACTACTCTCTCTTGCACTGATCTCAAGCCATGGATTCTTTCACAGGAAGCAACTTCACGACATCATAGATGGGATTTGAAATAAAACATAGGAAACTCTTAGGGTCTATGACCAAGGGAGAAATTTCTAAAATACGAGCCCATCAGATCCAAAGGTATATTAAACATGTGACAAAGAAAGAAGGAGAGTTGAAAAAACATGAAAGTGTGAGGGAATATAATAGAAACCCCTTCATCTGTAAGACAGAGATATAATTTTGTGACTTCAAGGAGGAAGCACCACTAAATGAAGTGATGTAGAGAAAGACCTAACTAACACAAAAATATATCACTAAAATATTGGCTAAGGTGGATAAAATGTGTAACTCCTTAGATGAGAAGTTTCAAACTACTCTTAAAATTATGTAGCAGAAGGCTATGGGAGTAATGAGTGAGATAGAAGGAGAAGGAAAGATATAGAAAGGGATTATCATCAACAAAAATGTAAGGTTGTAGTATTCAATGAGATTGCATATTAAAAAATAGATTATGAAGGATGTGATATCTACCAATATGAACATTCTAAAGGATGTTGTCTTGTACTATTGCATCTACACGAATATGGGGTGCATGCCTTAAATCCAAAATTTGTAAAACGGTAGTCACCTATGAGATTACCTTACCCATAAAACAATTACAAGTAGCAGTTTCACCAAACATAATATTATCCAAGTGAAGTACCATCTCAACCTCAGGAGCAATATCATTAATGGTAAAATTCATAATCATGGGGTATGTCACCACTGTAGCAACAATATCCTTACTAGCAACTAGATCCCTATGGATATTATGTTTAGTAGCCTGTATCTTCTTGTGGTTTTACAAGCTATACTCCTTTCTCACATTATTACTACCCTCTTAAATAATACCAAACACCTACTTCAAGAAATGAGTCCCATTCCACTTATCCTCCTCCATATCCATCACCTCTCTCTGCACAATCTAACACCACTTCCTTGTCACCTACTTCACCTATGTAGGGAGAAATTCCATCATAACCACAATAAAGAAACACAACAAGGGCAATTAATTTACAACCAAATATCCATCCAATCTTTTCTAAGTAGAAGCCTTGAAAGAGATCTTTCTTCAAAACTAACAATTCACAAAAATTCTCACAGACACCTATGGCTGCTAACATTATATCAACTACTTCTAAAACTACCCATGAGCCTCGTTCAAACCAAACCTCCTCTAATGTTCATACTATCATGTTGACCCATATAGTCACTCATTAGATAAAGATAGAACACATTCCTTGAAAAAGATCTAATCTTGGGAGTCCTCTTAGCTATTTGTAGATCGTAGGAAATGATCCAAGCAAGGCTGTACTAGACTCAAGTTTTAGAGTGAATTTAATTTTACAAAAAAATGTACAAGAACTGAAAATTTTCTGCACTAAAGAAACATACCATCAAACTGGAGCTTAAAAATTAGTTCATCATTATTCCTTTGGGATTAGTGAAGGACATTGTGATCACCATCTATGAATGGTCTTATCTAGTAGATTTCCTAGTGATCCATGTCGATAATTACAAGGGGGACTTCTCTATTATCATGGAAAGGGCTTGGCTTAGCATAATTGATGTCAAGTTGGGGATTTGAGATCTTTCCTTGGAAATCTTCAAGGAAAATCAATTTGAAAAGATATAGAAGAAGCAAGTTCCATGCATTGCATACAGTGATAGAGGGTGTCATTGCATGTAAAGAATATGGATCATGCAAAGCACATCCATCACAGCATACAATAAGTATGTTGAGAATTCCAATATTCAAAGGTGTCTATATGCAAAAACCACAAAATAGGAAGGTACTCAGTGGTTAGCAATATAAATTAGAGCATACTCACAAATATGTATGAAACCAGTAGAAAGTCTCACAAGTGCTTACATTGATAATATGAATGAAACAAAGTAGATCCATAGCTAACTTTTCCTCACATAAACTGAGATGGATTGGGAGATGTGGAGATCCAAAATTAGTTTAAGTAGGAACCCCTTGAACTCAAAAATTTACTAGCTAATCTAGAATATGCCTTTCTTAATAATGGAAAACTGATAATTATCAATGTCAGTCTTAATTAATCGTAAAAGAGAAATTGCTGAAAGTGGTAAATAAGTGGTCAATAATCTTTGCTTATTCATATTATGAATTAACAAGGATAGATCCATGGATATGCTAGCATTGAATCTATATAGACTCCTCCATTAAACCAAAAAGGCAACTACAAAGAAGCTTGAATCCAAAGTTTACGTAAATTATTAATGATAAAATTGAATAACTTCTTAAAGCGAGATTCATTTTTTTCATTACAAAGAGTGAGTTGGTTAGCCTACTCATAATTTTATCAAAGAAATATGGAAAATGAAGAGTTTTCATAGAATAAAGGCTATTGAATATGGAAACTTTCAAAGATCATTTTCCATTTCCATTTGTGGAGTAGGTGTTAGATACTATTGCAGGGCATGACTACTATAGTTTTTTGGATTATAGTGGCTATAACAAAATCTAGATAGCACCAAAGAATAAGATAAAAATAAACTTCATAAGTTCTTAGGAGACTTTTGCATACAAAAATATGCCCTTTGGCCTTTACAATACCCCTACTACTTTCCAACACCTAGTGCTTAGCATTTTTTAGCAAAAAATTGTTAGTGATGTGGAGGTGTTCATGGATGACTTCTCCACCTAAGGCACCAACTTTAAGCAAGCCTTAGATCATTTGTAGCAACTACTAAAATGTTGTGTAGAGACCAACTTAAGGCTCAATTAGTAGAAAAGCAATTTGATGATCCAATAAGGCATTATCTTGGGATATAGAGTTTTAGAGAAAGGGATCAAGGTGGACCTAAAAAAAAGTATGGATTATCCAAGGAATTATGAGACAACCTAAAATGGTAAAAGATATAAAGTTATTCCTTGGACACATTGGTTACTATTGGTGCTTCATCAAAAACTTTTCAAAAATTTCCAAATCATTAGTGAACCTAATAAAGAAGGATGCACCATTTGACTGAACCAGGGAATGTAAACAAGAATTTTAGTAGCTAAAGTAAAAGCTCATAGAAACCCCAATTCTATGTACTCTATATTGGTCCAGACTATTCCATATCATGGCACACGCATCCAACTATGCATTGGGAGTATATCTTACATAATTATAGGGTTAGAAATGACCATATTATATCCATCGTGTAAGCTAGAATATTATGTATGCATAATTAAATTATATCACCACTCAGAAGGAGCTTATGATAGTGTTATACTCCATGGAGAAATCCAAACACTATGTGCTTGGATACTAAATCTTTGTGCACAAAAATCATAGTGCTATATGTTTTTCTAATGAATAGCCCAATAGTGAGCCCCTATGTCATATGGTGATTGGTGATTTTACAAGAATTTGATCTTACAATGGTGGATAGGAAGGAAGTTGAGAATGTGCTTGTTAATCACTTATCTTGGGTACGATGGGATCATAAAGAGGATGAGGAGACTTTATTTGATTAATTTTTAGATAAACTCCTCTTTGTCAAATCCATTGACATTCAAAGACTAGAGGGTATTAATTGGTATAATGAATTCCTCTTTTATCTTCTCACTTAGGAGACTCCACAAGAATGGGATAGTAAGAAGAAACAATAGTTTCTTCACAAAGTCAAATGCTACATGGAAATCCAAGGTAACTTTTACAAGGTTTTTGTCAATGGCTTGGTATGATGATGTGTGCCTAATGTTGATCAACCATGGATCCTTCAAGATGCACATGAAGGATCCTAACTTGTATATTTCTACTTTATTCTAATAAATTTTAGAAATGGATAAAATAAGATCATATCCGATTAGGAAAGCTTGGTAAAAACAATGTTTGCATCTACTAATGAATTGTGATAGTGGAGATCTAGATCAATATATGTCACCAGTTGCAATGGAAGCTCACTCTTAGCAATATGGAACTGCATTGAAAAACTCTATCTATGAATCTAGATTGTGTTAGGAAAATGCAATATATAAGTATGAACAAATCAATTCATTAATAAATTATTATCAAAAAGTATAATATGACAAATAATTGGTGGTTGTGGCCATTTTAAAAATTTGGAAATTTATGTTTCTATTATGAAATTAAGATTGTTCCATTCAATATCCCTAATAATGCATGGTTTGAATGGTGGAAATATTTTGGTCATAATTCATATTTGATGATAGAAAATTCTTCCTCTTTTGTACAAGGTGCAAACCATGTTGATTATTTTTTCTATATAGATCCTAGATTTAAAACTATATACATAAATAGGTTTGGTGGGACAAGCATGAGTTATTATTTATTTTCCATCATAGAGAGAAGACTTATTTCTTGTAGTCCATCAAGGTTTGCTTTCTATCAAGTAGTATATACAACAAATAAGTGGGACATATGTGACTTTTGGTAAAACAACATGTAAAATGATAAATAAATTCATCTTTTATATATGATTTTAGCATATTGAATATTTAACTTAATGGTATTTTAACATTGGAAGACCTATAACATCCACTTCATTAAGTCTTGTTAGCAATTCCTTATGCTAAAGATTCTAATTATGATGAAGATCTATAAACTTTAGCATATATTCTATCTTGTAATGTTAATAAAATAAGCTTCACATTCTCTTTATGGCTATGTTCTATTTGTAATACTTACACTTATTTCATGTGAATATACTTCATATGTGAGGAGTTGTCATTTGACTACATTGATGCAATCTCATCAATGCGATTGCATCGACCCATTGTTTGCTATGTCCATGCATAAGCATCAACACAGTGTAATGTGTCACCTATATAAATGCATGTGCTAACCAAATTTATGGCATTCGATCATTAGTTGCTAGCCAAACTCTTGAAGTTTTATCTTTCCAAAGTTAGAATATTTTCTAAGTGCCCGTAGTAGAGTTGAGAAGTGTATGGATCTTTATTTGAGCACTGATGTACTTGAGCACCTTGGTGGGAATGGAAATAAAGATGAGCTTTTTTGATAGAGCTTGTAGAACTTGGAGTTATCTTAGTATTTAATTAATGCATTTAATATCCATATAATTTACTTTAATGCATTTAAGAAATTAATTCATAATGGTTAATTAATGTACATAAGTATGATCACTTCTAGCATACGTTAATGCTTGGTAATCCATTAGTGTTACAACATGTTTAGGATGTGTACAAAAAGTGGAAACGAATGCTTATGTTAGGATTAGCTAAGCATTAGTTAGTTATTAGATTAATTGAACATTTAATTACTTTATTTTTGGCACTTAAGAAAATTAAATGAAAAATGTAAAATGATAAAAATCATATGCCTTAGTTATACTTAACCATACCTTTGCAATTCATAAGTGAAATTGAGAAGATAACAATCACATATGTTAGATTCACTACCTAGGCCTAGTTTACTTAGAGAGCTAAAGTCTACAAAGTTTGACTAGATCACTTAGTGAACGCTAGTGATTTGTATGGTTGGATGTAAGGACTACTCACTACTCATCATTAGTACCATTGCCAAAAACTTTAGTTATCTACGTGCACTACCTAGGAGTTAGTGAAATTATATAATGATGTTTTAATGAATCCTAAAGTTGATATCATTAATAAAAATAATAATAATGACAAAAGCACACTATTTTTCTTCTGATCTAATATGGCTTCTTCTCATAGGGAAGATTCTCCGCCAACATACAAAGGTGGTTCCAATTAGCAAAGGTGTGAAGGCCCAAAACTACATGTGCCCCAATAATGCAAAGTGGTCTATTCTCATTTAGATGAGTATATTCATGACTTCACCTTCATCCTACACTAGGATGTACAACTACAATGGAAGGACATGGAAGGCAACATTGTGTTGTCACCTGATCGATCAGTTCTTGGGATGTTGCTCAACAATCTCATGATACTAAACATCCAAGGGCTTAATGCAAAATACATTGTGCAAGATCATGAATATTGGGATTATCATCCCATAGATGCACAATGGAGGAAAGATTGGTAGATGAAGGCATGCTACAAGGTGACAAAGGAAAAATAATTCATAAATCCTTTGTTCTTACTAGGCCAAAAGGAAGGAGAGGATCCCTTCTCTGGGGGTTCTCAATTTACTAACTCTCCTTCCATTCTCTTCAATGAAGGGAGCCATAACCAAAATTTACAATAAATGGTAAAAAAACTTGGTTCAGTGAAGAATGGGTCCCATGACCATGGGGGCTCCAAATGAGGGAGTCAAGGTAGGAACAATGACAAGAACCATGATAAATATAAGCATGATAATCATAGTTGTGACCAATAAAGAGGAAGTAGCAGGAACCATTCTAATGCTAGTCCTCCTTCCTCTTCACCTTCACTATCCTCATCTTCTTTCTCCTCTAGCTTCAACCAAAGCTCTAAAGGATGGGACCATGATAGAGGTGACTGATGAGACAAAGATGGCCCCACATGAATAGTAGAGACTAGGAGCATGGACATTCAAGGGAGGCCCACCACCACAAGCAAAAAAATAGTAGAGGGAATCAAAGGCATCATGGTAATCTTAGGGGTTATTACTATGATGAGCCTCTACTTGCAACTAGAAACATGCTAAACATCATAGCAGCCATGAGAATTTCAACAAGGCACATGAAAGATAGTTAGATCAAATGGTTGGATATGAACAATATCCTCAAGTTTGAAGAGGGATATAATTCTAATCTACAAAATTAGCTCCAAGCCTTTCATAATGCCTATGCCTTACAGAACATAGAAAATGAATGAAAAAAATTGAAGCTGTTTCCTAGGATACTCATCAAGGAGACTGAAAGCTGGTATCAGTTCTTAGAACTAGAATTAATTAGACGATGGAGTGCGATGCTTGAACTCTTCAATGATAAGTATCAAGCATACTCTTGAGTGTCTAATCTGAGGAAGCAAATCCAAGGGTGAAGGCAAGGAAGACATAAATCATTAGATGTGGCCATGAGTAGATATTATTCTTTGTTACATAGATGCCTAGGCCATGAATTTTCTCAAAGGGAGCAGCTCCACCATATCATAGATGGGATTAAAATAGAAATAAAGAGAACTCTTGGGATCTATTCCCAAGGGAGGCTTTCAAAACTAAGAGTCCATTAGATCCAAAGGCTAATTGAATAGGTGGCTAAAGAAGAAGGTGGGCTGAGGAAAAGGAAAAGTATAGAATAGTATAGCTAGGATCCTTCCATCTATAAAAGGGATTAGGTTCTGTGATAATGAGGAGGAGGCACCACTTGATGGATCAGTGCAACATAAAATCTTAACAACACAAAAATATTTTCTGAAATATTAGCTAAGGTAGACAAAATGTGGGACTCTTTGGAAGAAAATTTTCAAATTGCCCTTAGAATTGCTGAAGAGTCCAAAGAGCAGATAGTGGTCATGATCGAAGGAGAATGAAGGAAGCTAAACATGCCCATCAAAGGGATAAGGACAAAGCTACTACCATTAAAGAGGTTATAGACTCTAAGATAGATGATGGTGGTGTATGTGACATCTATCACTATGAGAATCCTAAAGGATGTTGCTCAATTGTGTCATACTTGCAGGAATCTATAATGTATGCTCTAAATCCTAGATTGACAAGAAGGCAAGCACCCAGGAGGTTTCCTTATTCTCAAGGTAGCTATAAGTAGTTCCACCAATAAGCTTACTATCTGAGTAGAGCTCCACCTCAACATCATAAGTACTACTAGGAGTGGCAACATCCATAGTCATGGAGGATTCCACCACCAAGGTAGCAATACACTTACCAATATCCAAATCCATATGGGTACTATGTTTAGAAGTTGATTTCTCCATGTGACTAATCTAGTCACACCTCTTGTCAACATCACTAATACCCTCCTAAGTATTACAGAGCACAACCTCCAAGAGGGAAGTTCTAATTTCCTTTCTACCCTCCTCATCCTTCTACACCTATACCTCCATCCTCAACTTAATTACCACTTGTTCCATCCATGTAGGATGAAATTCTAGCCCAACTGCAACAAAGAAATGGCACAAGGGCTATTAACTTATATCCATCTTCATAGCCAAGTGATCTAGATAACAAGCCTCAAAAATGACCCTTCTTCTAAACCAACAGTCCTACTAAGCCCTCATAAACACCTACGACTACTAGCCCTAATGCTCCTTTCTCCTCTACAACATCCTTTGAGATCCCTTCAAACTAAACACCTTTCAAAGTGCATATGGTCATGCTGACACCTACAATCATAGATTAGATAAAGATTGGCCACATTCCCAAGAAGAGATCTGATTGGGAATGAGCCTTGCATGGCTCTTTTGGACTCAAGTTCTAGTATGAATTTGATCTCTCATGAAATGTACAAAGCCTACAACCTACCTCCTTTCAAGAAGAGAAATATTCATCTTGAGTTAGTAACTCAATCCATCACCATTACCTTGGAATTGGTGAAGGACATTGTGACCACCGTTTATGGGTGGTCCTATCCTACTAACTTCCTAGTGATTCATGTGGATAACTGCAAGGGTGACTTCCCAATCATCATGGAAAGGGCTTGGCTAAGTACAATAAATGCATGGTTGGGAATCAGAGACCTCTTCTTGGAAATTTCCAAGGAAAATTATTTTGAAAAGATTAAGAGAAAGCACATTCAATGCATCATGTATAGTGACATAGGGTACCATTGCATGTAGAAATTATGAACAGTAAAAAGTACAACAATTACAACATGCAAGTAGTGTGCAGATGTCACAGAAATATAAAGGTAATTATATGTAATAGCCACAAAATAGGAGGGCACATAGTGGTTGATAGTTGAACCTAAAAATAGCTCAAATTTTTGCATGGAACAAACTAAGAGCATAATGAATGCCTACATCGAAGGCATAGACAAGATGGAGCAAATCCATTGCCAACTCTTCAATGAACCTAATGACACCAATTGGGGAAAGTTGGAAATCCTTGAGAGCTTTAAATAGAATCCCCTTGAGTTAAAAATTTATCAACCAAAATGAAATATGCTTCCCTAAAAAATGATAAGTCAGTCATTATCAATGTCAACCTTGCTCTTGGGCAAAAAAAGAAGCTATTTGAGATGGTCAAAAAATGGCCAACAACCTTTGCTTGGTCATATCCTAAACTCACTAGAATTGATCCTAGGATATCCTAGCATAACATCTACACATATGCCTCCATTAAACCAAAGAGGTAGCTGTAGCGATGGTTGAATCCCAAACTAAAGTAGATCATGAAAGAGGATATTGAACAACTCTTTAAGGCAAGGTTCATCTATCCCATTGGGAATAGTGAGTGGGTTAGTCCAATTGTGATAGTGCCAAAGAAAGGTGGAAAATGGAGGGCCTACATCAACTTTAGGCTATTAAACATGGCAACATTTAAGGATCATTTTCCTTTACCATTTGTGGACCAGGTGTTGGACACCATGTTTGGGCATTGCTACTATAGCTTTTGGGATGGTTATAGTGGCTATAACCAAATCTAGATTGCACCAAAAGATGAAGCTAAAACCACATTCACAAGTCCCTGGAAGACTTTCACATAAAGAAAGATGTTGTTTGGCTTGTGCAATGTCCCTACCACATTCCAATGCCTTATCTTGATCATTTTTCAACAGTAGATTGGCAGTGGGATGGAAGTCTTCATGGAAGACTTTTTTACCTATGGGGCTACATTCAAGCAAGCCTTGAACTATCTTGAGCAAGTGTTAAAAAGGTGCATGAGGACAAACCTTAGGCTCAACTGGTAGAAAGGACACTTAAAGATCTAGGAAGACATTATGTTGGGGCACAAAATTTTAGACTAAGGGATTGAGGTGGACCCTAAAAAATATGGGTCATCAAAGGAATTACTCAATATCTAGAAATAGTCAAAGATGTGAGATCATTCCTTGGCCACACTAGCTACTACCGACACTTCATAGAGAATTTCTCTAAGATCACCAAACTATTGGTGAAGCTAATAAACAAGGATGTTTCATTTGTGTAGATCAAGAAATGCAAATGTGCATTCCAGCAACTTAAGAAAAAGCTTATAGAAACTCTAATTCTACAAGCACTTGATTGGTCCAGGCCATTTCACATCATGACAAATACATCCAATTATATCTTAAGAGGCATGCTCACATAGTTGAATGATCAAAAACATCCTTACTATATCCACTGCACAAGCAAAAGCATTATGGATGCACAACTGAACTACATCATAATAGAGAAAGAACTAATGGTAGTGGTGTTTTCCTTGGAGAAATTTAGGCATTATGTGCTTGGGTACAAGGTGTTTATGCACACAGATCATAGTGTAATCTAATTCCTAATAAATAAGATGACGGTGAGCCCTCGTGTCATATGGTGGTTGGTGATCTTGTAGGAATTTGATCTAACAATGGTAGATTGAAAGGGAACCAAGAACATGATTTCTGACCACTTGTCTCAATTGAGATCGAATAACAAAGAAGAGGAGATCCCACTTTCAAATTAGTTTTCTAATGAACCTCTTTACTAGGGCTATAACTAAACAAGTGCTCACTAAAATTAACTAGTATGATTGCATTCTCACTTATCTTCTTACTCAAGAGATGCCACAAGAGTAGGACAACAGGAAGAAACATTAGTTTTTTCACTAGGCAAAATGCTTCATGGAAATCAATGGACACCTTTACAGGACGTGCACTGAAGGCCTAGTTCAATGGTGCATACTTAATGCTAATCTACTATGCATGCTTCAAGATGCTCATGAGGGCCCTTGTGGGGCCCACTATGCTATGAGATGCAAGGCCATTAACATCCTCATGGTAGGATATTACTAGCCAATACTTTTCAAGGATTCTCACCACTTCATCTAGTCCTATGAATGCTACCAACACAATGGTGGAATAACCACTCATATGGAGGGGCCTCAGTAGTGGATCTAATTACTAGAGCCCTTTAACATATGGAGCATCAATTTCATGGGTCCCATCACTCCCATGTCAAATGAAAAGACATACATCATAGTCATTGTTGACTACTATACAAAATGGGTAGAAGCTACAGTAGTCACTGATTGCACATCTTCTATGGCTACTCAGTTTGTAGAAAAACATGTTTTAAATAGGTTTGGGATGCCATGAGCACTTATTTCTGACAACATATCTCATTTTATAGGCACCACCTTTCGAAAGCTTATGAAATTCTTGGGGGTTGGACATAAATTAATGACACCCTACCACCCCCAAGCCAATGGTCAAGTGGAGGTTACAAATAGGAAAATCACAAAAATACTAACAAGAACTATTGGTAAATATAGGAGGCATTGGAGCACAAAACTTAACAATGCCCTTTGGGCCTACCTCTCCACTTGGAGATTTCCTATTGGCTACTCTCCCTATGAGCTTATGTACAAAAAATTATGAACACTTCCAATCTAAATGAAACTCCATATGCTGTCAACAGCTTGTGACCTTGACCTTGATCTAACTCTAGCATAGAAAGAAAAATTAATGAACCTCAACTTGCTAGATGAGAGCTGATTGGTGGTCCTATCATCTAACAAAGTGCATAAGGAATTCAATAAATAATGACATGACCTTAGAATCAAGAAAGTGAAATTTTAACCAAGAGATAGGATCCTATACTAAAATCCCACACATACCGTAAAGAACTAAGTTCCAAACATTGTGGGAGGGGCCTTACATTATCTATGAAACCTTTTCCTCTATGCCCATGTTAATACACAAACCTAAAAGCCCAAAAAAAAGTTTCTAGTCAACATGCAACAAATAAAACCTTTCCATGAACCAAAGAGAACCAGTAACGAGAACACCTCAATGGATGAACATGCACACTCAATTTTTCAAATCTCCTCCTTCTAACTCATTTATGGGAGAGATTTTCATCCATGTTGATCAATCAAAGTAACTCCTTAGTTTTGCATGTTTTCTATTTTTCACAATTTTTTACACCTTTTTTAATACATTTTCTCTTTCTTACATATTTTACGCTTTCTTCTATATTTTGTTGTATTTAGTTTGGAATTTTTCTTATGTTTTTTAATATTTTCATTTATTGCTACCAAGACTTGGTGTAACTATAGATGTTAATTGATGGTGGTTTGCACTATAATGTTATTTGATTGCTAATGTCTAGATTCTATCTTTGAATTTTGGTGTTGATAACTAAGACATGGTTTCTTTTTCATGTTAATAGGTAGTGAGTTCGCATCATCCACCCATCCAAAAAACTCTATGGTGTTCCCTTATTTTGGAAATATGTGATCTTATCTTAAATAAAACCTTTAATGAATTTGTGACCTTGGTAGTGTTCAAACTTGGGAAGGATTAAATGAATAGACAAGGGTGTGACTTCTAGGGAATTTGATGCTCTTTGTACTTGCCTTTCCTCTTTGGTTCATGAGTGTTTCTATGGATTTCTCACCATTCCATTGTTTACCATTAATAGGAAGAAAATTCTTTGCATGATTTGGTTCCCATCCAAAAATCTAAAAATAAAATAATAATGAAAATTCAAAGCACACCGCTTAGAGAAAAATAATGGGCTACAAGCACTAGTTATGGAACTAGAAAGACATGTTACCCATGCCTGAAGGTCCCCTCTAACTAAGGTCCATCTCACTTCCTACTTCTCTTTTCTTCTCTTTTACGAATGGTGATTGATCTATGGGGAAATTCTTGTGCCTTAACGCGGTGGAATGATCTTAGAGTGTTGATGTGAAGTCACTAAAAGTAATTGGTTTTAATTCACACTAAGGATGGACATTATGAAGTCATATTAATCACAAAATCCATAAGGGATTTCATATGACTGTGATATAGGACTCCATTCTACTCTCTCTCCATCTATCCATGCTTCCCATAACTCACCTCACTACCATTTTTCATGTTTGTTTCAATGTCTTAGCTTGATACGATCAAAGTTCTTTGATAGTTTCTTTGTGGATTTGGTCCTTAAATAACAATAACCATTAGTCATCCATGGGGTCCACAGACTCATTGGTTTGAGTGCATGCAAGGGCATCAAGGGCATGAGCCTGCTATGGGGAGGACCCACTTACATACCCCTTGGTTAGGCTAGTTAAGTTCCTCATCCTTTAGGCATAATTGATTTCAAAATCTTCTACATTCCACATTAGTTACATCCAATTGTGCACTCCTTCATGACATTTCTCCAATCATTCTCTTATTCAATCTCCTTTTTTGTGAATTATCCAGCCCTCTTCATATTTTATCATGTCCTCAGCTCTTCTAGATCCCTTAGAATTTAATTCTGTGTAAAAACTCTTTGTTTTTATCCTTATCTTTAATAAGAAAAAATTCTCTCTTTCAATCGCATTGATGGAATCCCATTGACATAGTCAACCATGTCAACGTAACCCCGTTGACATAGCACAAAAATTCTATAAATAGCGTAGCACTTGGTGAGTTTTTTTTTTTACATTTTCCTTCAAATGCAAGAGAAGTTTTTGTAGTTTTCAAAGCCCAAAACCTTCTAGAGCCCATAACTTTCAAATTGATTATTTGATTTACCTCATTTTTCATTCCTGCAGCTAACAAAGGTGAGCTCTACATTGTCGGGACCATAAACCTTAGGTTTTTTACAAAACATTTTTTCAAATTTTTTCTAAATCCCACAAGGTTTAATTAATAAAATAACATTAAAATCATTAATTTAAGAGATTTAAACCTTTCCAACAAACATTGGTAGATACTAGAGTGAAATAATAATAATATACTATTAAAATAATCAAACCTATCATGATCACAACTTAGCCACATGTAACTAATCCAAAGAGATAAGGTACTTAAGTGTTCCAAAGTTACACATCAAATGTTAATCCTTG
This sequence comes from Gnetum montanum, assembly GCA_015680685.1. NCBI lineage: Eukaryota > Viridiplantae > Streptophyta > Gnetopsida > Gnetales > Gnetaceae > Gnetum > Gnetum montanum. Next base: position 166,070 of record MNCI01007401.1, read on the forward strand.
ATCATGTTGTGATTATAGATGGTACTAAGACCTAAGCATCCACAAGAAAGAGGACTTTTTCAACTGAGGGACAAGTGACCTACAACTAAAAGGGGCTAACAGTAAGAACAAACTTAGGAGCAGGTAGGCAAAACTCATGCAACAAGTCCTCTTTGGGAGAAGCCCAAAGAGGAATCTATCCATTATATTCTGAAAGCTAAAATGGAGTAATCCCACTAGGATGAGGCACTAGGACTAAGGCCAAACCTTGAGGTCACTTTGATGGATTCTTGTCTTAGGCAAGTTCAATCTAAGGAAATTTAACATTCAATTCTCCAAGAACTAAACTTTGAAACATTTTTGAGCTTTTCCCTAGAAGACATCAAAACTTAGTTGCAGAGCTCTTCCATATGGTCCATCATCTCTTCTAGTGGGGAGTGGTACATGAAAGAGACATATCTCTTCTGTAACAACAAGTAGCTTGATGCCACTATAAAGATCAAGGAAATTAGTGTATCCTACTCGGTGAAGGTCATCTCTCAGGTCCTTGGATTGCTTGAAACTAGGACAAATCTAGCAAAGATATTAACATAAGGGGACCCAAAGGTGATGGGTCCAATAGTGCTATGGAGTGGACCACAAAGAATATGGTGCACTCACAATGGCAGAATGTGCTTACTTCAAAATCCTAGCCTACCACCTTAATTTGACAGTAAGGCCGAGCAAGGTAACAACCCTTTCTACCCGCGTGTATGCTTCTCTAAGAAAAAAATTTCTGATCAACCTCCCACATCTAATCTATCTAGAGATAGAGAAGTGCTTTAAGGAGAACAAGCATGGGAGGAAGACACTCCCCTTTCTATTCCTAATAAAAAAAACTATGCAAAAGAGGAGGAATAGCCCACTATTCCAATGACACACTCAGACATGCTCCTAATGCCTCTTGGGTGACAATGATGAAAGAAAAGGTCCCTACTACATCAAAAGAAGTGGAGGAGCCACCACCATCACTCACTCATGAAATAACATTGGAGGCTTATGTTTCTATGGAGCACATGCAGAAACTCTATGAGTAACTCTTGTAGTAGCAGCAAGCTGGACCAATTGGTGATCTTTCTATCTACCAACCAACCCTAAATCACTTGAACAAGGTAACTCATACCATCAAATGGCTAAAGTACATGTTGTTAACATTCTCTACCCAAAGAATGTAGGAACCCTCACGCTCGAATCCTAGTTCCCAAGAGATAACAGTGTCCATTCTAGGATGGCAACAGTTTCTAGAAATCTCTAAAAATGTCATTACCTTCTCAATGCACCTGGAGGAAGGTGATGGGGAAATTATCTTGGTGATGTAGTACCAAGGGCAGGAAATGATGACAAAGGTGGTGGTTGATCAAGTGGGCAATGCCCTCAATGTTTTTGCAACATTTGTATCAAATAGTATTGCACTCAAGTATATGCAAACATCTATAGGAGTGGCAAGTGGGAGATTTAGTGTTGCCCAGCACAAGGAGTTGCTGGAATAACTAATGGGAATCCAAAAAATAATGCTAGAGGTCTTTGACCTTCCAGATAACATCACTACTATCTAGTCAATGCTATTGGAGGCTAAGGGTAGGTACCTCATTGCCAATGCCCAACTTGACGTAGCCATAGAGCAAAATTGATGCTTGGCTGCTAAAGTTGTAAAGTTTAGAGCTTGCCTCACAAATCCCACTGTACTTAGCCAAGCTGTAGCCAGAGATGAAGCTTTTCAATAACTTTAAACCAAACTTTAAGAATCTAAGTATGCCAAGGAGTTGATAATCTTTGACCAATCCTTAGCAGATGTCACTATCTACAACATTCAGAAGGACTTGTCAAAGGTTCATTGGAAGAATGTCATTCTGACCAAGGACAATCATTGCCTATACAATGTTGAAGTCCAAAAAAAACAAATGGCTGAATACATGAGAAAACAACTAGAGTAGCTTACTAAGATTACCATGGATCCAAGGAGGTTGGTAGCAAAAAATCATAATCTCTCAATGAAGGAGGTCTATGCTCTTCACCAAAAGTCAATAATCGAAATCGTTGCCTAGAAGAATGAGGCCCTCAAATTTGAAAGGATTAAGAACCACTATAGGGAGTAGGTTGGATTACATAAAGAAATCAATGAAAAAAATATTCAACTAGTGAATGCAAAAGTAAATGAGGTCCTCCAGCAACTTCAACAAGGAGGTGATGTGTGGTAGTCCATCTTTGATGGAATGGACAAATACAACAAGTTAGAGATCCGCTCAAAGTAGTTGTAGATCAAGGAGATGACAGAATATATGGAGCTTACCAACTTTTGATATGTAAACTTGGTAATGTTGACTATTGAAAGGCTAGGGTCAAAATTGAAAAAGCAAGTGGCTAACTCATACCTATTGTATGAGACCAAGTTCAAGCATCACAAGGAGATGAAGTAGAAACTAGAAACAAAAAATGCTAAACTTGATGTTCTCATACAACGCTTTGCCAATTAATGGTTAACAGTTGAGAACTTATCTTGTAGGATGAATGACTATTAAGAGCTGCAAAATGTTATCAAGGCATTCGATGTTGAGCGCAAACAATTTGTAGCCTAGTTTATCAATGTGAAGGAGTTATTCCCTGCAATGCCTTATCCATGGGATGTCCCCATATTGGTCCACATTGGTGATGCTGCGTGGATCGTGTATGATCCCTGGAGCAAGGAGGAGAAGATGAAAACATTGCTAGATGCTTTTCGTCTTCCACCAGCAGTTGCAAATACAACCAAACAACCACAAACACATCTTTAACCACAACAATTGTGTGCATCAGAGGTAGGAGAAGGTCCTTCAGCATCTCAGGAACCTCCACTACATGGGATTGTTTGATTTTTCTCCTCATATTCAAGATACTAGAGGAGTTGTACAATCAATTTTTGTAATGGTGTTCAAATTTTTTTTCAGGAACACCAATTTTTGTAGAATTTGTAAATTCATACACTTGGTCACTTGGTGTCAATTAAGTCAGTTTGTGTGTCAGTTAGTTAGTCAATAATCCCATACCTTCCCAAAATTTTGTAAGAAACATGTTCCTCCTTTTGTTCACTCGAGGATGAGTTTTCATTTAGTTGTGGAGGTATGATGAGTCATCATTTGATTGTGATCTTGTTGACATGATCATGTTGATGTGTGGTTTGTTGCGTCCATGTGTACACATCGATGTAGTATCTTATGTTGCCTATATAAATGCATGCGCCTACCACATTTATGACATCTAATCATTAGTTGCTAGTTGAACTCTTGCAATTTTATCTTTCCAAAGTTAAAATATTTTCTAAGTGCCTATAGTAGGAGTTGAGAAGTGTACAAATCTTTATTCGAACACTAATGTACTTGAGCACCTCCACATGAATGGTAATAAAGACGAGCTTTCTTGATAAAGCTTGCAACACTTGGACTTAGCTTAATGTTTACTTCATGCATTTATTATTCATGCAATTTACTTTAATGTATTTAAGCAATTAATTCATAGCAATTAATTAACACACATAAGTATGACCACTTCGAGCATATGTTGACGCTTGCTAATCCTAGTAGCACTTACATTTAGTAACCAAGTGGCATTACAACATATTCAAGATGTGTACGGAAAGTGGGAATGGATGCTTATGTTAGGATTAACTAAGCATTAATTAATTATTAGATTAACTAAATATTTAATTACTTTATTTTTGGCACTTAGGAAAATTAAATGAAAAATGTAAAATGATAAAAATCAGATGCCTTAGTTATACTTAACCATACCTTTGCAATTCGCAAGTGAAACTGAGAAGACAATGATCACATCCGTTAGATTAACACCTAGACCCAATGTACTTAGAGAGCTAAAGTCTATGAAATTTAACCAAATCACTTAGTGAATACTAGTGATTCATATGGTTGGGTGTAGGGACTGCTCGATGTTCATCAATATGATTAATACATAATTTTTTACATTAGCAATTATATAATTACACAAACTGTTAAGAAAATAATCACTTTTTATTGTTGAGAATTCTTCACTTTTGGTCATATCTATAAGGTACAGTCACAACTACTTATAGTCTTATTTCATATCTCTTCAACCATAATATTTGCTTGAAACCCCAGTTGTTGTCTCCTCATTCTTGAAAAAATATTTTCTTCAACTAGAATATTTGCTTTAAATCCAAGCTATCCCTTCATTCCTACTAAAAAATTATTAGATGCATAACTTATAAGATTAACAAAAATTTAGAAATAAGTAAATAAAAAATATATGCAATGTGTTAGTAATATTTTTATACTTGAAGCCTACATATTACCTTTCTTGAACAAGTCTATGTAAAAAGGATATCATGATGTTAACTACTAATAAAATAATCATTTATCACATGATCTAAAAATGTCAGCAGAAAGTCATAATAGCCTTCAACATTTAATAACCCTACCTAAAAATAAATAAGAAAAATTATTGAACAATTGTTAACATTGATGATAATAAATTACGCCTAATGTTACAACATCATCAAACATACTAGCTTGTTATGAATTCTAAATTGTCTCTAACTATAACCTTCATAACTTCTTCCATGGTCCCAAAACCACCTAGTAATGAGCAAATAATATAATTTAAACTACAATGGAATACATCAAATATTACCAAATGAAATACTAACATAACAAGTACCTAGTCAAGTAATAAAGGCATCTAAGTACCTTACCATCATTACTTTCCTCTCATGCATAGTATTAACAATATGAACATTGCCAATTGTCTTACCAATGATCTATGTGTAGTAAAAATCATAAGAAAAGACACAAACTATTAGTATGATACCCCCATGTACACTGCACTAACAAAAATTGTTTGTTATAAGAATAGTACCTACTCAGGTTCAAGAAATTTTGGTACCACTCTATTATTCAAGATACAAATGATGATCACATAATGACTTCATAAGGAAAATACCTCAATAAGAATCCAAAGTCATAATCTTACCCAACAACATTTCCTCCACTACTAAAAACAATGTTAGCTTCAACATCCATTAGCCCAATGCTTCCTCCTCCATAAATTAAATCTATCTTTCTTGCAACTTTCATATGAAATCAACTAAATTAAATAAACAAGAACATATAAATTTGTCATAAATACCTTGAAAATTAGAAATAACTAACATCACCATTTTTAATCCAAGTTGTCTAGCAGCATTTTCAAATCTATTATTCTTGCCTAACTTACTTCTGTAGAAAACACAAACTCTTGTTGTTCTATTGATTCAGACTTACAAACACACTTTATTAACTTGACCAAAATGTTTGTTACCATTTATAATCTATTGAGAGAATCATCTACAAGAACATGTTCTTCACAATACAAAAGAAATAGCATAATGCACTACTTTCTATCATATCATCACTGAATTTATAATGATTTCTACTAATTTTTAGCCATTACTATATCTAATAACAAAAGATTTGATCTTGCTCTTAAGCACAATAATAACACTGTATCAATACATTCCAAACTCTCATAATGTAACCACTTATTAGTCATTAAAGCATTACTACATTGATGATAACAATAACATTGCAGCCATGCATGCCACAGAAAAAGTCCTCTAATAATTTAACCACTTATCAACCATATCATTAATTGCAATCAAAGCATTACTGTACTGAACATATTTGACTATCTTTTTCATACTTTCCATGACAACTTGCTTTTCCAACATGTCATATATAAAAAAGGTTTTTTGGAAACGGGCCTCTTTACGCTTTCTTCATTATGTAAACCTTTATGTAATAGTCTTTATTTAAACACTTCTCTCTCTTCCATCATGTGAACAGAAAGCAAGCTACAAATTTCCCAAGGCGACTTTTCATGCCATCCTTAAGTGCAATAATGCTAGCATATATATTTTCTAAACTCTAAAACCCAAAAACATGTAACCATCTTTCAACATAGCAAAATGTATTTAACATAATTTAAGGTATAGCCTACGCAATTTTGCTTAAGAGTGTCGATGTGCCTTTGACAGGAGAAAAGGTGTGAAAGTTGTTTGATTGGCAAAAGAGGTGGTTTTTTCTACATATGCTACAAATCATGCAATGATTTCTTTTCTTGATGTTTCAAAAGTTAGCCCATCCTTTTCTTTTAGTGTTGTTTAACAAAATGTAACATGGAGGAAAGTTCTAGTCAAATCAATTTCAAAGAATTTGTTAATCACTAGAGGAAAATATATATTTGTTCCTTAGGTTTCACATAAACCTATTATTGATTTAGATGATTTCCACATGGTGATTCATAATTAAAAATGTCAAAGAAGTCTATCTATTGGTAATTATATGCTAAATTTTTAGAATAGATTGCATGTTCAAGATATTTTAACTATTAATAATTCGTTTGTAACTATTGGTCAATATATGAAAATAATATCTTTCAATAATGTTCATTTTATTGATAAGGTGAAGGCCTCCTCCCTCCTTACCCAATGCTAGTCTTTTCAGGGAATGTTGGATTTGCTACCTCAAAAGAAAAATTTTTCAGAATTATTGTAAGGATGAAAGTGTTAAAAAGGTATCCCACAATTGTTATGCTGTCTTTTTTAGTTTGGAATTTTTTTCTTTGTAATCGTCTTTTACTTTTGTACTTTAAATAGTTATTTATAATAAATATGTTTTTTAAGATCCGATGCCCAAAAACAGGACATAGCAAAACGTCTGTATTTCACGTAATTTAAGGCATACCCTGTGCAATATCAGTTAAAGGTGTGGGTGTGGCTTTGACAGGAGAAAAGGTGCAGAGTTGTGTGATTGGCGAAAGAGTTTCGTTTTGTTTCTATTTTTGCTTGACTGCACCGTTTTCTGTGCGAAGACAAAAATGGTCGTACGACTCCCTCTTATTGTTGGCCCACGTATTAATTAGGAAACATGAAAATATCTAACAAGCAACCTCGATAATAACAAAGTATCCACGAAATATCCGAATAGTAATAACCTTGTTTAGTTAATAAGTCACGATATCATTTATGACCAAGCAATCGGAAGTCAATTTTACCATCAATTTGTGGGACCTTTTGCTGTTCCAACGAGAATCCAGCAATGTCACATGGCAATGCTGGTGTGATTATTTAATAAGTCATCATTTCATGACCGAGCAACAGGAAGCCAATTTTATCACAAATTTATGGATTTTTTCACACCTTTTTGTCTTTCCATCTTTAAAAGAGACACCAAATGTGAGAGATGTCCCAAGTGGTGGTTCTCTTGGGCTCTCCCCATGGTTCGGGGGCCATGGAACACTCTGAGGTGCCCTCGGGTGGCTCTCAAGTGTTATAAAACCCACCCCGGCTTGGTGGTACCAAGCTAGCAATAGGACACACTCCTGTTGCTACTCTCTTCTCTAAGTCCTCTTCTTTCCCTCTTCTCCGTGGAGAACTACATGGCCCTGATTCTACGGCGGTCGTAGATATGTAGGCAACCAAGACTGGATAGTTTTGGTGCGGTGCCATGCCACACCTTGTACCAGATTGTGAGGGATCTGGGGGTGAGGCACCTTCCCTTGTAGATGCATTGTTTCTCCTTCCACCGATGTGGTCTACAAGGTTGTGTGTATACTTGTTTGCTTGGTTCTCTTCTACTTGCACTTGTGAGATGCTTGCTTGTTTGAGGCGTATTCCCCAGGTCTTTTGCCCCAGATCTATTTGATCTTTGTGAATTCCTTGGGGTGCCGGGCAACGTCGGGGCAACGTTGTTACACCAAAGGTCTATGGAGTATTCATGAAAATATCCGATGCAGCAACCAAAGCAATATCACATGGCAACGCCGGCGGTGTGGCTGCTGCCGACGCTGCTGCTCCTCTGGGCATGGCGAAGACTCTGCATTATTCTGCGCCGGAGACGCGAGGCGTACATGGCGTCGCTGGATCCCGATAAAGATGCCATAAAGCTGAGCAGAATGACCATGTTTGTGGAATTCCCTTTCCTGTCCTACAAAGCCTACGAATTCGCAGTGTTCCGGACCTTGGCGATTCCTTCCATTTCTGCCCTCCTCGACAGGACTGGCCAGTTCAGCCAAGCCAACCTGTTCAAAAGATACGACGATACAACCCTCCTCTTCGAAGAATTTCTGCTCAACGCCTTGGACACTCCGCGGGGATCGTTAGCGCTGCGGCGCCTCAATTTTCTGCACGGCCGCTACCACATCTCCAACCGCGATATGCTGTACACTCTGACGCTGTTCGTGCTGGAGCCGGCGCGGCTGGCCGGAAAGTTCGGGTACCGGCCATGGACGGATGCGGAGGTCGCCGCTTTGCTTAACGTTTGGCGCCGCATCGGCGCGGCCATGGGTTTGAAGGGGATTCCGGACACCGCGGCGGACATGGCGGAGTTTCAGCGGCGATACGAAGAGAAACACATGCGCTACGCTGACTCGAACCGGCGAGTCGGCGAGGCCAGCGTGTGGATGATGCTTTCGTGGCTGCCGCGCCCGCTTTGGCCGCTAGCGCGCCGCGCCATGCTTGCGCTTATGGACGAGAGGCTTCTGAAAGCTATGGGATTTGAGCGGCAGCCACTGTGGGTGGAGAAACTTGTTCATGTCGTTGTACGCTTTTTTGCAGGCACGCTCGTGGCTCTGGTCATGCCGCCGCGGCCGCTGGAATGGTCTACCGAGAGGATAGTGCTGGCACACGATGAGGAGGATGTGAGGAAGATCAGGAAGGTGAGGTTTAATAGTTACGGCGGTGGTGCTTATCCAGAGGGTTACCGCATTCAGGATCTTGGTGCAGCCGAGCCCGGTAAGGTTGCCGATTTGCATTGCCCCGTCTCCCGGTTCAGGATTTGATTGAATAACGCTAAGGTTACTACACTATCTGCCGAAAACGTATCTTGGCATTGAGTTGAATATTATTCCAGTTATGGATTAAGCGTGTATGTATGTAAGTTTGTTAAAAATGCATATGGCAAAAAAGGAATTTACTAGTTTATTATATTACAACTTAATTTGTAATCTTTGCATTAGAAATAAGAGATGCGTTCCACTTCCTCCATGAAAGAGAGGTCACTACTCTAAAGATAACAAATTACTTTCTTTGATTGTTATTTTTATTAATCATTTAAATATATAATTTTGGTCAAGAGGTCAATTACTAGCTCATCCACTCTTTTCATAATGATGAGGGAGCTCTATTGGTCACAATTTTTTTTTCTTTGTTGGACATTGTCATTGTAAATAAATAATTATAGTCATAACGCTAGTTTTGGCAATCAGGCAATTACTAGCCCTATCTAAGAGAGTTCTCCTTTGTCACACTAAAATAATCATTGTAATAGTGAGACAAAGCTCTCTTGATCATGTTTTTTTATTCTTTTTCTAAACTTTGCCATGATAAAAAAATAATTATCAACATAAAACTGGATAAGAGATGAACTTTTTGAGGAAATTATTATTTGAGTCCAACTACTTTGTGACATGGATTTTGTCAATCAATTCTAAGAGAACCAATTTCAAAATTTTTAATTTGAAAAATATAAAAAAATATCTCACTTAAATGATAAATATATAATTAACTATTTTATTTTTCATACATTAAGTGTAGATAGATTTTTCTATCGCTACAAATGTGACATGGTTATATTCTTAACACACCTACTCTTGAGATAGATTGGTTAATGATGATCATCCAGGTAGAATGATTTCAATATTTCTTTCAAATCAACATGGCTCTTACAAATTTAACATGTGGTTTTTCTTGGTCAAGAGGCCAACTACCAATCACAAATTTCTAAATAAATATACTATTTTCTGTGTAACACTTTAACCAGAGACTATGAGTAATGCATCAGTAACATTCTAAGGGGAGAGGCTATAGGTAATGCTAAATAGTATTGCATCCATAATGCATACCTAATTTAGTGGAGAGGCCAACTATTAGTCATAGATTGGTAACACTAAATAAATATATTATATAGTGTCCATAACACACCAAAAAGAGGCTAGTAATGCTAAATAATATTTTTTCTATATTAGGCTATCGATAATGCTAAATAATATTGCATCCATAATACAAGCCTAACAAAAACCTAGAAACACATTGGAAAAATAGGATCACATTTATTATTACATCAAAAAAGTCTTGTTTGGGGATTAGAGATGCTAGTTGGGATTGACATAAGTGGTAAGAAATTAAGCTTCACACCCTCAAAATTCTTCATGGGTGATGAGCGGCTAGGTATCCCTATGCTCAACCATACGAATACGAGCATTCACACACAATCTGGTCGAACTCCATGGATAGGCTAGTTGTGGTATCTAGATCGTTATACATTGATCGCAGTTCGTTGTCTTCCCACCTGGACTAGTATTTGCTTTGTCACATATGGTTTAGTCCAGAGTGAGGCGTATGATGTGATCCTAACTAATGCTACTTTTAGAGACAATGGAAAATAATCTTGGTTAAACTAATGAGTAATAGGAAATGAGGTCTAAGCTAACCTAAATGCGATGAACATCCATTTCTTAATCATTCGTACACATCTTGGACCTCGTGCACGACTACTACTGGGATTACCAAGCTTAGGTCCTAGGTACGCTACTGGGTTACCAAGTAGTCACACTTGAATGCTCGTGATTAAGTTGTACTCATTTCGCATTTAACAACAAGAATAGTAAATGACGATAAAGAAATATTAACTAAGAGAACAATAAATAACAATAACAATTAACAATAATAATCAAACTATTAAAACTAAGTGAATGCTGCAATGATGAAGTAATCTCGATCTTTATTTCCGGTCATGTGTGCGTCTAAGTACGTCACACTCGACTAAAGGTTCCGTACAATTACAAGCATCACACTGCGGGCATGCACTTGGGAAAATAATCTAACTCCTACAGAAACAAAATGCAAGGGCTTTGCTACAATTACTCGAAGCCTCCTAAATGAGGCAAAAGGCCCTCTTATTTAAAGGCCGGGATAGGCGGCTGTGTAAACGGGGCCACATCGACGCAGGAAGGCTACGTCGACGGGGCCGCGTTGACGCGACCACGTATACGGGCTGCGTCGATGCGACCACATATACGGGCCCCGTATACGTGGCCTAGTCAACGCATTGACTATATAGCACTTCATCAATGGGCCAACAAAAAGATAAACACATCTAGTCTTGGTGGATTCAAGGGTGAAGCCTATTGGAAAAATTAAGGTTAAGAAATTAGGAGAAAGCATTAGTGTAGCAAAGCAAAAAAATCAACCACATATCTGATGCCATTATGACAAAAACAATAGAACAGAAAGTGACTCCCAAGAGTTTGCCAAACCAGGGAAAATGATGAGGCAATGCAATTTTATTAATTTTTATCACAATAAATATATGTGGTTGCTTCCACAACAAACAAGTTATTTCTAAATAAATATAGAGATGTCTAATGGTTTCTCTAACTCTACTCTAACTTTTCTAAAGTAATCTTGAGATTTGATTTAGACCTTCCAAAACATTTTTGGATCTTTCCCAAGTCATCCTAAGATCTTTAGTAATTGTCAATATTTAACAATACACTTTTTATGGATATTCTAGATTTTTCTAGTTAACAATACTAGCACTTATATTTTAATATTTAATAAAGCTATCATGTGGCATTGGTAATTCCTAACAATCATCCCCTCAATGCCAACATGATAAACAAACTTAAAAATGCATCCCTTTGACCTAAATTCTATCCTCCACAACATGTGCACTATTCAATTTCATGCCACATGCAAGTAAGATTACAATATATGTTTTGCCATAACTAAACTATCTATGTGGTTGCTAACAACTTGTATAAAACATAACTTATTGTTGCAAACTGTCATAAGAAAATCTCCATATTTATGACACATGCTTAAACTTGTAGAACCATCATAAGAAAATCTCCATCTTATGATACATACTTATATCTGCAACATAGTTCATTCTGTGATCAAAATAATTCACCCTAGGACCTGCAATAAAAATTTCATCTTAGCAACTAACAACTTGTCTTATATACAATTATAAAATAACACGAGAAATTCATTCCATAAAATCAGCAACTACCCACAAGAACAATCTATCTTGAGAAAATAGAGACAAATACATGCGAAAACACCATTCGTTATGCTACACATACACCTACTAATACTAGGCTAAACATTACACCATTGCTACTAAAATTTGAGTTGTTGAAATTCGTCACTAGAAAACCAATGGAAATGTGCAAATTTGTGAAACAAAATAATAGCTACAAACCAGTAGAATCTCTATCGCAAAAGAGCCAAAACTTATGGAAACCTCACACTTTTGCAACCTTGTGCACAAACCATCCTATTTAACAAGAGGTGCATTAAGAACACAACATCATGTATCTACCAAGGGTATTGAACTTTGAACCTTGCTTTGATACAAATTATTGAAAAAATTGAGGTTAAGAAATCATGAGAAAACATTAGGGTAACAAAGCAGAAAAATCAACCATGCATTTGATGCCATTACGATAAAAATAATAGAACATAAAGTAACTCCCAAGCCCTTGCAATGCAATTCTATTAATTTTCATCATAATAAATACATGTGGTTACTTGCACAACAAGCAAATTATTTCTAAATCAATTTATAGATGTTTCATGGTTTCTCCAACTCAGCTTCTACTTTTCTAAAGTAATCATGAGATTTAATTTGGACCTTCCAAAACTTTCTTGGATTTTTCTAAAGTCATTCTATCTTTAATAATTGCCAATATTTAACAATCTACTTTTTATAAATATTCTAATTTTTTCTAATTGGTGCTTATATTTAAATTTTTAATAAAACTACCATAGCATTGTTAATTCTTAATAAATCTGAGCTTGGTGAATTCGTGAAAGAGTGTGCAAATAAGATATACCTGGAAATGCCTTAAAGCTTCTTACATTGTTATTGAGACTGAAACTGTTATTTCGCTTGTAGACATAACAAATGTGATGAGGTCTTTTGCAGGAGTTTATAATGCATACGCTGCCATTTTCGCACATAAATGAACCTTTCCAGTTGCTTCTCCAAGGCAATAGCGTGCCCACCGTGATGGGCATGTCTAACCCATGAAACAGAGAGAGTCAATCCACGTAAATATCATAAGTTTCAAATCCACTGAACAGTCACCACTCGTGACTTATTTGTTGCCATGTATTTGATATTATTATTATTATATTATATATATTAATCGGTCTTCGAATAAATATCACATGGTTGCATGTTGCAATCTCAGGTGGCTGTTTGTCAACGCCTGTAACTTGAGTGATGTGTGCTTCATTGTAAAATTGATATCCGCGCTGCCACGTTGAAATTGAAAATAACACTAAATTTTATATGTTAAAATGTATACCATTTTTCAAAATTCAGAGATTCCAGGTCATATTTATGCTTTTTTTATTCAAACATGTGCACGTGATTTTTCTTGCATTTCCTGAGCCGGTGAGGATACCAATGATGGAAGCGACTTGGAATGTCTCATATAAAGTTATACCGTAGAGGGTAGACATTTTGCCAATACTAAACATCCTTAAGGTCCACATAGAATTTGAGGTCTATGGTTGGCTTTTCACGCAATGGTATATTTTACAAAAGTATATTTTATTTTTCACGTTGTCTTTATGTAGTTCATCTCTCACCACATATTATGAAAAACAGTAAAAGAATGCAATTTGTTGGGCTTTGGTATGGTAGAAATAATTTTTAAATATAAATTTCCTTATAAACTAATATTTTGCTTTTCAAACATTCTTGAATTTAGGGTTTGTAAACAAATTTTTGGGTTCCACTCAATTTTTTTTTTTGGATTTTGTATAATAGAAATAATTTTTAAATTTAAAAAAAATCAAAACAAAATAAATTTTTTTAGCTATTGGGATTTAGTATCTCCACACAAAAAAATATTTAGTTTTTAGATTTTGGTATCACAGAAATAATTTCTAAATATAAATATCCCCATAAACCAATACTTTGGGTTTCCAATTTCTTTTGGGTTTAGGGTTTGAAAAAATGTTTTGGGTTTTTCACAAAAAATATATTTTTTATGTTTGGGTATTGTAAAAATGATTTTTAAATCTAAAAAAACTCAATATAAAATACTTTATGGTCTTCATATATATACCACTCCTACCTTTATGCAAATCATAACAAATTTCTTTTTATTCCAATTGCTAACCAACAAAGTATTTAGAAATTAAGTTTCAATGGAAAAACAAAATTAGGCTTCCAATTACCTATTTTGGAAAATGAAAGAGAAAATTTAAAAACATAAATAAAAATAAAAATTTTGATTTGAAAAAGTTCATTCCTATAAATGGATAGCACACCAGATGATAGGAAGTATGAGTTAAATCATGAAAGACAACCATGTTGTAGAGATCAAAGAAAAAGAGGCTCAAGGGAGGGATCCTTTGGAGTTGCAAAGATTGGAAGAAGATCACTTACATCAAAGAAGGCATAGAGAAGAAAGGGCATAGACGTGGACACGCTAATGTAATAAGTAGTACATCTCTAAAACATATGATAGATTCAACTAATGAAAATGGAGAAAATATGGAAGAAACTCCTTGGCAACCATTAAATATTTCATAAGAGAGATAGGATGAGGACAAGGGTGTGGACGTAGACATTTTGAAGAAATAAGTAGTACATCTCCAACAAATATGGAAGATTTAGTCAATGAACATGAGGAAAATATGGAAGAGCTTACTCAACAATGGTTAAATAATCCACAACAATGATGTGGATGCAAATGAGAACACAGACATGAATAAAGAAAATTAGTTAGCAATCATTCTAAATGATGAAAATATGCAAGCACCTTCATTGCAATAAGAAGTTCTTTCACATAGGAGATGTGGTTATGGTCATGGTCATGGTCATGGGTGTGGTTGGATTTCTATATATAATGATGATTTGATGGGAGAAGATGAATTACTTTAAGATATAGTAGAGGTTAATACTATAGAATGAAAATGTGCACAAGGTCATGAAAGACAACAACATTTTAGGAAATGAAAAAAATAAGTAGAGATGGCAATGATATTAGATTTAGTTACAAGACTTGCTCAGAAATGGATCGACCAAGATTGTGAATGAAATAGCAACAACATGATAATTCAAATACAATGAATCAATAAATACCATCTAAACTTATGAACAATTAGGTATATTATCCAATTTTTCATAAGTCAAATGCACAAATCATCCATGTAATTACAAAATTTTCAAGTAAGGTTGCTAATTTTAGTGTTCCTCAATCATGTAATATTTGCAATGGAAGCTTTTTAAGTATTTGTATGAAACTTGCAGAAAGGATTGGTCCAACATGTTCAAGGTGTTTAGGAGAAAATAATGAGAATCTTGAATCAAGACAGTGAAGAGATTAAATGCCTTTTGCTGATAATACTATGGATCCATAACCCTAGCCATTAATCTTATTTGGACTATTAGAAATTGAGGAAATGCTTATAGTAAGAATTAACCCTATTTTATAAGTTATGCATGCTATAGGAGGTCAATTACGATATAAAGAATATACTATTAGCTTTATGTGAGACGTATCTAAAACTGTAACTAGACTTCCTTGAAGGATTCATAAGATTCAAATGTTAATACTAAGAAGAATTGATCAAATTAGAACTATTTATAACGTTGTCATAAATAAAAAGTGTGTGTATGTTGTGCTAATGTACAAGAAACAAAATGATCCTTTCTATTAGGATATAGAAATAGATGAGCATGCTTTGGATGATGTTAATGACATAGGAGATGCTAATGTCTTTGAAAGAGTTTGTTATATTACATTATCTAAGAAGGATGGCTAGACGAGATTGTAGATTGATGGTTCTTTGGTTCAATTGAGGTAGGGAAATAGGCATACATCATTTGTAGCATCATGCCCAATTATTCTAGGAAAAAAATTTGATCTCATAAGAGCTTGGTTAGAAAATCTAATGTTGAAAGTTCAAATTATGCATCATGGCCAACACTTTTAGAGTCACCCATTAATGAGTTTAACATAATTGAAATGTTTTCAATGTCATTTCCAACATTGTTTTCACATGGAAAATGTGACTTCCTTAAAAGAAAATCCAAAGGTGTCATGTTACATGAATATGCTAGATATCTAATTTAATATAAGGATAATGAATTTGAACATCATAAAAGATTCATGTATCACAAATATTTTCCTTTCACATTACTAGATAGTATTAATGTTTTTAAAATTGTATGAAATAATTTTTTTTTAATTTTATTTTTAGATACGACATTTACAGCATGATGACAAGACATCATGCATTGGAGTTAATGTCAATAATCTTCAAAAAAAAAAAAAAAAATTACCGAAGCACTATTAACAATTCAAGAATTACTTAAAGAACTACAAAATGCAATGATAGATAATTCTTTGATAATTTGATGAGTTTTGGAACAACAATATGAGGAACATCTTCTTATTGGAGAAAATGTAAAGCATAATTGTTTGATTTGATAAATGAGTTAGGTACATCAACTGTATTTTTTACTCTAAGTACAAAAAATATTTACTAGTTTGACCTACCTAAAGTAATGTTTGGAGAATTACCAAAAAATGTTTCTATAATAAAGAAATGAAAAAAAAAATATTATCAAGAATCCACATATAGTTACTGAGTTTATGCATCCTCTCGTCATGTTGTTGTAGCCACTGGAATGGTCTACCAAGAGGATAGTGCTAGCACACAATGAGGATGAGGAGGATGTAAGGAAGATTAGGAAGGTGAGATTTAATAGTTATGGCAGTCGTGCTTATCAAATAGCTTTAGAAGATATGACTTGTCAAGTATAAATATTGATCAAACATATTATTTTTAGCCATAATGCAATTCAGCATTTGTTAAATGCATACAAAAGCAAGAAAGAATCTTTGTATGATGCTAAGGCTACTAAACTTAATGATGATAATGATCAATGATCAATATTATTTCAAGAGTTTCTTTATTAGAGAATGTACACTTTCATGCTTTTGATGGAAATGGAAAAGCTGGGTATTAAGATTATGCTAAGTTATATAAGGATGAGGGGAAAAAGATTACATTTGGAATTAGCAATTTGGAATATGTCAACATATATTAAATTTTTAAGTTCTAATGAGATTATTAATGATTTTTTTATTAATAATTTAGATGTTTTTTTTATTTAATCTATGTAAAAACATATACTTTTATTATTGGAAGTTGAATGTATTTAGAAATTCTCATATTACCAATAATAGTTATTATATCATAAAATAATGGTTTGGAAAATCTAGGTATTAAGATTATGCTACCTTATGTAAGGATGAGAAGCAAAAGATTATTTTTGGAATTAGTGATTTGAAATATATTAACATAACTTAATCTTATAAACTTTGATAAGATTGTTAATGGTTTTATTTTATTTAGTATCTATATGTTTTTTATGTTTCTTTGTTATCTNGCTTAATCTTATAAACTTTGATAAGATTGTTAATGGTTTTATTTTATTTAGTATCTATATGTTTTTTATGTTTCTTTGTTATCTAATCTATGTAGAAACAAATACTCTTATTGATGAAATATTAATAAGATAGGTTGCATCAATGCATGCTAGTCAATGCATCCTTGTCGACGTATCCCCATTGACACATGTGAGGATGTGTTAACACTGATATAGTCATTGCCCATATAAATGTGTGCACCCTTCACATTTATCATGCCTTTTGATCATAGAGTTAGCCAAATTCTTGCAATTTCTTCATTCCAGAGTTAGAATATTTCCCTTTGAGTGCCCATACTATGGATATATGAGATTTTATGACATTTTATTCAAGTGCCTATGAACGGTAATAAAATTGAGATTTCCTACATGTATTGTAGCACTTAGACTAGTTTAATCTTACTTTTTTGCACTTTACTTTACATATGCTTTCCATTATTGTTCTTAATTAAGCAATGCATATTATTATTCATAAGCAATGTGAGTACAACCATTTCAAGTATAACTTATTAACACTTGGTAATCCTAGCAATGGATACTTGGTAAGCCCAGTAGTAAAAACTTGGTAATCCTATGGCATTAATATCTATTTATAATGTGTACAGTAAATGGGGATAGATACTCCACATTAGGATAGTTAGTTACTGAAAGAGTTAATTAGTTATTCAATCTAATTATTATATCATATTTGATCACCTAGCTATTAGTAGAGAAATAATAAATTAATTATAAAAATACATATTTTATGCCTTAACCACACTTAACCATACATACATCTAGAGACAAGTGTGGATTAAGAAGACAACAATCTACAACTCCATGATTTACTAATTAGAAATATCAACTACTTATGAAACTAAGTCTACAAAATTTGACTAGATTGGTAATGAACGCTTGTGATTCAAATGGTTGAGCATAAGGGATACCTAATACTCATCATTGGCACTATTGATGAAAACTTAGTTTAGCTAAGTGCACTAAATATTATTAATTAGTGAACTTTTATATAATTGTTGTAAGAAAAACACAAAGAAAGATCATTCATAATAATAATAATAATAATACTAAAATTATCTCAAGGAAAACTTAAGACATAGTACTAAAATGCCTTCTGCTCACAGGAATTAATCTCCACCACATGGGAACAAATCCAATGGGCAACAAGAAAGGATGTAGAGGACTATTAGTGAGAAGCCTTAGTAGCTAAAATTTATCTATGCTCATTTGAATTCCTATTATCTAGACTTCACCTTTACTCTTCACTAGGATGAGTAGTTATGTTGGAGATATATGGACTATAGCATTGTGTTACTTCTTGATCAATCCATTTCCACCATGCTCATGGCCCAACTTATGAGACTGGGCATTGAAATAATATGACCTAAGTATGAAACCATGAATCAAATCTCTTGGTATTATCAGCCTATAGAAGTGAAACTCTGTAAAAAGAAATGTATGGAGGTCATCTATGAAGCTTCCAAAGGTAAAAAACTTTCACCATCATTATTCCTACTATAATGTCCCATCCCTTGTTAAGGGTAGAAATGTATTGTAAAAATGTAATTAACCTTCAAATGAAGGGATGCCTCGTTATGAGGAGTTATAAATATTCATGTATCCCTTGGGAATGGATTTGACTTATGCCATTTAAGGCTTGGTTTAGTCATCGTGTTGAGCATAGAGTTGCGAAGCCTAGAATGGCAAGTGATCAGAGCCAAATGAAATGTAGATAAAATGTGGGACTTCTTAGATCAGAAATTTAAAACTACTCTTAAAATTTTGGAGGATAAGATAGAGTAAGGGAGTAGTGAGTGAGAGAGAAGGAGAAGGAAAGATACATAAAGAAGTTATCATCAACAAAAAGGTAAGCCTGCAATGATTTATGAGATTGCATATTTAAAAATAGATGATGATGGATGTGATATCTTCTAATATGACATCCTAAAGGACATTGTCTTGTATTGTTGCATCTACCAGAATATGGGGTGTATGCCCTGAATCTAAAATTTATAAAAAGGCAATCACCTAGGAGATTTCCTTGCCCATAAGACAATTACAAGTAGTAGGTCCACCAAACATAGTATTATCTAAGTGAAACACCATCTCAATCTTAGGACCAATATCATTAATGGCAAAATCCATAGTCGTGGGGCATGCCACCGCCGTGGTAGTAATATCCTTACTGGTAGTTAGATCCTTATGGATATTATGTCCAACAACATGTCTCTTCTTGTGATTCTACAAGCCACACTCCTTTCTCATATTATTACTACCCTCTCGAATAATATCAAATGTCTACTTCAAGAAATGAGTCTCCTTCCACTTATCCTCATCCATATCCATCACCTAACTCTGTGTCTAACACCACTGTCTTACCACTTATTCCACCTATGCAGGGAGAAATTCCACTAGAACCACAACAAAGAAACAACATGAGGGCAATTAATTTACAACCAGATATCCATCCAAGTTTTTCTAAGTAGAAGCCTTAGAAGAGAGTTTTCTTTAGAACCAATAGTCCACAAAAGTCCTCACAAACACCTATGGCTGCTAACGTTGTATCAACTACTTCTAAAAATACCTATGAGCCCCGTTCAAACCAAACCTCCTCTAATATTCATACTGTCATGTTGATTCATATACTCATTGATTAGATAAAGGTAGACCACCTTCCTAGAAAAAGATATGATCTTGGGAGTCACCTTAGCTATTTGTAGATTATAGGAAATTGATGAGCATCAAAGTGCCATGTAAATGGGCCCCTATTGACATGGCCTCGTTGATGAGTCCCATTTATGTGGTGTTGCCCAATTGACAAGGCCACATTGACATAGCATTTGCTACGTCTATAGGGACCTATCAACATAGCCTAGTAATAAAATCTATAAATACATGCTCATAGTTGTGTTTATGCAATTCTTTGGTTAATAGAGTAGCCAAACTCTTGCAATTTTATTCTGTAGTCTTAGAGAACAATTAGTGAGTGCCCGTAGTATGGATTTGAGTTAGTTTTACGGTGTCTTATTTGAGTGGCAATGTACCTAGACACATTCCATGAATGACAATAAGATTGAGATTGATTCTTATTCATTATAGCACATTGACATAGATTACATTTACTTTTCATGCAATTTATGTTTCATGTAGTTAGTTAATATTTACGTTTCCATGCATGTTAATGAATTAGAAAAATGAGCATAACCAATTTTGAGCATAAACATGTATTCGCTTGGTAATCCTAGTAGCATTATTACTTGGTTCGCTAAGTAGCATAGTGCTTGGTAATCCCACTAGTGGATACTTGGGTTTAGAACATGTACAACAAGCTAGGCACAAACACTCATCATCTAGAGGGTAGTTTAGAATTTACTTTCTATTGCTAATTAGTTAAATAATTGATTTCTTTATTTTCATTAGGAGTAGCCTAAGTTCAAAACAACATCAAGAATCATATGCCTCACTTTGGACTAAACCATACATGACAAAGCTACCACTAGTCCAAGTGGGAAGATAGTGAATTGTAATCAAGGCATAATGATCTAGATGCCACAACTAGTCCTATTTGTAGAATTTGACTAGATCATGCGTGAATGCTTGTGATTCATATGGTTGGGTGTAGGGGGGTACCTTGCCACTCATTATTGGCACTATTTCTAAGTATGGTGCTAGTTATCTAGATTAGTTATATCATACATGATTGCTGTAAACACATTAACAATTTATCTTTCAGAAAACATTAAGTCACACACATCATTAACTAACAAAAATGTCTCTTGTACAAGGAAGCGATAATGCATTGTATGGAGAGAACATTCATTAGAGAAATAATGAGATATATACTAAAGAAATTTAGAGTGACCAACCTTATGTGGGGGTTTCATATGTTCATAACCACCTTGAGTACACTCAAGGACTACATTCACCTAAGGCAAATAATCCTAGAGGAGATGAAATAAGTCCTAGACCAAGGGAGGCATCAAGGCCTAGGACCTCCTGAAAACCTAGAAAAGATACATCAAGGGATCATGGGGAACACTATAGAAGCCATGGAAACTCTCCTAGTTCCTCATCTTTCTCTTCCTCTTTAACGTCTAGTTCTAACAAAGATGAATGTAGGTATAGAGATTGAGCTCTAGTATGGGGTCAAAATAAGAATAGAAATTGAGCCCAAGGGCAAAATCAAAGACATCAAAATGAACATAGACAAAATCATCACAATTAGATAAATAGAAATAGAAATTTTCACCATGACATTTTTGATGATAGTGAATCCTTGTTGGCCATTAAGAACATGATGCAGATCACAGAGGTAGTTAAAATACCCCACAGACATCACAAGGAAAGTTTCATCAAAAGGCTTGATATGAATAACATCCCTAAATTTATGGGAGGCTATAATTCTAAACCACAACATCATTTGCAAGCCTTCCATGATGATTTTATTTTACAAAACATTGAAAGTGGATGGAAAAAGCTTAAGCTCTTTCCTAGGATACTAATAGACAAAGCCAAAGTGTGGTATAAATTGTTGAAACCAAATTCAATCCATCGGTGGTCCACAATGCTAGAACTCTTCAATGAGGAATACCAAACCTATGTGAGGGTGTCCAACTTAAGGAAAAAAATCCAAGGATGGAAACAAGAACAACATGAACCCTTGGATATGGCCCTAGATAGATAATATTCTCTACCAAATAAATTTCTACGCCATGGTTTCTCTCAAGATGAGAAAATTTTTCACATCATAGATGGGCTTCATAGTCAAATGAGAAAGACCCTTGGGATGTATGCTCAAGGTCAATTATATGAACTAGGAACCCATCAAATCGAAAAGCTAATTAGGTATGTGGTAAAAGAAGAAGGAGAGCTATGTGAATAAGAGAATGTTGAGAAATATCACTAGGATCCAACTCTTCAAAAGAATAGGATCCATTTCTTTGATAAGGAAAAAGAAACAGCTCTCAATGAGATGATTTCACAAAAAATCTTGCCAATGAAACAATCTATTACTAAACTTTAGGCAAGGCTAGATAAAATGTCAAAATGGATAAATGAGAAAGTTACAACTTGCATAGAAATCGTAGAGGAGAGAGTAATGCAAAACAAATTAAGTGACCACCACAAAAGGAGGAAAAAGAACTAAGAAACATCTAGGAACACCTATCAATAAAAAGGAAAAATGGCTATAGGAGAAGAGGCTATAGACTTAAGCACTGAAGCAGATGATGGATGTGACATCTGCCTATATGACCATCCAAAGGGATATTTCCCAATCATGTTACATCTACATGAGTATTGGGATTTTGTGTTGAATCCCAAGTTTGTACAAAAGCAAATGTTGAGGAAATTACCTTTCCACAAGGTAATTATAGATAGTCCTACAACCAATCGTACTATCCTAGTGGGAATTATTACTAGCCTCAATACTATCATCCAACATAGTGGCAAAATCCATAGTCATGGGGAAGGCCATCATCAAACTAGTACTACCCTTACTACTAGCTAAACTCATACAGATATTATGTTCAACAACTTGTTTCCCCTACTAGTTCTACTTCCTCTACTTCAAATCATTACTACCACTCTCTTGAATATCATCAACCCATAACATCTTTGGAAGGATCACCACATCCTTCATCATATCCTCTATCTTCTCATACTTCCCTCCACCATATGTCACCACCAGTAATACAAGAAGGTTCAACACCATGACATCAATGAAAGAATGCCACTTTGTTGTAAACATGCACAGAAATGATAATGCTAGTAGATCTCTACCACAATCTCAAAAATGTCCTTTCCTTAGGATGGTTCCCATGCATAAGCACAACACCTGTGGACCTACTAACTCATCCAAACTAGCACAATGTTAATTAAGTGCAACATCCTTCCTTTCACAATCAATGTCCTAGAATTAGACGCAAAGGCCAACATCCATCATTACTCTAACACCTAACAAAAATGATGAACCTATTGTTGTGGAGAAACAGAAGAATCCATACATCACTACTAATAGTAAAGAGTGTAGTTGTGGGCTGAAAATTTAAAATATTAACAAATCCCACAACAAACATTAGGATCAAGTATGTGAGGAACAACCAATCTATGTAGTAGCCACTAAACCAAAAGACACCTAGTGGCTTGAAAATGAGAATATAAAACTATTTCAAAGATGCATGAAAGCAACCAATCCACTTATTAGTTCTAGACTTAAGAAATGGACCAAAAAAAGGACTTAGATGCATATATCTTACACTTTGATTATACACCAAAAGATAATATTAAACATGGAGACCCAGGAAGTAAAATAGAAAATCAAGAAGAAGAAGAAAACACATATGGACCTCCAAAAATGGAAATACCTTCAAGTCGAAATGAAGATATGTCTTCAAATGATCCAAACGAGACTATCACCAATGTTAGATGTGCTACCACGTGATTAATTAAATTAGTAATAGTGATAGATGGAAAATCAGTGGTGTATACCTAGGGGATTGTGTAGTCCATCTCTCAAATGTGCAGCCATAAGATTAGTCATGGGGGAGATGCTCCATCTTAGTTCAAGAACTAATAAGGATTTTTCAACTTTTTTGTTTTACAATTTTTTTATCATTTTCCTATTACTTCCAAAATTTTTTATTCTTCATATGTTTTTCATTTCTTAATATTTTTCTTTTCTCTATATTTTTCTCTTTTCTTAAGTCATTATCTTTATGCTTTATGAATGTATTTCATGTTTTTGTTGATAATATTACCAAGTCATGATGTAGAAGTCAATGCTATGTGTTGGGCTTTTGTTCTATGCTATAAAGATGATTGGTAAGTAATTGTGTAAAGTACCACCTCATCCATCCCTCTAGTTCCCTGAATAAATGGTATTTTTCATTGAAATAATTTGGTTCTCTTTTCATGAAAATAAAATTAATCAATGATCACTGTACCCTAAAGAAAGAGGGAACAACCAAGGAGGAATGTTAAGGGTATGACCTCAAGAGGACTTGTTGTGTTTTTGTCTTCTCTTCCTTCATGTGGTTTATGACTCCTCTTGGAACGTATCATCACTCCTTCATTGATCAATAAAAAGGAAGCTTTGTCTTTGCATGGTATGGTTCCCATTGAAAAAAAAAAAAGAAAAAAGAAAAAAAAAAGAGAAAGACAAAAAAATATAAAAAACAATATGGGTATTCAAAGCACACCCCTCAAATATAATAATAGACTACAAGCACGAGTTATGGGGTTGGAAAGACATGTTACCCATGCCTGAAGACATCGCTCTAATAAAGGCCCTTATTTCCTTCTTCTCTTTTCTTCTCATTTTGGAGTGATGATTGTTCTTTGAGATGGTTGTAGACTAATGGTGGTTGGTAGGATGGGACACATCAATGTGAGGTCACTGTTCATGGTATGGACTTGGTCTGAATTTGCATGGATAGGTATGCTAATAATTTTAATCATATTTTTTACAAGAACCTATTTTAGACATGGTCAAGTACCTTACATCTTGATGTTTGCAATCCTTCTTATCCCATTATTCACCTCACTACCACATGTGATTATGAGCCTTTTGATTTTTTGTAGTATAGGGCAACATTCCAACCACTATAGTTATGTGTTGTTTGGAATACAGGCATGATCTACATTTAACTTCTTGGATACTCATGGACATTTGTAGCAGTGGTTATGCAAGGGCATTATGGTAGAAGCTTACTTTGCAAAGGAGCCACTTGCATAACTTTTTTTGATCATGGCTTTGAACTAACCTTCACATCTTCAAAACAATTAGTGATGGTTTCTCTAAATTTATGTATAATTTTGAATATATTTCTCATCCATTTCATTAATTTCTCCTACTTTTCTATTTTCATATCCATTAATATTTCTTGGCCATATTCTAAATTAGACCTTTGGTTTCAATTGTTTGAAAACTTGTGTGCTTCTAGAGTTATGCTTATTAGTCATGGGGGCTAGGGATGTCTTCTTTGAAATTTTTCTAGCATCATATTTTTGAACATCATGGTAACTAATAGTAATTAATCAAAATAATGTGAATAGCTTGATGATTTTAGTTACCTCATAGCCTTGGGCATAGTATGCTATCATCACCTTGTGCTTAAACAAAAACTAAGGGATCCAAAAGGGTTAATTATTAAGGAAAATTTACCAAAAGTAATGTTGATCCTTTATTAACTACAGGTGATGCTAAAAGAAATGCCTATGGAAAAAGGTCTTTTTCCAAGCACAAAAACAAAGCCAAGAGGAGGACAATGGATGATATTCCCATGGACAAATCATAGCAGATATAAGATACTAGCTCAAGCATCACATGTTTACTAGATCCATGGAGTGAGGAGAAGAAATTTCAATCCATCCTTTAAGAATGTTCCACATAACTAGAGAAGCATCGACATAACAATATAGATTGAAAATCTACCACTACTATTAGCAACAAGAAGAATCTTCTTTAGTGAATTTTTGAAGACCTCTACAAATTTTGTAATCTTCAATGTTTATCTAGTATCTTTGTCACTCTATCATTTTATATGCATCCACTAGAATAAAATTTTTGTAATGTGGCACTCAATTTTGTTATGTCAAGAGTTAGTAAATAATCCCATACCTTCCCAATTTTGTAAAGGAACTTAAGGACAAAATTTCATTCAGTCATGAGGGTATGATGAACATCAAAGTGCCATGTTGATGGGCCCCTCATTGATGTGGCCTCATTGACATGGTGTTTCCTCATCAACATAGCATTTGCTACATCTATAGGGCATTGTCAATGTAGCCCAATAATAAAATCTATAAATATGTGCTCACAGGTATGTTTATACAATTCTTTGATCAATAGAGTAGCCAAACTCTTGTAGTTTTATTCTATAGTCTTAGGGAATAGTCAGTGAGTGCCCATAATGTGGATCTGAGTTAGTTGTAGGGCATCTTATTTTAGTGGAAATGTACCTAGACACATTCCATGAATGATAATAAGATCGAGATTAATTCTTATTCATTATAGCACTTTGACTTAGATTACATTTACTTTATATGCAATTTACGTTTCATGTCCTTAGTTAATATTTACATTTCCATGTGTGTTAATGAATTGGCAAAATAAGCATGACTAGTTTTGAGTGAAAACATATTTGATTGGTAATCCCATAGCATTATTGCTTCATTCACCCAGTAACATAGTGCTTGGTAATTCTAGTAGTCGATACATGGTTTAGGATGTGTATAGCAAGTTAGGCATAGATACTCATCGCCCATAGGCTGGTTTAGACTTTACTTTCTATTGCTAATTAGTTAAATAATTGATTTCTTTATTGTCATTAGGAGTAGCCTAAGGTTGAAATAGTATCAAGGATCATATGCCTCACTTTGGACTAAACCATACATGACAAATCTACTAATAGTCCAAGTGGAAAGAGAGTTAACTGTGATTAAGGAATAATGATCTAGATGCCGCAACTAGTCCTATCCATGAAATTTGACTAGTGTGTGCATGAATGCTTGTGATTCATATAGTTGGGTAGAGGGGGTAGCTTGCTGCTTATCAAAAATGATCTATGCAAGTGTTGGCAACCATTTGGGATGCAACTACCAATGAGTGCCTTAAATAGGATTTAGGTGCTCATTGATCTCTAGCCATACAAAGGCCCAAATATCTTCAAATAGACCCAGTAGTGAAACATGAGTATGTGTTTATTACTGTGAATGTTGAAATAGTTGGGTTGTGTATAAAACTATAATTGGTTATCATGAAAGAGATTTAGCCAACTTTGTAAAATACTACAAGTTGTTGGAAATTCCTATTTTGTTGAATTACTTAGTCTATAAGGTCCTTATAATACCTACTTGTAACAAATAAAATTTTGCAAAAACCGTTTGAGTACAACTTTGCCAATCTACTTCTAATTTTTCCCAGAGAGAGAAAGTTCCACAAGAAAACTTAAAATAGAGCAAGATTTAATGGAAAGAGAGAAAAGAAAGCAGATTTGTGTAAAAATATTAAATATTTAAGCAAGGTAAATTAATATGAGGAAACACTTCATAATAAAGTTATCCCTAATTTAATATCTATGAATTGTTCAAATTTTCTAGGGTAAAACAAGCAATTTCTTAAAGACAATCCTACTATACTACTAAAAATTGCTGCATAAAACATCATGTACAAGTCTCTATTTTGGCTAGATAATAGTTGTAAATGATTTCATACAATAGAGCTTTCAAAGATTTGACAATTTTTGATTGAAATACCAAAGGAATATACTTTAAAAAAAATCAAAAAGCTATTTCAGTCCTATCAAAATACCAAAGATTTTTTGAACCCTCTAGACTATTGAATTGCTCAACTGGCTTGTCTACAGTAGAGGCTCTCTTATAGCAATCCTAACAGCAATATTAAACATTACATAATAATGAACTTCTCTATTAAATTACTCTTGAGGCTTCCCAACATGAGCTCTTCTATGATAAACCTTAATAAGAGTTTACTATCATGCTATAATCATTTTGGTTTAGTTGTTTTCTATTGCCTTAGTTCAAAATGTATCTATGACATTGTTGACAAATGAGGATAACGATGAGGTTCTACTTCCACGGTAGAGATAGGCGATGCATACAAAGTAGAAGTAGGTTTTCAATTTATAATATTAGCTTTTTTGCTATCAAGGATGCGTGAAACCCTTGATGAAACTTCCTGTCTAATGCCTTCGCTTATGCGGTAATTCTCCTCATAGACTGACACCACCGTAATATCCTGGTAGCCCATTGTCACGCATGGAGGTTCCATGAAAAAATCTACCAATAAAATTTTCTTTTCTTCCACAACAATAGCAACTAAAAGCATTTTGAATTGGCTATTCTTTCCTACTACCTCTATGCAAAGCAAGGGAGCTTTAATTGCAAACACATACCACAATAACCTTTCTCTATTTGTCTCTATTTTGATGATACTAGAGTGAGCAGGTTTAGGAGGTGCATTGTTCATTAGGTAAGATATTGCAGTGACTCACACGATTATGAGCAAATCTAATGCCTTATTTTGCCATCTCTGGGTAATTTCGCAACCATGTCATTTTTTGCACATATCCTAAAATCGCAACATCCCAAGAACCCAAATTTTCATAGGTATTTCCTTGAATTCATTAGTGGTTTCATCAGTTTCATCAATTTGCCCATCATGATCTAGAACTCTGCATCTAATTTTTGATAAATATTTTCTTGCTGAATGAGCATCTAACAACACATCACATAACTTATTCAATTGTTTAAAATTGATTTTTACTTAACATTGGGATCTCTAAAGTGTAAGGTATATACACTTTAATAAATTTGATTTTGATCACCATTACGTGTATGCCAATGACATCAACCTTGCTTTTTGAACTTTGAGGCTTTTTCATTAATTTTTCCTCACCACGATTTATATATATTTAATTATTATGCTCTTTTTCATTACCCCAATCTTGATTTTTCATTATCAGAAATAAACTAGGGAAATAAAAATTTGCTTCATGTAATGGTTTAAAGGTGTCAACATTTTTCCTCCTTTTACACATTAGCTGTGAAAATAATTTTATTGGAAATATCCTTTACATAGAAAAATGGAAATCTTTTTTGAGGAAAACTTCCATCAAACTTAAGGTTCAATGCAATAAAACCTTTTATCCTAATAAAAATTAGGGAATTGTACAAACAAAGCTTTATATAAACTATTTAATGGATGGGAAGTGGATAGTTAAAATAACTTTCTTGGAAATCCTTTTGTTCTAAATCCTCCATGCACTATTTCAGTTGTAACAAATGCATTGCCTTCATCCTTGCTTTCTTCAACTATTCTTGTTTCCTTTGCATCTACCTCTTTTGCTAATTCTTGTGGCCTATTCCAATTAGATACTTCTATATCTTAAGATACAAATGCCTCTTCTCAAGAATAATCTTGGTTGAAATTTTCTTGATTTTATATTTGACTACCACATTCATGAAATCTACCCCACACATTAGCTTCTATAGAGAGTCCACCAGTAAGAAACATGAACTCATCAAAAAGACAAAGTAGGAATGGACTTTCTTTTGATGCTCCATAGGCTTTTTCTTTGCAATAAGCTCTTAGAACATGTTCTAGGTAGCATCCCATTACATTTGGGATAAATGGTCTTCCCATTTCTCTCTCACCAAGAACCATCCTTTCTCAAACCTATACTCTTTGCTAGCTTTCTTTATTCACACTTTGAACTTGAAAATGATGTAATCTTAAACAATCCATGTCTCCTCTTATAGTAGTAAATAAATTTAAAATTCCCACCAAATCTTGCTAACCAACCTTGCCACCTTTGTCCATATTAATTGCTTTGTAATCATTATACATATGCCAATTTGAATTTTACTATTCGGTTGTTGGAATTACTTCCCATTAAATAATTAATTAACCACCACTTCCACATTACTCATCTTAAGTAATGATTACTTAGGATAATATAAATTTAGTAATTCAACCAATATTTTTAATTAAATATCTTTAAACTCATACTTAACATGAACANCAAGGCACAACCATCATGTATATTTTTACTTTGAATATCTTCTATGACTTATTCATATTTTATCACCTTTGCTGTTCCATGAAATGGCTAAATGTGCCAACACAACCTTGCCACCTTTGTCCATATTAATTACTTTGTAATCATTATACGTATGCCAATTTGAATTTTACTATTCGGTTGTTGGAATTACTTCCCATTAAATAATTAATTAACCACCACTTCCACATTACTCATCTTAAGTAATGATTACTTAGGATAATATAAATTTAGTAATTCAACTAATATTTTTAATTAAATATCTTTAAACTCATACTTAACATGAACATGTGTTAATTTTTATTTTATTTTATTTTAAAATACTAAATAGACTTATTTAACCATATGGATAAAACATATATGTCATGGTTAAACATGACATTAATCTAATGCATGTTACTACAAAGTGTAGACATAATAATTCCTATATACAAAATTTTATTATTTATTACTATATATATTCAACAACATTATAATTGCATACTTATATATATTATTATACTATGTAAATATATTAATTTGTATAGAGATATTTAAGTCATGGGTAGTTATCTAAAATAATGTTTTATATGTAAAACATTATATGGAAACTACAATTCCATACCATCTAATATTGATAATTTATAAGTATCCTTGGACAATTGTTTTGTAATCTGAAATGGACTAATCCATGTTGGTGTGAACTTATTCAGTGTCTTCATATTCCATAGCAAGACAAGGTCTCCTATTCAAAAAGTTCTTTTCAAAACTTTTTTCTCAAACCACCTTTTGACTTGAGATGTACTTTTTAACAAATTATCCTTTACTCTATCTCAACTTCTCTCTTGATGAGCAAGGTCATAAAACTTGTATCTTTATTAGTTTTCTCACTATACCTTTGTATAAAATTTGAAGTTGAACTTATAATCTTATTTGTAATTCTTGTGGGAAAACCATAGACTAAATTATAAGGTGTTGTTCCAATAGCCTCCTTAAACCTAGTACGATCTATCCATAATGTAGATTGTAGATAATCAATCTAATTTCCTAAATTTCCATCCATTAATTTTTTAATGTACAAAATAAGCTTTTTATTT
Organism: Gnetum montanum; assembly: GCA_015680685.1. Taxonomy (NCBI): domain Eukaryota; kingdom Viridiplantae; phylum Streptophyta; class Gnetopsida; order Gnetales; family Gnetaceae; genus Gnetum; species Gnetum montanum. The sequence continues at coordinate 197,249 of MNCI01007401.1, forward strand.
GTAGATTTAGCAAAGGCATTTTCTTGAGGATAATAGTTGGAAGAAGAAAGTATGAAAATGGATTTTTTTATGCCCATGTTATGAATCTTCAAGTTAAAAAAAATGAATCCTTTATCAAATACTAATACTTCAGGTAGACCGAAATGACTTAAGATTTCATCTTCCAAAAACTTGATTAAATCTAATATTGAACTTCAAACCATTTAGTGAAGTAATTAGTAGTTGTGAGAATAAACTTATCCCCAATTCTTGAAGGAGTAATTGTGCTAATGAAATCCAAACACCATTACTAAAATGGTCTTTCCACAATTACTAGTTTTAAGGGAGCTTTAGTCTTTTTGATTTTTGGTCCATGGGTTTGACATTTATAACATCTTTGAACTTTCAAAACAATATCTTGATACATACTAGGCCAATAATATTTGTATCAAAGTATATGTTGCATAGTTAATTTAGGGGATTCATAAAATAAATTAGAATGATCGTGGAATCATTCTCAGATGGGACCAATTTGATCATTATGAATGCATTCCAACAAAACCCNGGTCATAAAACTTGTATCTTTATTAGTTTTCTCACTATACCTTTGTATAAAATTTGAAGTTGAACTTATAATCTTATTTGTAATTCTTGTGGGAAAACCATAGACTAAATTATAAGGTGTTGTTCCAATAGCCTCCTTAAACCTAGTACGATCTATCCATAATGTAGATTGTAGATAATCAATCTAATTTCCTAAATTTCCATCCATTAATTTTTTAATGTACAAAATAAGCTTTTTATTTGTAGATTTAGCAAAGCCATTTTCTTGAGGATAATAACTGGAAGAAGAAAGTATGAAAATGGATTTTTTTATGCCCATGTTATGAATCCTCAAGCTAAAAAATGAATCCTTTATCAAATACTAATACTTCAGGTAGACCGAAATGACTTAAGATTTGATCTTCCAAAAACTTGATTAAATCTAATANTCATTCCCTTAACTATTTTGCATATTTCCAATGAAAACCTGTGACCTTGGAGCTTTATAAGCCACTTTCCTCTTTTCAATCCAATTTTCTTTTGTGCTAAAAATTGTTTAATTGTAGGTTTGATTAGATAATATGAACCAATGAGCTTTCTAGATAATATTTAAAATGCTAAAGTGCTTTAATAACTACAAATTCTTGTTTTTCCAAGTCTAAATAATTTAGTTCAAAACCTTTTAACTGATACCTAAAAACTCCAATTGGTTCATCTTGACCTTCACTCTTTTGAGATAAAATGGCAGTAATGGAATCATTGGAAGCAAAAGCATATAACCAAAAATCTTCCTTTAATTTAGGTTTTATCAAATATGAAGCCTCTTGAATGGCCATTTTAATTTTAGCTAAGGCTTTCTCTGATGCTAGCATTTTCCCTACTTGGATGTCTTTCTTTAGCATATGTATCAAAGGTTTAGTAATTTTGGTAAATCCAGGGATAAATTTCTTAACAAAGTTTATCTTTCCAAAGAAAGATCTAAAAGATTTTTTACTTGTAGGATGCTCAATATTTTGTAGTGCTTGAAGTTGATAATTATCTATAGCAATTCATTCTTGACAAATCACGTGGCCTAGTAAACTCCCAAATTTAACTTCAAAGATACACTTCTTAGAGTTTAATGAAATACCATACTCACAACATTTGTCAAAAACTTGTTGAATATGACCAATATGATCTTGCATTTTTTTTGAGGATATGGTAATATCATCTAAATAAACCATAACAAATTTACCTATTAAACCCTTAAAGGCTAAATCCATTGCTCTCTAAAAAGTAGCTCTGGCATTTGACAATCCAAATGGCATTCTTTGGTAAGTGAAAGTTCCCCATTTGGTGATAAATGCTATCTTATATTTATCATTTTTATCTATCATGTTCTGATTATAGCCTAAAAAATCATCTAAGAAAGAATATACTTGACAACCTCATACTTTGATCAACATCTCATCAACTCTAGGAAGTGGATACTTATCCTTCTTCAAAGCTTCATTCAAATTCTTGAAGTTTACACAAAGCCTAATGTTACCATTTTTCTTTCTTACCAAAACAAGGTTAGCAAGCATGTCAAATATTGAATTGGATATATGATTTGGGCTTATAATAACTTCTTGATCTCAACTTCCATAGTTGGTTCAAATGATAGATTGAATTTCCTTTGTTTTTGCTTAATGATTTTACAACCTTCTATTAAAAGAATTTGATGTGTCATCACATCTGGTCTAAAAGCTTTAAGATCATCATAATACCAAGAAAAATTGTCCAAATTATTTTTTTAGGAGTGATAACAAGTTTTTCTTGAAAACTAAATTCTTTTCCTTTAAGATATTTAACATCTTTGGCATCTCATTAGATATAAGATTTACTTCTTCAAAAGCTTGATCATCAAGATTTTGTATAT
>MNCI01007407.1:13864-25086 GCA_015680685.1 Gnetum montanum
ACATGAGGTTTATAGGCTAGAAGGTTCGATCCATTAGTCCATTGAAGACCATGGAAGAGACTAGGAACCGAAGCATCCAAATGCAAATTCTGATGAATGAAGTGAAAGTCTATCGAGGCAATGGTGCATAATTCTGGAAGCCCCATATAAGTTTTCGAACATATCCCAAGTAATCCACTGATTGGTGAGACGAAGACAACTAAGGGAAACAACTCCCTTTTGAAACCAGATGGTGGCTACCCTGGCATTTGAGGTGGCTAGAGGAGCAGGACATAGGGGCAACCACCAAGGGCAAATCTTAGAAAAAAGAGTAGGATTGATATGTATATTATTCCAATTCACATGAGAATGTAAGACCTGCCAAGCCTTCCAAATGCTTTTGAAAACATGTGTTCCAGGAATGATAATGTCGTGAGGAGAAAGGATCCAATTAATAGGGTGGATACCCTTCCAAATAGACCTATTCTTAGGGAATGCTTGTCGAAGCCTTAACTGAAGGAGATTCCCTATAATGTTGGGGGCATCTAGGTGCTGAACCAACCACTTAGCGACAAGGGTGAGACCTTGCTTAAAGGAGTTCAAAAGGCCCAATCCGCCTTTGTTCTTAGGAAGAGTTACTATATTCCAGGCTACACGATGAAAGCCTTTTTGAGAGTCCTTAGATGACCACATGAAGTCTCGAAATAAACGTTCAAGCTTTTGATAAGAAGCATGGGAAGGGGCCCAACATGACGAGTAATAAACATGGGTAGAGGCACAAATAGACTTACAGATTAGATACCTTCCGGCAAGGGTGAGGGGTTTGGTTTTCCATTTTTCCATTTTTCTGTGAATTCGAGCAATTACTTGGTCCCAGAGCTCGGACGTTGGGCCTCTAAAGCGAAAGGGAATTCCCAAGAGCTTAATGATCTCATGATCTTGAGTACGCTTCCAACTATAATTGGGCAAATGACTGTAGTTATTGGTGAAGCTATAAACAGAAGATTTTCGCCAATTTATGACAGATCCCGAGAGGGAGCAATATTGCTCTACTCGAGACAAGAGACACTGCACATTATCCGCATTGTTTTGAATAAGGAAAAATGAGTCATCAGCGAAATGCATATTGAGGAGCTGATGTTGAGGAGAAGATAGAGGAACCCCAAATAAAACATTGTTTTGAATATCCAAGCTGATTTGATGACAGAGAAAATCAGCCGCTATGATGAAGAGATAAGGAGCGAGAGGGCAACCTTGCCTAACAGACCTATGAATAGAAAAGGGAGAAGTGATGCCGAAGGTAGTCGCGATTCGCGCAGTAGCATCTGAGAATAAGCATTCTACCATATGAATGAACTTAGGGCCAAAACCCAATTTAGTCATGGTTTGGATAATGAAGTCCCACTTAATGTTATCATAGGCTTTAGCGTAGTCAAGCTTCATCAGGAGGATATCCTGACCCTCATCCTCAGCCCACTTAAGACCTTCCCAAGCAGCCACCACATTATTTAATATGTATCTTCCCAGAACAAAGCCAGTCTGCTGGGGGGAAATAATAAAGGCAAGGACTTTCTTTAATCGCAAGGCCAAACACTTTGCCCAAATTTTGTAAACCACATTAAGTAAGGTGATAGGTCGCCAATTGGAGATACAAGTTGGATCTCCTGTTTTAGGGAGAAGACGAATAATCCCTTGGTTTAAGATTGGTCCCAAAGAGCCAGTAAGCGTAGCCTCTTTGATAACATGGAAGAGGTCAGAACCAACCAGATCCCAATGCTTTTGGAAAAATTCAACTGGAAAACCATCATAACCCGGGGCTTTCCCAGGGCTTAGGTTAAAGCAAGCCTGTCGAAGCTCAACTGGAGTAATATCGGCTTCTAAAATTGTCAGCATAGAAGAATTAACCAGTTTAGGATAATTTAGAGTGGCTGCCGCGAAGGATGCAGGATCCATAGGAGTAGTGGTGAATAAGGCCTCAAAGTGTTCTTTAAGATAAGAGAGAAGACTATTTTGGTCAGTGATAATGGAACCATTTATGGAGAGTTTATCTAAAGAGGGTGAAGGGGGGGATCGGTTAAGGTACTTAAAGAATTCCTTACAGTGCTCGTCTTGTATGTTTAGCCAAGTGAGTCGACTTTTAATCAAGGCACCTTGTGCCTTATATACTTCCCAATGTTGAAAGGCAATACGGGCTCTGGCAAGCTCCCCTTGAAGGTGACTATTGAAGGGATCATCAGTTAGTTTAGTCGTAAGGTGCTCAATGGTAGAGCATATGTTGGTGTACTCTTGCCGAGAGCGAGAGGCAACTTCCTTACCAAAATGACGAGCGAAATTCCTAACTCTACTAGTAGTTCGAAGCCACCAGTGGATCCAACCCGTTGAACCTAAGGGTCTTGGTTCAGCATTCCAAAGGCTAGAAAGAAGTTGTTGGGCGGAAGGAGAAGAGAAACATTGGTTATGTAACCTAAAGAGATGATAATTCCGTCGTTGGTGGTCATTATGGATTTGCATAGATAAAGTAATAGGGAAATGATCAGATAAGGTTGCGTGTTGGTGGACTTTAGTAGTAGAAAGGGTCTGCCAAAAAGAAAGGGTGGAAAAGTAATACCTATCTAGCCGACTATAAATGCGAGCCTGCCCCTTACGAAGATTGTTCCAAGTGAAGCTGTTTAGAGAGCCACTAGCAGTGTTTGCGATGCCGTCCGAAAGATAGAAACGTTTCTTAAAATTTGACCAGGCTTGAAATTCTTGATGCGGAAGTTGAGAGAAAACACCCCCGAGCTTGTCATGAGAGAATTCCATCATGTTAAAATCGCCACCAAAAATCCAAGGAATAGAAGGGAGGCTATGAGTGAGTTCATGCCACAGTTGGGCGCGTTCGGTAGAGTCATTGGGGGCATAAATAGAACAAACTCCGAAGGGACCATGTGAGGATGAGAAAATAGCCCAGGTCACTCGGTGACCTAAATCGGACCCGTGCTGAAGGAGTTTGTCTTTCCAATAAGCTGGATACAGAATGGCTGCGCCACCTTTGCCACACTCATGCGAAGTAGCAAGAATGGAAGAATGGGGAAGAAACCCGTGGGCTGAAAAAGATAATTGTTCGGCTGAGATCTTGATTTCTTGGAGGAGGAGGAAATCCAAAGTGAGATTTAAGCTAGAGATAAAGTTGTTGGCTCTTTTGCGACGAAGCCTATCAGTTAGGCCTCGGACATTCCAAGATAGGAAGTTCATGGAGAAGCTCTAGTTGTTATGAGTGACAAGGCGGTAGAAGGATTGGGATTAGGAGTGTCAGTTGTCATAGTAGAGGAAAGAATGGCAAAGGAGTTGCTGGTATTTACAGTTAAAGCTGGGTTAGTTTTGGGCAGAGGAGAGGAAGGAGGAGTGGTGGTGTTAGATGCTTTAGCCCTTTTCCTTCCCCCGACCATGACAAACTCATCTCGTAGAAGTGAGTCTTGGACTGATTGTGAGTGGATGATTGGTGCTTTAGACTTGGCCTTAATGAGAGAATGGGATTGAGAGACTCTTGCCTTGAGGGGAGCAGATGAGGAAGAAAGGTGTGAAGCATTGTTAGAAGTAGAACTGAACTTAATGGGAGCGATTGGTGGGTTAGGTTGAGGAGTGACTATAGGACTGGATTTGGGAAGGTTGGTTTGAGATTTTTTCTTAGCTACAAAGGGACAAGTGGAAATGTGGTGCTCTGCACGATGGAAGTAGCTACAGGAGTTAGNTTATCTAACTGACTATAAATGCGAGCTTGCCCCTTACGAAGATTGTTCCAAGTGAAGCTGTTTAGAGAGCCACTAGCAGTGTTTGTGATGCTGTCCGAAAGATAGAAACGTTTCTTAAAATTTAACCAGGCTTGAAATTCTTGATGCAGAAGTTGAGAGAAAACACCCCCAAGCTTGTCTTGAGAGAATTCCATCATGTTAAAATTGCCACCAAAAATCCAGGGAATAGAAGGGAGGCTATGAGTGAGTTCATGCCATAGTTGGGCGCGTTCGGTAGAGTCATTGGGGGCATAAATAGAATAAACTCCGAAGGGACCATGTGAGGATGAGAAAACAGCCCAGGTCACTCGGTGACCTAAATCGGACCCGTGCTGAAGGAGTTTGTCTTTCCAATAAGCTGGATACAGAATGGCTGCGCCACCTTTGCCACACTCATGTGAAGTAGCAAGAACGGAAGAATGGGGAAGAAACCTGTGGGCTAAAAAAGATAATTGTTCAGCTGAGATCTTGATTTCTTGGAGGAGGAGGAAATCCAAAGTGAGATTTAAGTTAGAGATAAAGTTGTTGGCTCTTTTACGACGAAGCCTATCAGTTAGGCCTCAGACATTCCAAGATAGGAAGTTCATGGAGAAGCTCTAGTTGTTATGAGTGACAAGGCGGTAGAAGGATTGGGGTTAGGAGTGTCAGTTGTCATAGTAGAGGAAAGAATGGCAAAGGAGTTGCTGGTATTTACAATTAAAGCTGGGTTAGTTTTGGGCAGAGGAGAGGAAGGAGGAGTGGTGGTGTTAGATGCTTTAGCCCTTTTCCTTCCCCCGACCATGACAAACTCATCTCGTAGAAGTGAGTCTTGGACTGATTGTGAGTGGATGATTGGTGCTTTAGACTTGGCCTTAATGAGAGAATGGGATTGAGAGACTCTTGCCTTGAGAGGAGCAGACGAGGAAGAAAGGTGTGAAACATTGTTAGAAGTAGAACCGAACTTAATGGGAGCAATTGTTGGGTTAGGTTGAGGAGTGACTACAGGACTGGATTTGGGAGGATTGGTTTGAGATTTTTTCTTAGCTAGAAAGGGACAGGTGGAAATGTGGTGCTCTGCACGATGGCAGTAGCTACAGGAGTTAGGAAGATAAAAATAGTCTACCTTTTGTTTAAAAACCTTGCCTCCAGCTCCTAAAGTTAAAGTGGTTTTCTTTTGGGAAATGTCTAGTTCGATACAGTAGCGACGATAGTGAGCCCCGTTAACCTCAATTCCACGGTTGAAGATGACTCGACCTAAGGTGCTAACTATGTCTCGCTCAAGAGGTGAAAAGATTAAAGGAAGATGAGGAAGCTCTACATAACAAGGGATAATATTAAAGGCTAGATCGTTGACATTGAAATCAAATTTCCAGGCTCGGGCGATAAGTGTAGCATTACGAGCAGGGAAAATTCGAAGAGAGAGAGCTTTCTCGATTTGAGACGCCTCCGAAAGCTCAGCAAGGACAAAATTACGAGCATAATATCGAGCGTGTGAGACTTGAATTCCGTGGGCTTGTAAAATAGTTTTAATATGCAGATTGATGCTTAAAGAGCGAGGTAGATAACCTACTATTTGAAAAGAAATAAAACGTGCAGAAAAGTCATGAGAAATAGAGTCAAAAATATCTTGAGGTATCAGAAAATCCAAAGATTCTGAGTTGGGAGAACTCCCCTAAGGAGAAGAAGGAGCAACCATTGAAGATTTGTCCATATCCTTGCCTGAAAGGAGCTCCTCGTCCATTGGAACTGGCTCAACTTCGGTAGGAACACGATGGCAGCCCTGGAACAACCTGCAGCAATAGCACCACAATGCAGATCTTACTGCCCACTACTACCATTGCCCCACAGCCACAAGAGCACGACACAGCGGCCCTGGCTCACAGCCACCAAAGCACGACACTCGTGACAGATGGTCAAGCGTTTCAAGGTCCTCTGTTCAAAGTTTCCCCGGTGCTGGTTTCAGATCTGATTCTAAATCTGGATTTTCAGATCTGCAAATGGGGGATTCAACCCTGGTAGAGCTGAGCGCCTGCGCCCAGCAGAGCACCTGCGCGAACGCCACGTACCCTGCCACACACACCGCAGCTCAACCCACAGCGCCTCTGCAACCAGCAAAAAAAACCGACCTGCAACCCCCGCGCTCAGATCTTCCACCAGAAAACGATATTTAGATTTCGTTGCTTTGAATGGACGTGAGGGTTTTTTTAGATCAAAGGGTTGTTTCAGCAGCGCTTGTGGTTCCCGCGGTGGCCGAGGATGTGCACGTGTAGTGCGTGAAGCGGTGCTTAGGGCATTGGTCTTCTGCGATCGGTCCTAAGGTTGTTAGATTTCGAATCAAAGGTTGTGCAGGAGTCGTTATTAACTTGTATGACTCGGCGTCGCGAATGTGAGAGCCAAAATGGGTATGCAAATGACACTTGTATATTAGTAGAATGAATTAGGAGGGAATTGGGTAGAAGATACTTAAAAAAGAAGAATATTGAAGATTGTAAAGCATGTGATGAATCGCAGTTTGCCAGGCCCCAATATCGGATACTCGATATCGGGTACATGATATCGCAACCTAGATAGCGATATTGAATACACGATATCATGATTCTTGTGTTGGCCTATAAATATAGCACTTAGGCGTACAAGAAAGGAGTCGGTTGGTAAGTCTTTAGGGTCAAGTCTTTTTGTCAATTTTTAGTTAGTTTTCAGTTCTTTTCCCAAGTGCATGCCCGTAGTGTGATGCTTGTAATTGTATGGAACCTTTGTTCGAGTGTGATGTACTTGGACACACACACAATCGGCAATAAATATTGAAATTACTCCATCATTGTAGCATTCACTTAGTTTTTAATTGTTAAATTATTAATTATTAATTATTCTTTTCTTAGTTAATATTTCTTTATCATCATTTACTATTCTTATTGTTAATGCGGAATGGGTACGTCTTAATCACAAACATTTAAGTGTAACTACTAACCCAGTAAGGTATCAAATAGTGCTCAAGTAATGTGCACTTGGTAATCCCAGAGGTAGTACACGAGGTCCAAGATGTGTATGGATGATTAAGGATGGATGCTCATTGCACTTAGGGTAGCTTAGATTTTACTTCATATTGCTTATTAGCTTAATCAAGATTATTTCTCAGTGTCTCTAGGAGTAGCCTAGTGTTAGAAATCACATCATACACCTCACTCTAGACTAAACCATACGTGACAAAGCAAATACTAGTCCAAGTGGGAAGACAATGAACTGTGATCAATGTGTAACTATCTAGGTGCCAGAACTAGTCCATCTGTGAAGTTCGATCAAATCGCACGTACATGCTCATATTCATATGGTTGAGTGTAGGGGTACCTCACCGCTCATCATTGGTGTTGTTGTCAGGAACGGTGCTAGTTATCTAGATTAGTTATATCATACAAGATCGTCATGATGAAGTATTAACAATATATCTTTCAGAAAGGAAATTAATTGCAAATAAGTCACACACAATTCACCATAATGTCTCTCTCACAGGACAATGTTAATGCAACAACTAGCAAGGCAAATCATTAGAGAACCAATGCAATTTATGATGACAAAGAAATTTGGAGTACTCAATCTTATGTAGGAGTCTCATATGTTCATGAACACCCCAATGATACTCAAGGACTCTTGTCATCCAACTCAAACACCTTTAGTGAGGATGGGACATCCCATGGAATGAGGGGGCCCATAAGGCCTAGGACCTTCTTAATGGTTAACAAGAGTTTATCCAAGGATGATTGGGAGACTTACAAAAGTCATGACGAGTCTTCCAGTTCTTTCTCTTCCTCTGATCCTTCAATGTTAGGTCGTGACACGAGTGACCATTTCTCAAGGGGATGGCATAGAAATAAAAATCAAACCCACATGCAAAGTCAGAAATGCCAACATGAACAAAGACAACATCGTCCCAACTCACAAACTCATAACCTACTTAGTGACGATGAACCCCTGTTGGCCACTAAGAGCCTAATGCATATACAAGAGGCTGTTCGAATATCCTGCAAGCATCGTAAGGAAAGTCGTCTACCCAAGCTTGATTTAAACAACTTTTCCAAGTTCTCAGGAAGCTATGATTTAGATCCACAACATCATTTACAAGCCTTCTATGATGCCTGTGCATGGAACAACATTGATAATGCACGACAAAGACTTAAGCTCTTTCCTATGGCCAAGCAAAAGTATGGTATAGGTCTTTAAAACCAAAATTAATTTGCCATTGGCCGACAATGGTAGAACTCTTCAATGAAAGATATTAAACCTATGCAAGAGTGTCAGCCTTGAGGAGACAAATCCAAGAGTCGAAATAAGGGCAACATGAACCCTTGGACATGGCCTTAGAAAGATATTATTCATTGTTAAACAAATGCCCAAGCCATGGGTTCTCCAAGGAATGGCTAATATGTCACATCATGGATGAGCTTCATAGTGAAACAAGGGAGACCCTAGGGATGTATGCCCCAAGTCAACTATATGAACTACAAATCCACCAATTCCAAGAGATTATTAAGCAGGTAGTGAAAGAAGGAGAGATGGCCAAATGGGAGAATGTTGAAAGATCTCAATAAGATCAAACTCTTAAAGTAACGAGGGTCCATAATCATGAAGAGGAGAAATCAACTCACCGCAAGGAGGTGGAACCATCCCCATCTTTGCCAATACTCAAATCACTAGATGAAATCGAGGCAAAGATAAATAAAATGATAGAGTGGGTACATGAAAAGTGCGGAGAATATGTAAACATTATTGGAGGTAGAACCATGCAAGATCACTTTGATAACCAAAATAAATAGAGGATGCCAAACCAAGAAACAGAGGATGAGTTGTTATTCAGTCATGGGGATATGATGAATCATAGTTTGCTAGGCCCTGATATCGGGAACGTGATATCATAGCCTAGATAACAATATCAAATACACGATATCATGATTCTTGTGTTCGCCTATAAATATAGCACTCAGGCGCATAGGAAAGGAGTCGATTGGTAAGTCTTTAGGGTCAAGCCTTTTTGTCAGTTTTCAGTTCTTTTCCCAAGTGCATGCCTGCAGTGTGATGCTTGTAATTGTACAAAACCTTTGTTTCAGTGTGATTTACTTGGACACACACACAATCGGTAATAAAGATCAAGATTACTCCATCATTGCAGCATTTACTTATTTTTTAATTGTTTAATTATTAATTAGTATTTATTATTTTCTTAGTTAATATTTCTTTATCATCATTTACTATTCCTATTGTTAATGCAGAATGGGTACATCTTAATCATGAACATTTAAGTGTAACTACTTGGTAACCTAGTAACATAACAAATAGTGATCAAGTAATGTGTGCTTGGTAATCCTAGAGGTAGTACACAAGGTCCAAGATGCGTATAGATGATTAAGGATGGATATTCATCGCACTTAGGGTACCTTAGATTTTACTTCATATTTCTTATTAGCTTAATCAAGATTATTTCTCATTGTCTCTAAGAGTAGCCTAGTGTAAGAAATCACATCATACACCTCACTCTAGACTAAACCATACGTGACAAAGAAAATACTAGTCCAGGTGGGATGACAGTGAACTGTGATCAACTTGTAACTATTTAGGTGCCACAACTAGTTCGTCTGTGGAGTTGAACTGAATCGCATGTACACACTCATATTTATATGGTTGAGCACAGGGGTACCTCGTCGCTCATTAGCATGGCTTGCTAAAGACATCAATTCAAATACTTTAGTTTAATCTTGTAGGTTCATTTCTTCCCATTTTATCTTAGTTGCTTAGCTAATAGTTTAGATAGTATCATGCTTGGCGTTTAATTTTGGGATTTTTCTAGGTTGCCTTTATAGCTCTAGTTTTGCATAATATTAGACTTCTATTAAAGATTGACATATAAGAGCTTATGTTGTAGAAAAGCATGTTGAGCAAATTAATAGTAATGTCTTAAAGAAATTGCCTGTTTGTGTTTAGGGAATCTAGAAAATCTTTGATACTTTAAGATGATTGAAATAACTTCTTTATTTTTAAAGCTTATTTCCTTAATATTGCAATCTTGAAATTGTCAAATTTTTCTAGAAGTTCTATTATTCGTAATTCTTGACCAATTTTAACTAGCCAAATAGAAGCTTGTACTTTGTCATTTACAAAGCATTTTGGTAGTTAAATAGAGTTCCTTTTAGGAAATTACTTATTCAGCTTAGAAGGTTTGGACTATTTATAAAAGATTAAATTGGAATGGCTTTATTGCGAAGTGTTTTCTCATGTTAATTTATCTTGATTAATTTTTTGAGATACCACAAAAATATGCTTTCTTTTCTTTTTTCTTTTTAAATCCTTTGAATCTGGCTCTATTTTTAGTTTTCTTATGGAATTTTCTCTATGATGGAAAGTAGGAGTAGATTGACAAAATTGTGCTCAAATGTTTTTGTGAAATTTTATTTGTTACAAGTAATGTACTATAGGGACCATATAGACTAAGTAACTTGACAAAATAGGAACTGTCAACAACTCACAGTATTTGACAAAGTTAGCTAAATTTCTTTTATGCTAGCTAATTATAGTTTCATACATAACCCAACCATTTCAACATTCACAATAACAAAGACATTCTCATGTTTAGTTCATTTCATAACCATCGAGTCTATTTGGAGGTATTTGGGTCTTGGTGTTACTAGAGACCAGTAAGCACCTAAACCCTATTTAAAGAACACCTTCATTTCTTGTGATCCCAAGGTCATGAGACTTGAAGGCCAAATGTTGACAATTTGGTCCCAAATAGTTGCCAATGCTTGGCACATCAAATGTTAGACTATTAAGAGCTAAGAAAGACAACAAGAGCTTTCTAGAAAAAGAGGTGGTAGTTTGTAGCATGGTATGTAAAGGCCAACTGATGAGACACGATATCGCATAGGCCACAATATCGCGTACGTGATATCGCGTCATCCCCTGCGATATCGCGGTTTGCCGCTAAGTCTATAAATAAGAGGCAGCTCTCCCTTGTTTCCTCATCTTGGGCTAGAAGTAGGGAAACTCTGGCAGTTTGATCACTCCAGAGATAGAATATTTTCCATGTGCCTGCAGTAGGAGTCCTAAAGTGAATGGATCTTTATTTGAGCAACATTGTACCTGAACACAAGTTGTGTACGGCAATAAAAATGAACTTCCTGGATAAACCTTGCAGTGCATGGAATAGGATTTTATTTATTGCTCTTTCTCACCCTTAAACTCCTAGAATGTAGAATGAGTATGACTTGATTATGAGCATCTAAGAATGTGTACGGATAGTTAAGGAATCGGCTGCTCATCGCAACGCGATATGAGTACGACTTGATTACGAGCATCTAGTGTGACTACTTGGTAACCCAGTGGCGTATTCAAGATCTGCGCATGGTAATCCCAGTGGTAGTCGTGCACAAAGATGTGTACGGTTAGTCNAGAAAGGGTTGAGAGAATCTAGTCTAGCCTAAGTGCGATGAGCAGTTGATTCCTTGACTA
>MNCI01007407.1:25525-39736 GCA_015680685.1 Gnetum montanum
TCAGCAACATAAAACACATAACCAAAATCAGCCAAGTCCTAAATAATACAAGATAGTCTATACTCATCCTGATGAGTATATTCCAAATTTTACTTTTATCCTCCATCAAGATGAACAGCTGCGATGGAGAGATTTGCAAAAATTAAAGCAAAGGCTCATAGAAACACCCATTCTACAAGCTCCTGACTGGTCCAGACTATTCCATATAATGATTGACACATCCAATTTTGCTTTAGGAGTTGTACTTACATAGTTAGATGAACAAAAATGTCCCTATTACATCCACTATGCAAGTCGAAGCATTGCTGGCGAACAACTCAACTATACCACAACAAAAAAAGAGTTAATGGCTGTGGTTTTTGCACTAGAGAAATTTAGGCACTATGTATTAGGCTATAAGGTATTTGTACACACAGATCATAGTGCAATTCAATTCCTTATGAATAAACCAATGGTGAGCCCTTGCATCATACGATGGCTTGTGATCTTGCAAGAGTTCTATCTCACAATAGTAGATCGTAAAGGCATTGAGAATGTTGTTGCCGATCATTTATCTCAGTTGTGATGGGACAAAAAAGAGGACAAATACCCAATTTCTGATCACTTCCTTGATGAACTCCTCTTTGCAGGTATAATAAATAATCAATCACCCATAGATACAAATTGGTATATCAGCATTCTTACTTATCTTCTCACACAAGAAACACCACAAGGGTTGGACATTAGAAAGAGACAATAGTTTCTCCACTAAGTAAAACATTTCATGGAAATCAACGAACACCTTTACAAGGTGTGTTTTGATGGCTTGGTCTGATGGTGTGTTCCCGATGTAGATCAATTGCATGTTCTCCAAGATGCTCATGAGGGCCCTTGTGGGGATCATTACACTAGGAGATGAACAACCATTAAAATCTTGCTTACAAGATATTATTAGCCTACATTATTTCGGGATGCCCATCATTTTGTCTAATCTTGTGAGCATTGCCAATGCGATGGGGGAATGATTGCTAGAATGGAGGATCCACAACAATGGATTCAACCCTTAGAACCCTTCAACATATAGGGTATTGATTTTATGGGGCCTATTACACCAATGTTTAATGGAAAAGCATACATTATTATTGCTGTTGACTATTTTACAAAATGGATAGAAGCAGTTACCGTTACCGATTGTACATCATCTACCGCTACATGATTTGTTCAACAAAAATCATAAATAGGCTTGGCATGCCTCGTGCACTTATTTCTGATAATGATACAAATTTTACAAGTGCAACTTTTTGGAAGTTGTTGCAACGCTTAAGAGTTGAGCATAAACTAACTACACCATATCGTCCTCAAGCGAATGGTTAAGTCGAAGTCACCAATATGGAAATCAGAAAAATTTTATCATGAACCATTAGCAAATATAGGTAAGACTGGAGCACCAAACAAAATGATGCTCTTTGGGCCTACTACTCCACATGGGAACTCCCTATAGGCTATTCTCCCTATGAGTTAGTGTACCGTAAACTTCCAACACTTCCTATCCAAGCTTAGCTTCGTACACTATCTACAGCATGTGACCTTAACATTGACCTCAGTCTAGCACAGAAAGAATGATTAATGAATCTTAACTTGCTAGATAAAAATATATTAGCTACCCTGTCATCCAACAAACTGCACAAGGCCTTCAACAAACAACATCATGACCTAAGAATTAGAAAAGTCAAATACCAACCAAGAGATAGGGTTATTTATTGGAATCCCACACATGTGCCACAACGAACTAAATTTCAAACACTATGGGAAGGACCTTATATCATTCAAGAAACTTTTTCTTCAAGGGCCATGATGATCTATAAACCTAGAAGCACAGATAAGAAATTATTGGTCAACATCCAGCAAACCAAACCTTTCCATGTACCCAAAATGGCCAATACTAACACTACCTCTGTTGATGGATAGCCCTGCTCATTATTTTGGATCTCCTCCTTCCAACTCAGTCGTAGGGGAAAATGCCATCAATGCTAATTATTCTAAGCCCTCAGTTTCTTTTATTTTTTTTGTTTTACTCAGTTTTATTTTACACATTTTTCATCTTTACCTGTTTTTGTTTTACACCATCATTAATATTTTTACTATTTCTTTCTCTGTTACCTTTTGTTTGATTTATTTTTACTTGTCATGTAATAAGTGCTTATGATGATGGGTTGTACTATGATGGTGTTGATTACTAATGTTTGGTTTTTACCTTTGACTTTTAATGTTGATGCTAAGATATGGTTTCTTTTAATAAAATGGGAAATGAGTCCATGTCATCCATTCATCCATTCAACTCTATGGTCTCCCTTTGTTTTGGAAATGTATTGTACCTTTTTCTAATCAAACCTATTAATGAATTTATGGCTTGGTATTCTTCAAACCAAGGAAAGATTCATATGGATTAAAAAGGGTGTGACTTCAAGGGGATTCGATGCATTTGTGCTAGCTATTCTCTTAGGTACTTGGATGTTTTTTATAGGCTTTCCACCATTCCACTATCGACTAATATTAAGAAGTTGAATAAATCAAATAAGTCTTTGCATGGTGTAGTTCCCACTTAAAAAAACTGGTGGGAATTCAAAGCACACTCCTTAGACATAATAAAGGAACATGGGCTACAAGCACTAGTTATGGAACTGAAAAGACATGTTACCCATTCCTAAAGGTTCCCTCTAACTAAGGCCCTTTCTCACTTCCTGCTTCTCTATTCTTCTCTTTTTGGGATGGTGGTTGCTCTATGGAAGCATTCTTATTGCTTCAGGAGGATGGGTTGGTCAAGTGTGTTGATGCAAGGTCACTGGATGTGGTTAGTTTTAATCTGGATTTGGACTAAATTTTATTAAGTCACCTTAACCACATAATACATAAGGAACTTTACACAACCTTGATTTCGGGATTCCATTCCATTCTCTCTTCTCTTTCCATATTGCTTCCTGTATCCGACCTCATTACCGATTTTATGATTAGGCTATATCTTGGTTGATGCATTGTTATTATTTGGTAAATTCTTGTGGGTGAATTCTTAACTATTATCCCCATATGTCATTCTTAGAGCCTACGGACTCTTTGGTTTGTGGGGTTTTCATGATGTAAAGGGCATGAGCCTACTTTGGGGAGGACCCATTGGCATTCCTTTTTGGTGCAATTGTTAAGTTTTTTTCTCTTAAACATTTCTTCTAATCAACTATTTCTCATTTCACCTCATCCATGACATATGTTTTTGTTTTTCTCTTCCCTTCTATGCATTTTTATTGGCTTCACCATTTTTATGTCTCTTATCTTCTTTTTTCTCTCATTTTCCATCTTATTGCTACCGAAGGTTCGCTCTTAGTCGTGGAGGCCTGTCACAAATTTTTCCATTCCATTACTTATCTCAACCCTACACCTTGGTTAGTTATCAGTTAAAAACCTCTAATTCAATATCTACCATACCCACAACCTAGCCAATGTGCTTCATATTAAGGCAAGGTATTAACTGCATTATATCTTATCTATCCTTGCTAATTCATGATTATGTTGTGTGTGCAGATGGTGATCACATAAACAATGGATTGGGATAGGAGGGAGCACTCAGGATGGATTGGAGCAAGAGCATTTACGCAAGGAACAAGCTTAGTCATATGGCCATGGATGAACAACGATGTGCACATTTTTGTCATCGATAGCAACACGCCTCATTTTCTTTTTTCTCTCTCTCTCTTCAAGCTGTCAAATGAGGGTTTGGATGTCATCTATGTACAGTGTTCATCACAATGGTTATGAACACCAATGTTGTAATACGTTTTTTGATCCATTCACCAAGCACTTTAAGTCTGTCATTCCATGTCACCGTCAGTTGTCATTCAGTTAATAATCCCATACCTTCCCAATATTTTGTAAGGAACTCGAGGACGAGTTTTCATTCTATCATGGGGGTATGATGAGTCACCAAATAAGTGAGTCGATATCAGACCCCCGATATCAGATATGCAATATTGGATGGCCAAGCAACATCGGATCCCCCACATCGGACATGCAATGTCAAAGCCTATCTCATTGTCTATAAATAAGAGATAGGGGCACTTGTTTTTTCATAGTATTTTTCAGTCCTTGAGCTAAACGCTTGCAGTTTTTCTCTTCCAGAGTTAGAATTATTTCTGAGTGCTCATAGTAGGAGTCATAGAGTGAACAGATCCTTATTCGAGCATTATGTACCTAAGCACCCCTTGTGTCCGAAAATAAAGACGAACTTTGTGATAAACCTTGCAACATTCAAAATAGCTTAACTATTGCATTTAATGTTGTTTACTGTTATTTGATGCTCTCATTAGTTAATCAATGTTATTTCTATAGAATTATTAATTATCAACGAATTACCACACTTAGCACGACCACTTCGAGCATACGTGGAACACTTGGTAACCTAGTAACGACTAACATTTGGTAATCCTAGTAGTGTTACATTGGTTCAGGATGTGTCCGGAGAGTGGGAATGAATACTAGTGTTAGGATTCAATCAACATTAGAGTTACAAAAACCCATTAGTTAACTAAATCTTTTCATTTCACACACTTAGGAGACCAAGATAGAAAATATAAAAAACATAAAAAAAATCATATACCTCGATTTTACTTAACCGTATAATTGTGCCTTACAAGTAAGCTTGGGAAGACAATGACTACATAACTCATCCTTGTTCTACGTAGGTGCATAAGCACTTAATCCTCAAAGTTCGACCAGATCGCTCATGAACGATCGTATTCGTATGGTTGAACATAGGGGTACCTTGCCACTCATCACTCCTAGAAGATTTTGGATAGAAGAAATGATCTATGTAATTGAAGCTAAAATTGAAATGTTGCCAATGCAAAATAGTGAAGTTGGACATCAAAAGGTAGAATAACACAAAATTTAAAGCCTCACATCAAAACTAAGGATATTAAGATGGCAAAAACTAAGAATTATTTTGAAAAACTAATAAGTTAGAATCAACATGAAAGGTAACATTGGATATCAAAACTGAAGCTAGAAAATAGATGATCAAGAGTGAAATAATAGGTAATGTAGGATGTTAAATCTAAGGTTTTGCAAAGATGAAGACTAGGAATGATGTTACCAACAACATAGGATGTTGAAACTAGGGCCTTTTTGGAAAGACTTGAGTTATTAAAGACGTTAAGTACACCTAGAATTCTAACTTATCGAAAAAGCCTAAGTGGATACAACATTACCTTTTCCTAATGGATACTATTGAAAAGCTAAAGAAGAATTCATCAAGTAGATAAATTTTTTAAAAAATGGGTAATAAAATATACCTACAAGAAAAGAATAAAAAGAAGTGGAATAGTAGGGGAGAAACTTACAAATATTACCTATACACCTACAATGGAGTGCTATGCCATAGGAGCAGGATGTGGCTAGATCCCTAAAGTGAATCTCTCTCTTACCTCACTCATATGAATATTCATACTTCTTACATTACTCTACACTCTACAATCCCTTATTGCATCAAGGCAAAGACAATTATTCAACCACACCAACATGCTGAATATAGAGAGAAATAAAAATATATGAAGAATGGGGATGAGAGGAAGAAAAGAGAAATATAGTATATGAATATTCATACTTGTTACATTACTCTACACTCTACAGTCCCTTATTGCATGAAGGCAGAGACAATTATTCAACCACACCAACATGCTGAATATAGAGAGAAATAAAAATATATGAGGAATGGGGATGAGAGGAAGAAAAGAGAAATATAGTATATGAGAGTAAAAACTACAGTATATGAAGATAAAGAGTAAAAAAGAAAGAGGAGAAAAATGGATATTGCCCAAACACCTGTTATAAGGATAGTGCTATGCCATAGAAATGAAACATGGCTAAATCCTACATACCATCTAGTTGAAGAGGATGACATATATAGTTGTGAAATAGTAACCCCTCATCTCACTCAATAATACACTTTGTCATACCCTCACATGAAGCAATAAGATATTCAATCTTTCAAAAACCTTCCTAATTATGTTGAGTAGATAGAGTAAAGTAGGATAGATAAAAGATGGATTTATGATGAAAATAGCAAGAAAAAAATAGTAGAATATGAGATGGAGAGGGAGATCAGTATTCAAAAATAGTACAAATAAATCATAGTTAGAGCAAGCCTATTATCTTGACTTAGTATGTATCCCATTGTAGTATAAAAGAGTTAATGGAAAATAAACTCCTATTACAAGATTATAAATTTGGTCTCAAACAACTAATAGGTTTAATATTATGATAAATTAGTTGACTATATGTAATAATGCTTTAAAAATGCTCTTTTAATAGGATCTTAAAATTGATGTTCTTCTTAATCAAAGAAAATATAGACATCTTTTTATAAGGATTGAACCACTAGAGAAGGACCTTGCCAATTAGGAGAGAACTTTGTATCTTTAAAGTTCAGAAAATAGCATAAGACCAAGTCACCTTCATGAATATCTTGAATTCTAACACATCTAAAATAATGACACTGAGTGTCCTCTTTATACTCACGTAGGTGTTGTATAGTCATTTAGTGTTGTCCTTCAAGAAGATCCCACTTAATGCATCTCATGTTATTATTTTCATAATCTAATAACTAATCACGCAAAGCAACATGGAGAGATGAAATATGAAGCTTAATTAATAATATTACCTCATAACCATGGGTTAAGAGATATCAAACGGAACTAGTGAAAGTACAAAATGTAGTACGAAAAATCCAAAGAGCATGATATAACTAAATATGTCAATTACATTGTATTTTATTAACCATGGTAGGAAGAAGACAAATGAGATTTTAATTAGTGGACTTAGCTTGATCATTGGATTGGGGATAGTAAGATGATAAAAATGACTCATTAATGTGATACATGGAATAGAAGTTAGCTACCTCCTTACTTATGAACTGAGAATCATTACTAGTCATAATTTAGAGAGGTATATCAAAACAAGTAATTTTATGATCAACAATGAAGCAACATATGAAGCAAGACTCAGTGGAGCATAATTGAATAGTTTCTACCCACTTAGTAAAGTATTTTTTAGTAGTTAAAATAAATCGTTGTCCAAAAAAGGAGGATTCATAACACTAATGAGGTTTAAGCCCCATTTTTGAAAAGACCATGTGATCTAAAACATGTGAAGTTTGTAAGAGGAAACATAAATAAGTAATGCATGGCTTTGGTAAGTATTGCATGTCTTGACCAAGTTGTGAGCATCCTTTGCTAAGTCTGGCCACCAATAGCCTAGGGAAATGACACATGAATCTAGAGAGCATAATCCTAAGTATCCACCATAAACTTCTGAATGAACTTGATTAAGCACTATCTTAGATTATGTAAGGTTTAGGTAACTTAGAAGAACACCTATAGCACACACAAAACATAATACATCAGGATTCACTATATGAAAATGTAAGCTACATTTATGTAAAGCATCCTTTTGGGTATGTGCCAAATGACTAGGAGCTTCACCTATGATGAGATAGTGAAGGAGATCATTGTATTGGTGATTCACATCCTCTATATTGATAACAATAACTAGGATACCATGATATTATGTGATAAGTGTTAAACAAATAGATTACACAAGTTTATCATGCATGATGGATCACCATGAATAGCAAATGTTGCCAAACCATGAGCTAGCATGTTCTTAGAATGTGAAATGTGAGTTAAAGTATAGGATAAAAATGAAGAAATAAGTTCCTTAGCCATTTCTAGATAAGGAATAAGGTGAGGCATTTTTTAGTTATATTCACAATTAACTTGATTTATATTGAGCTGAGAGTCATCATAAATGGTAGTGATGTTAACTTGTTTTTGTAAAGCTAATAGAAGAGGATGAACTATGCCTTCACATTTGGCTACATTGTTTGTGCAAGAAAAATCAAGCCTGTAGGCTCTATAAAGAACCTATTTCGTAGTGATGAGCCGCGATATCACATACGTGATATCATGTACACGATATCGTAGCCTGCCGCAATGTCTATAAATAAGAGGTGGCTTTCCCTTGTTCACTCACCTAGACTTAGACCCTTATCCAAACTATATCAATTTTACCATTCCAAAGTTAGAATAATTTCCATGTGCTTGCAGTAGGAGTCTTAAAGTGAATGGATCTTTATTTGAGCAAATTGTACCTGAGCACACATTTGTGTACGGAAATAAAGATGAACTTTTTGATAAACCTTGCAGCATGTGGACTAAGCTAAATAGGTTTTAATTATTGTTAAATGTTTAAATGCTTTCCTAGATAATTAAATCTCTCTCGATCCTTGACTCTCCTAGTTAAGTGCATTCAGTACGACTTCTTCGAGCACGTGTGTAATGCTTGGTAACCTAGTAACGAGTAGCGTTTGGTAATCCCAGCAACGTTACACTAGTTCAGGGTGTGTGCAGCAAGTGGGAACGGATACTGGTGCTAGGATAATTAGAACTTAGTTAGTGAATAGTTAATATAAGTTAGTCACTTAGTTCTCTTCACCTTTCCCTATTAGCGTAAAGACATTAAAAAGATAAAAGATATAAAAATCATATACCTCAAGCTTACTTAACCATACAACCGTGACAATACAAGTAAGTTTGGGAAGACAACGATTGATTAGCTTTAAGTGTTCCATTAGGGCATGTAAGCACTTAGTCCTTGGAGTTCAATTGGATCGTGCGTGAGATGCTCGTATTTGTATGGTTGAGTGTAGGGATACCTTGCCACTCATCATTGGCACCATTGTCAAGGACTTAGTTGTTTGTGCGCTACGTAGAACATAGGAAATCATTCATATTGTTGGGATGCTAGAAAGAGCCCTTAGGGTTGATCAGAAGAAAAAAATAAGATAATGGTAAACAACACACCGAACAAGACAAAAATGTCTTCTTCTTCGAACAAATGCACTTCACCGCCTAGGACTCACACAAGAGACAGTTGACGGCACAACACATGTAACCAAGATCCGCAAGTGCCTCAATAGTTCCATGTGGTATATATTCATCACGATGAGTATGTACCTAACTTTACCTTTATTCTCCATCAAGATGAACAACTGTGTTGGAGAGACTTGGAGGGTAACATAGTGTTGCCTCCAGATCGAGCAGTCCCCAACATGCTTCTTCGTGTTCTCATGAGAGTAGGCATGTCATAGTTATACACGGAATATGTTGCATGCGATTAAGACACAAGGGATTACCATCCCACAGAAGTGCAACGTCAAAGGGACTTGTGACAGGAGAGATATTATACATTGTTGAAGGGCAAAGGACCCCATAATGCTCCACCCATCTTAAGTGAAATTGAGGGTGGTGAACCTCTTTCAACAGGTTCCCCACTGAATGATGTTCCCCCTCCTAATGATAGTCAGGAGGTGGTGTAGCAAAACCTCCACTTCACAATTCACAACCCTATTTATGATCCCCATGAACACCAAGTGTTCAATGGGGGAACACAAACACATGATAAGGGTAGACACTCTGATCGTAATCACGATCGGGGCTGGGACCACCGAAGAGAAGGTAGGAAACATCGTCATGGCGATGGTCCTCCTTCTTCTTCACCTTCATCATCACATTCACCCTCTCCTTCAGTATCAGGATGCAGCCATAAGGAACCTAACCGTGAGGATAAAGGTAAACAGAGTGAGAAACCTCAATGAGAGAATCGAGAATGAGGACGAGGGAAATCTAAGAAATCAAGGCATGGAAGAAGGGAGAGTAGGGAACCGTGTAGACATCATAGACGCTATGAACAAAATGACCACGAAGAACCCCTACTTGCAATCTGAAGCATGTTAGACATCATGGAGGCCGTAAGAATTCCCACAAGGCACCAAAAAGATAGTAGGATCAAGAGATTAGACATGAATAATATCCCACAATTTGAGGGGGGATACAATGCTAATCCTCAAAACCACTTACAAGAATTTCATGATGCATGTGCCTTGCAGAACATTGAGAACAAATGGAAAAAGCTAAAGTTGTTCCTAAGGACACTAGTAAAGGAAGCGGAAAGCTGGTACCGGTCCTTAGAATTGGAATCCATTCAAAGATGGAGTACGATGCTAGAACTATTTAACGATAAGTATCAAACGTACTCTCAAGTGTCCAACCTGTGAAAGAAAATCCAAGGATGGAAGCAAGGAAATCAAAAACCCTTGGATGCTACCATGGGCCATTATTATGCACTATTACATCGTTGCCCAAGCCATGGCTACTCGCAGCAAGATCAACTAAACCATCTCGTAGATGGATTTAGGCATGAAACAAGGAGAACCCTTGGAACGTATGCCCAAGGGAGATTATCAAAGCTTAGGTCCCATCAGGTCCATAGATTGCTGGAACAAGTAGCCAAGGAAGAAGGAGAGCTATGTAAGAGAGAAAGTGTGGAAGAGTACAATCGAGATCCTTCCCTCCAAAAAAAGGGAATGAGATTCTGTGAGGAGGAGGAAGAGTCACCACTCAAAGAGATGGTGAATAGGAAAACATTACCACTCCAAAAATTAACAACAGAAGTGTCAGCAAAGGTAGACCAGATGTGGGACTCCCTAGATAGTATATTTGAAATCGTTCTTAAAATTGTAGATGAGTCTAAGGAGCGAGGTAGTGACTATGACAAAAAGAAAAAGAGGGACATGGACAATGCACGTAACAAAGGTAAGGGTAAAATGGCCATCACCGAAGAGGTTGTGGATTCTGATACAGACAATGACAGTGGATGTGAGATCTGCCAATATGACCATCCTAAGGGATGTTGCCCAGTAATCTCACATCTGCAAGAGTCTGGGGTGTATGCACTTAACCCATGACTTAACAAACAGCAAGCACCCCAACGGTTACCATATCTCCAAGGTAACCCAAGGCAGTTCCACCAACCTTTAATGTATTACCCAAGTGGAACTCCACCACAACTTGTTGAGCAACACTAGTAGTGGTAATACCCATAGTCATGGGGGATGCCACTACTAAGGCAACAATACCCTTACCAGCAACCGGATCCATTTGGCTACTACGTGTAGCATCCAATCTCTCCACGTGACTCTGTTGGTCACGTGACACCACAACATCACTACCAAGCTCGAGAGTATTATAGGACTCCTTCTCCTGGGAGAGACAACCCACAAACATACCATCCTCCAAACCCATCCACAACTCTCACATCGATAGCTCCATTACCACCCGCTCCAGAAATGCAAGGGAAACTCCCCACTCAACCACATCAATGCAATGCCACGAGAGCTATGAACCTTCAACCTGCTGCTGGTTCTGATAACCACACAAAGAGAAGACCTTTCTTTAGAACCAACAATCCAACCAAGCTCTCACAACCATAAGCGGTTGAGCCTCTGAACACTTCTCCATCAAATAAGGCTTCAGAGCTCCCTTCAAATCAAAAACAGAGCTCAACGCACACGGTTATGTTTACACATACCATCACTGACTGGATTAAGGAGGGCCACCTTCCCAAGAAATTCTCTGATCCTGGAAGTCCTTAAATTTATCTCCAAGTCGCTAGGAATGAACCATGTAAGGCTCTTTTGAACTTAGGTTCTGGAGTCAACTTAATATCACAAGAGATGCATAAAGCCTGAAACCTGCCTCCACTAAAGAAGAGCAATATTTGCTTAGAGTTGGCTGATTAGTCCATCACTATTCCCTTGGGACTAGTGGAGGACATCACCACCACTGTGTGTGGGTGGTCATACCCAGCTGATTTCCTAGTGATACAAGTAAACAATGACAAAGGGGACTTCCTAATAATAATGGGAAGGGCATGGCTAAGTACCATAAACGCACGCCTAGGAATCTGCAATCTTTCCCTAGAAATATCTAAGGAAAACACTTTTTAGAAGATCAAGAAGAAGAAACCTCCATGCATCACATACAGTGATACAAGGTGTGATTGCGTACAAGAATGCTCAACATTGCCTACATGCAACCGGTGTGCCCAAGAAATTAACATACAAAAGTGCATATATGTAGCAACCACACAATAAGAAGACACCTAGTGGTTGATAGCTGATCAAGAGAGCAACTCACCAACGTGCATGGAACTAACTGGGGCAACAACTTGCGCTCACATCAAAAGCATAGATACACTGGAGCAAGAGCATCGCCAACTTCCAAACCTTAACCTAAAAACATCCATTGGGGGAAGTTGGAAACTCCTAAAAAATTCAAACAAACAGTCCGATAAAAGATTACTAGTTAATGTGCAACAGACTAAACCTTACCATGAATCTAGAATGATCAATGCACATAACACATTAGAGATAGGATGACCTCACTCATTATTTTGGATCTTCCCCTTCCAACTTAGTCATGGGGGAGATGGTCATCTATGCTGATCATTTAAGGCCCTCGGTTCCTTTTTAAGTTTTTGTTTTACACATTTTTATTTTGCAACATCGTTCATACTTTTTCGTTTATTTGTGTATTTATTTATTTTGTTAAGTTTTTCACCTAATAAGTGCTCCTGAAGATGGTATGAACTGTATTCCATTTCATTGCTAATGTTTGGTTTTTACCTTTGAGTTATAATGTTGATACTAAGGTATGGCTCTTTTGATATAACAGGCAATGATTCCACATCATCCATGCATCCATGAATTTCTATGGTCTCTCTTGGCTTGGAACTATATAGTCCCTTTCCTTCAATAATAGGAACTATCGACAAATTGGTGACTAGGCATTTCTCGAACTAAGGAAGGACTCAAGGATTGAAAAGGGTGTGACTTCAAGGGGATTTGATGCATTTGTTCTGGCCATTCTCTTGGGTGCTTGGATGTTTTCTTCTTGAGTTTTCCTTACCATTCCAATGTTGCCCCATTATCGAGAAGCTGACATAATAAAATAATAAGTCTTTGCATGGTGTGATTCTTACGCAAAAAGAAAAGTGAGAATTCAAAGCACACCCCTTAGAAGAAATAATCATCTGGGCTACAAGCACTGGTTATGGAACTAAATAAACATGTTCTCTCTAACTAAGGCCCTTTCTCCCTTCCTACTTTCTCCCTTTTCGTTTCATTGGAATGGTGGTGACTTGTTGGTGGAAGCATTCTTGTTACTTTAGTGGGATGGATTGGCCAAATGTATTAATGCGAAGTCACTGAATGTGGATTGTTTGAGGCTAGATTTGGAATGAGATCTACTAAGTCACATTAACCATTAATACACAAGAGGCTATACACCACCTTGTTATTGAGACTCCATTCCATTCTCTTCTTTCCATCCTTCTTTCTCCACTTTTCACCTAATTACCGATTATATCAATAGTCCATATTTTGGTTGATGCATTGTTTTCTTTTTGGTAAATTCTTGTGGTTAAGACTTTAACTCTTGCTTCCAAATGACATTTCTAGAGCCTACGGACTCTTTGAATGTGGGACTGCCAAGGCATTAAGGGCATGAGCCTGCTTTGGGGAGGACCCACTAGCATTCCTATTTGGTGCATCAGTTAATTTCTTTCCTTTAAACATTTTTGCAGTCACCTCTTATTTTGTTCATTTCCATCCCTGACATCCATTTTATTGGCACTGCCGTTGTTTCTTTTTCCATTCTCTCGCTATCGGAGGTTCGCTCTTAGTCATGGGGGTCCTGATCCAATTTTTTTGATTTTCTCTAAACCCCTACACCTTGGGTAGCCACCAGTGTTATATCTCCAAAATCTGCATCAGCCATACCACAACTCAGCCAATGGACCTTTCACCAGGGCAAGGTATCAAATGCATTGTGATTCATTTACCCTTGCTAATATAAGATTGTGTTGTGTGTGCAGATGGCAATCACACACTAATGGATTGGATCTAGAGGGAACACTTGGAATGGACTGGTGCTAGAGTAGTCATGCAAGAAACAAGGTCGATGGCACAGTTATGGATGGACAATGAAAAGTGCAATCTTGGCATTGGTAGAAAAAGACTTGTTCTTTTCTCTCTCTCTCTCTCTTCTCTTCTCTCTTAGCTGCCAAATAAGGCTGGATGTCAAATGTGTATAGTGTTCACTCTTGTTGTCATGAACACTAATTTTGTCATGTATTGTAATGATGATCCATTCACATGTGATGAGTGGTGAGGTACTCCTACACTCAACCATACGAAACGAGTGTAGCACACGCGATCCGGTCAAAATCCACAGACTAAATGCCTACACGCCCCATGGAACACTTGGGGTTAATCATTCGTTGTCTTCC
>MNCI01007407.1:47058-101851 GCA_015680685.1 Gnetum montanum
GTGACAATACAAGTAAGTTTGGGAAGACAACGATTGATTAACCTTAAGTATTCCATTAGGGCGCGTAAGCACTTAGTCCTTGGAGTTCGACCGGATCGTGCATGAGACGCTCATATTCGTATGATTGAGTGTAGGGGTACCTCGCCACTCATCAAGTAGGAAGAATGAAAACACAAGTTGCACTAGACCCAAATGAAGTATGAGTTCCATCAAAGTGAAGAACAACATTGGGGATATTCTCATCATTATTGTGCAAGCCATGGATGGTATCATTGGATTTGCAAAAAGAAATGAGATTAGTTATGGCTTGACCTTTAATAGAATGCTAACATAGGTAACTATTGATGCCAACTCTCCTATGCTAACATGGGGCCATGATTAATAATTTTAAATCCCATGACAATTAGGAGTCCTATAAGTTTTAACCCATGCAAATTATTTTGATGAAAAGCAAAGTAAGCTCAACAAATATAAAGAAAAACATCTTTTTTTAAATAAAAAAAAAAAGCACCACCAACTAGGTTGACTTTTCAAGTGGTTTAATTAAAAAAGATTCCATTGATAAGGTGCATGCTACAAAATGAAACAAAGCTGAATGTCAATAATGCTAAATAATAACGTTATAAAGGATAGGGCCTAAAACGTAACATAATGTGCCATCTCTGCTCTTTATTCCAATAGTGACAAAAGGTCTAGTTTCACATTACATAGAATCCAACGGTGCTTAAAATTGAAGACTATAACATTCTGTTTATTTGGTAATCCACTCATATCATTATATTTCTTCTATCCGTTATATTTGCAAGGAGAAGGAGAATTTGCTGATGAATTGGTACGTAGAAGTGCATGAAATTTTCAGCAACGTAAACAAAGATAGCAATTTTCTTGCCATTAATCTCCCAATATTCACCATGAAAATCAGATACAGATGGTGACAGTGAGCGTTGCTGTCCGAAACTCCTTAAATGCCATTTCGGAACAGGGATTCCCGCTGATCTGACCAGTGGTCTCGGTTTTTGAATTATTAAACTCTCATTAACAACCACAATGGCAGGATTTCCGCTTGTGCTTGTCATGTATTATTGGTTGTTGTAGCAGGTTCTTTCAGTCGTAATGAAAACCACGTTGCGTGGTGGTGACCGTTCCCATTTTCTTGGTGGATTATTGGCAATCATTCCAGCGCTTGCAGCTGCTGTGTGTTTCAACAGCTGGGCATTTCAACAGTTGAATGTGGTCTCCTGCGGTTTCTGAAAAACGCCCATTGTGTAGCTGCACGTGTCCAGCTGGTGACCCTTGGCGCCGGTGTTACTCTTTTTTGTTGCTGCTGTCTGCAACGTCTGGGTGGTGACGGTGGACGTTACCCACGTGGGCGGGGCAATGGACGTTATGCACGTGGGTGGTAGAAGTGAATGTTACGTGCAAAGATTTGACCGTTGGTGGAGAGACAGAGGCGGGTAAGAGGCTAGACAGGCTCTTATAAATCCCCGAGGACATGGTGGGGGGTGGAAGAAAGTTAGCCACAGTCGTTGGGATTTCTCCAAGGTGAGTCGAGGTGGAAATCCATGGTTTTCTCTTACTTTTGTTACCTGTTCCATGGCTCTCCTGGAGGCAATTTGAGGCAGAGCAATGGGGAGATTCAATAGCTGGAGGTTGCAAGCTTGTTAAAAGAGGTGTGCTTCTTGAAAGCACTAGTAGACAAGGCTACACTAAAAGTTGTTCCATTTGTGCTCCTTTTTGAGCTAAGTTATCATTTCATTCTATTATTTTAAATTTTTGCAACTGAACTGTGGTCTTTGTGGTGTGGATTAAACACATAGCCTATTTATCTTTAGAACTCAGATTAATCTTGTTCAAGTTGTTAACTATTTCATGCTTTTATTTTGAATGTTCAAGTGTCCTTGCTAAGATTTTAAAGCAAATAGCTAGTTCCATGCTGAGTTGTTTTGGTCTGCTATTTCTGGTTACCTGTTAAAATCATTTAATTTACTACCATATTATTGTTAAAAATTTCAAAGTGAACAGTTACTTCTGCCAAAATCATCGTGGATGGCCCTTTTATTTTCCAGTTAAAGTTATTTAACCATTAAACATCATGTTGCCCTTCCAACTCAGAGTATTCTTGGGTTTCTGTACCCATATGGCACCCTAGGCAATAGTCTTTTTAAATTTATACATCAATAGGAACAAAAGTTAAATTCAATGAGGAAAGTTTTCCAATAAGCTATCTAATGATTGTAGAAAGGATTATTAGCAACTATCTTGAGTATGTTGTCTTTGTAAATAACAAATACTTTAGCATTCAAAAGATAGTGTCTCCATTTCTTGAGAGTAAAGATAAGAATTAATCAAGACTTCTTAGCATTCATATATCTAGTCTCACAATCTGAGAAAGGGTGAGAGATATAATTGATAGGAAGACCAACTCCATTCTATTATCTTTGATAGAGCATGACAACTATGGCATGATTAGACTTAGATAGGTAGAGATAAAAAGGGTGATTGAGTTATGGAGGATTCAAGATAGGGAGGAAAGTTAAAATTTATTTGATGAAATTAAATATCTTTTGATAATTGTTATTCCAAATGAAGATACTAAACTTACAAAGTAGATGAGTCAAAGGATGCATATGATATGTAAGATTAGCAATGAATTGATGACTAAACTAGAGATGACCTTGCAAAACATGCATATCCCATATGTTCTGAGGAGGTGGAAGCTCCATAATAACTTTGACCTATCAAGGTCAATGGTCATACCATGTTGAGATACAAGATAACCTAACATTTTACCTTTAATATGACATCTTGTTCTACATGTCATGACAAATGTCAAATATACATTATATTAGACACTGTACATAAGAAGATAATGTGGGAAATGTCAAATATATGTAACATTCAACATTATGTGTAAAGAAAATAATAGGGAAAATGCAAAAGGAAATGAGGAAAAAAATTCTTTATTGGTGTGGAATACTGAATGGATCATGCTCTGGCTATTCATTAGGATTTTCTTCCTTTGGCATCTCTCCTTTAGAGGCAATCTAGCACGGCCACCATGGTTAGGCCTACAACTAGCCAGAAAGGATGGCTAGTCCTCTTCCTATTTCATTTCACTTGGCACCCATTACTCACCTTTACCAACTTTGCAACTCCATACTGATACGACCTCTAATGCCTAGGTATAAATACCTTAGGTCAATCCCTCAAAGGTCACTTCAAGAGACATGTCCATTATGATAACATGCCCTTTTGGGTCTCAATTACAACTCTCCTTTTAAGACTTATTACGATAATGATAACACTTGTTATGAAGAGGCACCATCTTTATTATGTAGCAGCACAATTTGGGAATAGGGACATTACAATCTAGCCCCCTTAGGTTTTGTTCATCCTCAAATGAGTCCATGTTCACTATCTTTTCCAACTCCAATGCTCTTTTTATGATTATATGTTCTAATAATTTGAGTTCTCCTTTGAACTTGAAGTTGTTTCTTGCTTATTTTGCAAACAAGACATGTGAGAAGAATATATGGGAATTTAAATATTACTTTATTAATACTTACCTCATTTTCTAAGATAATGACAAGTAATGAATTAAAGGTCTATTAACCATCAATCACCAGTCCTAACTAGGGTCACACAAAGTGCAACTCATATTTGGTTATCCAAGTGAAGATAGGGTAAATCATTATTCCCAACATCCATTACCCTAGATATTTTACTTATTTAATTAAAATATAAATTAAAAAATAAATAAATTTATGAAAATCATAAATAAAAGTAACATTAAGATACTTCTTGATCTTGATCAACCTTAGGAATTAATGGAAGTAGTTGTAGTTCTGCCATAAGTGATATATGATCAGATAGCCTTGTTTGAGAAGGAAGGGCTTGATCTTGCTTCTTCTCAACTTCTTTAGAAATTAACTCTAGTAACTTGGTAACTTGGAAGAAGAAGACATCTTACAAAATATAATCTATTGTCTCAACAAAGACTGATGTTGATCCATCTTTACTAATTGTGGTAGAGTAACTGGTAAATTGTGGTTCTTGATGTGTATTGTTCATAAACATCATCTATTCCTGAATTCTAGGATCTATTTATCTATTATAGATTTGAAGTAAGTAGAATATGCATTGGCTAATGAGATTCCATATTGAATTGTTAAGAATATCTTATTCAAATCAAGTTTGTCTTCCAAGGATTCTGTTATACATCCATATTTTAAGAATTGATAAACACTGGCTAGGAATCTTACAAGCACATTATATGTTGCCAATCTCATTCTTGGATTCTCTCCCAGGTCAATACTGTTTATGGGTATCATACAACTTATCGAAACAAGATTATGACTCTCCATGTTGTTCTATCATATGATTTAATTGCAAGAAAAATTGATATACCTCTTCTTAACCATTCTGGTTTACCAACTAATTCAACAACATCCAAATAATCTTATTGGGAACAACTAGCTACATTACCTCGACTCTTTAGTGACCTTTCATTCTACCCCCCTTAGAACATTAACTCTAACAATGTAACTAATGACACACCAAGGATTAGTGATCTAAGACTATCTACATAGATTAAGCACTTAATCTTAAGGCCTAAAAGGCTAAATTTGTAAGTCTCAACAATTAAATTGTTAGGCATGATTAGTTACTCTAAGTTATAGCTTCTTAAGGCTTGGTTTAAAATATCCTCTAATTTTATGGTACCTAGATGATAAATCTAACCTTACCATTGAGTTTAGAAGGATGAAAAATGTTGAAAATGACTATTCATATGTTAGAAATGGACATCGTATGTCCAAGTGACATTAGAAATAGAGACTTTGAAGGTCTTGAGGTACCATGCTAGGCAATGAGTGAAAACTAATTTTCAAAGCTCATGGGGTAGATCTGACTTCACCATTGTGTCCGAAAGGTTGAAATTTGTAAGAAACCACTCTTCATTAGGTAAAAAAGGCTTTTGAAGTCAAAAGTTATGTCTCCTAAGGTCCAAAACCTTTGGCATAGAAAACAAGATTTCTCAAGAGGTCACCCATCTCAATACTACTCTACAAGCATGCTTATCCCAAAAATTAATTTAAATTTCTTGTCAAATTTTTCTACCTTTGAATATTTAACTTTTCCCTCCTAAACATCAATTTTGGGTTTGATTCCCAACCCTAAAATTTTGACTTTTTTTTTTAAATAAAAAATTTAATAAATTATAATGCATGCATAATAAGAAAATTAAAATAGCAATATCTCCCAAACCATAAGCCTAATTGGGATGAAATTTATACTATTGGAATCATCTTGACGAGTACTACATATTGGAGATAGTTTTGAAGTCTAAAAACCAAGTTGGATTTTTAGGGTTTGAAAGATTCAAAATAACTTATTTTATAAAAATGACAGTACTAGGTTAATGTATGGACAACATTATGACATATAAATGACTCTAAGTTGCTTATAGATGATATACCAATCTTTGGACATGAAGATAATACTTTAACCTTATAAATTAACAAGTATGACATATGCTTGTTCTCTCGGATCATGGTTATACCTTAGAGAGGTACTAATGAGAAGCAAGACATGATAATATTACCCATCAAGTATTGGTTTCCCTATAGGTCTCATGGTCATAACCCTTATTGGTTGAGTAAGAATGAGACAATCTTATGACTAGATTGAATCCCTTAAACTTGTTGATGCATAGGTCTTAGGTGAGATGAAGAATGCAAAGTTAGAAGGATTAGGTGCTTAAGACCCTAGGTTCCAACAAGACAAGATTAACTTAGGTCATGGTTAGTAATCTTCTAGGAGGAACTTAACAATGACCTTAATCAATTAACATTCTAGCATCACTACATGATCGGTAAGAGTTACCTAGACTGGTGTATCCTTGTCTTACCAATGTCTCTTGTAATTAATGAATCTTGATTTAATCACTTCTTGAAACACCACAAAATTTTAGCTTAGACACTTTGAAACAAGAATGACTCAAGCCCCTTTCGGCATTCAGGAGGAAAAACTTGACTAAGGCATGGAACTCAAGCCAGCTTGCTCATGCTGTCCAGTGAGCTTGCCCTCAACATGACCAACCCTAAAAATTTCCAAATCAGGTCAAAATGGTCCTTATTTGAACAGACAAGACCCCCTCGGGGCCCCACTGATGACTACTCCAATTTTCAGCATCCAGAACCTAAGATTTCAAGTCAGAATCGCACAAATCTTGTTACTCACGTTGAGGTCATGCTACCCAGCGTGAGTACATCGTGAGTACAACTTGACCAACTTTTAGAGCCCTGAAACTAAGTCCAAACAGTTTGATTTCGAGCACGCAGACTCCCCTCGAGCTTCACTAATCTTCATTGCAGCTCCCGGCCTCCAGAACCTTGAAAATTGAGCTCAAAATCATGTGATTTGTTTACTCACACCTAGGTCACGTTGGGGTCACGTTGACAGCGTGAGCCCAACATGACCAAACAAAGACAGGTCAAATTAAGTAGTCCCAAGCATAATTTTTAGCATCAACTCAACCCCTAAGGACAGGCAACAGTTCTACTTGTTCACAGGTGCCAAAAAATCAAAATTTGGGCATGAAACACGGCATTTTGGCTTGGTCACGCTATGGTCATGCTGAGGTCATGCTGACAGCATGAGCCTAGCGTGAGCTCCCAAAAGTGGCTCAAATCAACATAAGGATAGACTCAAATTCAGCATCCAGGTCACCCTGGGGAGTAGGCAGCAGTTGCAATTCAAAGAACAGGCATTAAAGGTCAAAATTCATCTCAAAATATATCACCTCCAGTTGGTCACATTGAGGTCACGTTGGGGTCACGTTGAGGTCACGTTGGGATCACATTGAGGTCACCCTGATAGCATGAGCCCAACGTGAGCTACCAAAAGTGGCCCTAATCCAAGCATAGATAGGCCCAAATTAAACATGCATGACACCCTCAAGGTCAGGTAGCAGTTACACTTCAAAAACAAGTCTTAAAGGTGGAATTTTGACACAAAACACATCATTTTTGGTCACGCACACCGAGGTCACATTGAGGTCACGTTGGCAATGTGAGTCCAGTGTGAGCACTAGTCATGACCAAGCAAAAGCACTTCCGTCGCACGCTGAGGACACGCCAGGACCAAATCAGCTCACACTGGGAGCCCTGGTGAAGCAGAGACACCTCAAATAGCCACCGAACCACTCAAATCGACATCCTGCAACTGTCGATTCAAAGGACCATGAAGTTTCAAGTGAGCCAGAGTCAATCCCTCTTGGAATTCATTGTAAATTTTCATTGTAAGCCTCACCATCTATGAGCTTGTCAAGCTCTTATGCTACTTTCATGGGCATAAGCTAGCTTGCGTTGTAAGGTACATTGCACCCAGTCTAGAACGTAGTCGGCCCATGTACACCTATCACGCGATCTGTTTTTCTCGGATCACACAGCCATTAACCTCATTGACGAATCCTACTCCTGAGCCTAGCAAAATGTATAAATACCCTATTTATTGACATAAATAGGGGGGAAATTTTGAAGAAAGAAAACTAGTAATCCTGAGCCTAGACGCACATGATCCCCAATGCCTGCAAACACCATGCATCGAAGCTTAACATCTGACTTGCAATCCAGACTCGCAACTATGTTTTGACCGGTGCGCATTTTGTTAATTAATACAATACAGTTTCATTTTTTCCTTCCGTTGTGCTATTCTAGCTCATTGTTTGTGTTATCCCATTTTATTGCACATTTCTGCATATTCTGTTTACGTTTGCATGCTGTATTCACGTTCACATTTCATTGCATTACGCTCTTTGTTTTACATTTTGTGACGGTAACCCCAGCGCTAGCCTTAGCTTATGCTCAGGGAAGTCCTTGGTTGATCTGCGTGTAGACCATCCCAGGCACTCTACCTTCATTTTTTTTAGCTCACCCTCACGCGAAGGCAGGGTCATATGTATTTCTTCAGATATCTTTTGGCGTTTTTTTTCATCTAGCCTAATGCCGACGATTTTAGACGGTACAAAAAATGGTGCTAGAAGGAGGGCCAAACATGTTTACTATTTAATCAAAACGCTAATCACATTGCCTGTTAAACGCTACATAGATCAAGTACTAAAAACTAAAGTCCAACTTGAGCTACTCATATTAATCCCTGTCAGTCATGCTCACGAAGTCCACCCAGTCACGCTACAAGCTGGTCGCATTTGCACATGTTGCTGATAAGTCACGCTGGCTTGCACATGCTGCTAGGTCACACTGGCCTACACATGCTGCTAGGTCACGTTGGCTTGCACACGCTGCTAGGTCACGCTAGCTTGCACACGTTGCTAGGTTAATTACGCTCCTTGTCAGTCATGCTTCTTGTTACGCACAGTTGCACACACTACTCAGCTTGCTCAAGCTAGCTTGCATACACCCAGCTTGCTCAAGCAAACTTGCACACATGGAATCTTCTCAAATCAAAGTAGCATTGCCTATTTCTGACCTTAATGCTGAAATCTCAAATCCTGTGCTGTAACTAAACCCATAGTCACCATTGGAGAAATGAACCCTTAAGGGCCAACTTGTCAGTCACTTAGGTTACAAGGCAAGGACCCCGCCTATACAATTCTCACCCCAGAACAATACAACTTCATCTGCGTAAAAATCCAAGCTAACCTACCCATTGATTGCGGAAATGGAAGCAAAACGACATTATGAACTCATCTATAAGGGAGGCCATAACTTTATCCCTTCAGCGTATGATGTGATTCCCCTTTCTGAATCCCATCACAAACTCATATCCTAGTTCCTCATGCAAGGAATCAAACCTTGCGGTAATCCATCGTAGAGCCTCAAAATGGAGATGAGTAAGATGATTTCGTGGCTCAATCCGAACATGGGGATTCGTACCACACTCTTAGTCCTCATACTTATGCAAACCCATTATTCCACCCTTTCACGGAAGAGACTATGTCTCTTCATGCATTTACAAGCACTCAAGCACCTGTCTCTCAACAAGAAGCGCCTACCCTCATTCCTACTTTCCCTATGACCAACACCCAATTTAATATGCCCATCCCTGCTATTCCTCTAATTACCACTTTACCCTCCCTCTCACAAGGAAAATTCCAACAACTCCCCTCTCAAGATAATATGGGAGCGACCTTCCAACCCCAAATAATTGGGATGCCATCCGTGATACCTTCTTCTACATCCGCCCATTACATACCACGAGTGCAAATCCAAGGAATGCCCTTCACTACTTCAACTCAACAAGTTCAGGGTGTTTCCTCACAACTTGTAACTGGGCAGTGGCTTGCACCTGTCATTCAATAACATCAACCGGCTCATTACAGCATACCACCTGTTACAATCCCATCCATGAATGTCCCTCAAATACAACCATCAACAACTTTACAGTCATCTTTCCCACAAATCACACAACAATCTAACTATTACCATGTGCAATCTAATCAACTAGCTGGTCCACCTAGTGCCCAAGAATGGGTAGATGCTAGGAAAATGATGCAAGCATTAACTGATGAAGTAAAGCACCTTAAAATTGCAAACACTGAAGAAGCCAAGGTGTTGGACTTCTATCAAGATGATCTGATTAGCTCTTCAGTGCCACTGTTGACTTTACCAAAAGGGATTTCACTACTACAATTGACCAAGTATAATGGAGAGGGAGATCCAAATGCTCACCTAGTGACATTCCGATTAGAGTGTCTATTACTTTAGGCCTAGCCTCATGCAATCCTGTGTGTGTTTGCCATGTCCTTAACTGGAAGAGCCTTGGACTAGTACTGAGCCCTACCACGTAACTCCATATCCTCTTTGGAGGATTTGTTACATCAATTCGTTACTCATTTTAAGTATAACCTGAAGCCTGAAGCCACACTAGACAGTCTAATCCAAATAAAAAAAGTGCCATTAGGCCCGTACAAAAGTTCATCCAAAGATGGAGCGCTTCCCTTAACGAACTTCACAAGCCTATCCTGGAAATGTATTTACTTACAATCCTCAAGAGTGCCATGAATGATTTTGTTAAGTCAAAACTATATTATCTGAACACTCGCACTTTGAGTCAGGCATTTGTCCAAATGAAAAATATAGAAGAGGTAGCATAGAAAAGTCATGACCTAGCTTTCCTAACTTTCAAAAGCCAACATACAAAAAAAGATAAAGAAAAGTCTAAAACAATAGTCGTAGCAATGGCAGAGACATTTCGACCCAACAATGTAGGGCAGAAAGGGAAACAACCCACCACCCCCACTAGTCACGAAAGAACCACTCCTACACCTACACCTGAACCCTCCTTTGCCCAAACCACTAACACGAGTCATACTTGTACCTTCGAATGAAAAGACCCTACCCAGTACACACCCTTACCCATGAAGCCTTCACAACTACTGGACCAACTTCTAAAGGCTAGGTTGATTCAACATAAGCAAATGTCTCCTGCAGCATCTCAAAAACACAACTGATATTGTGAGTTGGTTAAAAACCCAACATTGGCAATGGCCCTGTTCCAAGAGGTTTTAGGTTAGATAAATTCTGTGAGTATCACAACGATGTGGACATGGAACCGACTACTGCTTTACTCTAAAACAAGACATACAACGTATGATTGATAGAGGTGAGATAGACTTTGATGAAGCCAACCCAGTAAGGCCTCAAAATTAGTCTATGGGGGTCTACAGAGACCCTCTTAACACCAAAGAGTCACCATATGTGATTAACATTATCCATGTCAGCAATGAACAGTACATCCCACGAAGGCCTTTTGTGATTTGTGTGCCTGCTAAAACCGTATCTACACTAACACCTCCACAAGCTCCTTTTTCCATACATACACCTCCAATGCCGCGAAAACCATTTGTCATTTGAGTATACCCAGCAGTTGCAACAGGAAACGTGCCATCACAAATCCGACCTGCTCCATTTGTAATCCAAGTGCTGTGACACTTCGATGTGCAACCCCCAACGGTTCCCCCATGACCCTCGCGAGAGCACCTCACTGACAGACTGACCAGGGAACATTTGGCAAAAGAACATCATGGTTATGATTTAGGACTGCCAAAACCCACACCATTGAATGCTATCCCTATGGTTCCAGTTACTGATCAGCCTAGCACGAGTCATCAAGACAAGAACTCGAGAATGTCCAGTGTCCCAAACTCAACAGCTACAGTCAACAACGCACAAACTCTTCCGCGAGAGATACAAATTTTGGGTCAAATGGATCGAGTCTTAACAGATAAAAACATTCCAAATGGCAAAGACTTGTCTAGTTCCCTGAACCAGGTTACACAAGCCTTAAAACAAAAGAACACCTCTCTAAGCCTATATGACCTGGTAATGACCTCCCTGGTGCATCAGGAAGCTCTAGTGTGTATGCTGACTTCAATCCCTGTTAGTGAAGACCTACCGGAAAATGAGCCATCTATTTATGCTGTATTGTCTCCACATCAAGAATCGAGGTCCACATCTCTAGGATTTCATGCCAATGACATTAAAGAAGAAAAAAAATGGGAGAGGTCACTACCGCCCCTATGTTTATAACGATACAAGTTAATCAATTTAAGATCCATAGGATGCATGTCGATGAAGGAGCAGCAACAAATGTAATAACTTTCCCCATCATTGAACGACTGGGCCTCGTGGAACAAATACGGCCAACGACAACATCTTTCTTAAAATATTTCAGTGGTTCTCATGTCATGGTAAAAGGCATGATTACCTTGCATTTCATAGCAGTGGACCGATTCCCCACATCAATTGAATTTGTAGTCATTGATGAGATGCCGAGGTTCAATCTAATTTTGGGATGGCCTTGGTTAGCTCAACTAAAAGCCATATCATCACCGATCCATCAAGAAATTCACCTACCTTATAAGGGTGGTGAAATTGTCATACATGGGGATGCAGCAACATCACTTACTTCCTCACATGTAGGAATGAACCAAGGGTCAGAGGTTGAAATCTCTGAACCTAAGCAAGACACCACTAGTGAAACCTTAGACATTGGTCAATCTCCAACCCACAACCTTCCTAAAATAGAAGAAGCATCGGAAGATGCAGACATAAGGGTCATTCCCACAAATGTCTCTTGGTTAGAACTACCCTTTGATGTATCCAGTGAGGGAGATGGTGAGTACAAAATCATGCCTACGCATCCCACCCTTCACAAAAAATTGCGAAAACTAAAGAAACAGTTCAAAAACTAAGACGTTAAACTACCATGCGTTCGAAATGATGTTAAACTACCAAATGTTCGCAATGATGTTAAACTAGCCACGGTCAGAAATGGCCGGTTCTTTTAAAATTTACTGAAACAACTACAGTCTCCTCCCTTTCTTTAACAAAGATGCAATAGTCCATCATGACTTTAAACTGATACGCGTGGCCCGAAATGGCTTTAAACTAGAGCACAGTATGTTGTTAGTTTACCGAAAATTTGCTACGTCATTATCATTTACATTTTGCAGGTTACAATTTTCATTTATTTTACTTTTACCAGACATGATTCCAGTTTACATTCACGTTCACAAATAAACTCGAAAAAGCAAAACAAAATACATAAATATATGTAACATAGAGTGTTAACATAGTAATAGGATGATGACATATTACACCATGATCATGTTACATATGTCCTTACACATTCCAAAAACAACGAAATCAACCAGAAAAAAACACCAAAACAAAACAATTGAAAAGACTGATAAGACTAACGAGCCAAATTATGCATTAGCATTAGGAGGGGGTTGGTCCCCAAACTCCTCTACATCATCAGCTCTCATCCCACTAGGGCCAACCTCACCACCATGTCCCTATAAAAAGAAGAAAAAAAAAATAAGTAAACACAAACCAACACATTAAAAGTGCAAAATACTAAAAATAAGGGGGATGATTAATAGCAATAAAACACTCACAGTTGGGGAAGGCCTGAGATTAGCTTCTAGGCACCATAGAATCTCTTCTTCGGGAACACACACCCAGTCTTTCTCAAGTCCGAGGTCGATATTGGCTAAGGTTTTACCCTTGTCCACTGAAGGCCAGGAAGGGCACTCAAGAGAAAACATACTTGTTGAAGCTTCCCTAGAGGTAGTGGTAATGGATCTCTCAAGGGACCCATCCACTTCTGTACACTTAACAAACTTGTCATAAGAAGAGCACAAGCCTAACCCCTCCACAAACATCTCCAATCGGCGATGTTCTACTGATTCATCCTTCAACCATTTTTTGTATTGGTGCTTATGATCTTTCTGATCCTAGCCCCATTTACGTACTTTGGATGTAAAGGACTTCCAGTCATGGTACTTCCTATTCAATAAATCCATTTGGGCCCTCTGTTCGGCCAGATCCCGAATCGCTTGCACCTTGCTGTTCAAGCCTACCCAATAACGTGCATAGGTGATCTTGGATGTATGCGAGGTACTATCACTAATCAATCTAGCAGAGGAAAAATCATAATGGGCTTGCAAGTCATTCCTCTCCTCTGTAACCTTCACCAGATTTTCTTTCAATGATTGAATTTCAAGCCATAACTGTTCAATTGAGCACTTGTAGGTCCAGAGAGACTTGGCATTTAGAACAATACAATTCGCAACCGCATCATAAATCTCTCTTGGGATTTTCTCAATATCTTTGGGCAATTTTGGAAGACCATCAATTTGGGTGGCCTTAGAAGGACTCCATTGAAGCTTTGCACCTATAAGTACAAAAATCATACATATGAGTAAACAAGAGATCCCTAATAGATGCAAAAAACACAATGAACTTATGAACTTGGTATAAAGTACACACCTAATTCAGGATGAGCCTGTTGTAGATGAGCAACAACATCGTTGACGATGCCAGTAACAAAGTTTACTTTATTGGGCATCTCAGGCCATGACCTCAACTGACCAGTAGATGTTGAATCTATATGGGAAGGCACCTCAGAAGGGGCCTATA
The DNA here is from genome assembly GCA_015680685.1 of Gnetum montanum. Classification (NCBI taxonomy): domain Eukaryota; kingdom Viridiplantae; phylum Streptophyta; class Gnetopsida; order Gnetales; family Gnetaceae; genus Gnetum; species Gnetum montanum. Next base: position 61,008 of record MNCI01007407.1, read on the forward strand.
ACTCCGACACATTCGCCTGAGATGCATGTGCTTCAGGCACTTCAGCATCCATGTCTGATGTTAGGAAGATTCATGATAATCAAAACAATGTACAAAACTAGGAAGTACGAAATGTAGATAAAATTAACAAAACGTACCAAGCGGCCCTTTGTTGGTTAGCTCAGGTAGATCACCAAGGTGTAGAGACCCATCAAAGAAATTAGCAAAAACACCTTTCTCCTCGCTTGAATGCTTAAGGGCATCTAAAGCCTCAGCAAGTGTCACTTCCATAGTGTCTGTTGCACCCTCTTTCCCATAAGATGGGAATAGCCTCAATTTCTTCTTCTTTCATTTCATCCTCTTCATGACACCCAATGATAACCGTTTCAGGCTCACCCATTGGAGCTAATTCTTTCCTTTCCTTCTCAGGGGTATCCTCTATTAAAACCAATAAATCTAAAGTTAGCATGACATAATAGGTATGCATATTTAAGTAAGCAAATAAATTCAAAAGCGATAAAAACACTTAAAGTAAAAAAATACTTACCCATCCCTGGCAAGATGAATCAAATCTTCTTTGCCCTCGATGGTCTCACCTTTGTAGCAGGTTCTCTCAAACACTCAGCCCTTTTCACCTTAGCCTTGACCTTCCCAACAATCTCCTGAATCAAGCACTCAGCTCTCCTAATAGTTGTGTGTAGTTTAGGTGGTTCCAACCCCAAGCTATCACACGAATGATGGGAACGACTGGCTACACCCCCTATTGTGATAGAGATTGATTCTTCGATGCCTTCGGGTGGATCTTGGGATCTAGCGGTGTTAAATAGATGACAAATCTAGGGGCGAGACAACTATGAGAAATCCCTTAACACATAATGATTATCTCCATAGACCACTAAGAACTCAGCAAACCTATGGAGATAGCCCGCAAAAAAGGCAAAGGTAAAGTGGGACTTAGCATCAACATTGGAACATAGCCTAATGATCTCTCCAAGCAAGCCTAATACAAGGAACTGCGTCCAATTGTAGCACATACTAGTCTCCAAGACTGAGCGCATAACACGTGCAGACTCAATCCAAAGACTTCTTGCTTGGGAAAGAGACTTAGGGAACGCTTGTGCTCTAAAGAGTGGCTACAGAAAATTTACCTCTGTCAAGCGAGTATCAGCTTGCATGGCAAAACCCTTAGCACCCCATGGTACACCTAGCCAGTCTTCAAGTTCCTTGATCACACGGCCCTCTCTAGTTCCTCTATCCACCATCACCTTAGCGCCATTTGTCGGTATGCTGAAAAGATCGAAAAAGAATTCGACAGTTAGGTGGAAAGCCACCTTAACTCCTCGGTCTCGTGTCGTAAAATAGAAGACATCATTGTTAAAAGAGTCAACAATGGAAACCATTTCGGTCATGGGAATGTTAGGAGTCAAGGTAGTAAAAAGGTCCATTAAACCCATAGTGGTAAGACTATTGATGATTTGTTCAGGTGCCTTCTTGTGCAGCCATCGTTGTGACTCCTCTGTCTTTCCAAACTTCATAAAGAGAGTGGCCTCCGTGCGCCCGGATATGACGGTAACCTCATCAAGAGGAATGGCCACTGTAGAAAATACATAGGAGACATTGAGGAAAAATTAAGAACATGATAAGCAATGATGTAAAAAAAATGAAAACCAAGCCTGGAACACAAACATTTACCATTAGCAAATGGAGTAGGCACACTTGCTGGAGGATCAACCGTTTGAGGAAAAACAGGCCCATCAGGGGACCAATCCTCATGCAACCAGCCGTGAACTTGACAACGTTCAAGGGCCCTAGAGAATTTCCTAGGATAATTAACAATAGCATCCTTGGTTTGGCCTAGCACCTTTGCATGAAGAGTGCGGTCCATCATGAACGCCTCCAAGGCTGTGCGTGCTAAGGCAAGTCCACTGTCATCCTCATGCAATCCATGCTCAGCAAAATGGGGCCTATGAAAGAAAAAGTATTCGTACTTAATCAAGGATATAACATTAAAAGAACCAAAGTTAATACAAGTATAAAAGAGCATACTTGTCTACTTTGTATACTATTCCAGGCGAATTTTGGAATAGTGTATGTACACGGCAGGCTAGAAAAAGTGTGCTATTACTATTGTAACGGTTGCAAGATGGCAATCCCCACACACGGGTTAAAGGACGTGTAGATATAGGACCTTTGGGAGCACCCCCCTCAACTATATATGGTCCCTCGTCTATGTCAACAACAAAAGCTAACATTCCCTGTGTTGAGCCGGACAACATGGTCTCAACAATATCACGAGTTAGTTGCTCACTCAAATGGGACCATATGACAATGCTGAAATTTTGCAAAATAAATGATAAAAATGCACCAACATTCAAATGAAACCATATTACATGTGCCCTAATCCACATGTCATAACTATGCATGTTCGATTCCAAAGGGCCAAACCAAGATAGCACATCAACAAGTTCAACCACAAAGAGAAAAGGCTTAAGTCCCCTGCATAGAGCAAGAACCTTAGGTAAGTAACTTAAAAAATATAAAACAAACAAAATAAACAAATAAATAAATAAACCTAACAAGTAAATAACATTCAACACACACACAAGGCCACCCCATGAGACAAGAACACTAGTATTCATTTGGTGTATTTAACACTCGCTAGGGTACATTTAATAAATTCATTTCATAGTAAACCAACAAACAAGTGCAATGCAAAACATGTACATTCACTGTCTAACCCAAGAAAATAAAAACAAAGGAGTACAAATAACCAGTGACATTGAACAAATAAGTTACTCATGCACTAGTTCCAAGGAATTCACGTTGTAGTGCATGTTACAGTAAAAGTGATAGGGGAATTCACTCACGACGCAGCTCACGCTGCAACCCACAAATGTGGCTCATGCTGCAACTCACACAATGGTACAACGCACGCTGTAGAAGCAACTAATGCTGGAGAATAGCTCATGTCACCCACACTACAAAAATCGTAATTTTCCCTAGGGTACTCATGCCCTCATTACGAAAATTAGTTTTCTTTGGGCACTCACACCCAGGCAAAAATCAGCAAAAATTAGTTTTCTCTAGGCACTCATGCCTAGGAAAAAATTGGCAAAAATCAATTTTCTCTGGGCACTCGCGCCCTGCCCCTCCCAAACACCCATGTTCATATTACACCCCGCACCTGCCAGTACTGCAAAATGAGCTTACCTTGTGTTCCCCTTACCCTTCCTCTCTACTACATGCTCACGCCGTGCCCAGCATCCCATCAACATCAACACCAAACTTACCACTCTGCACGTGCCCAATAATGATGCACAAAACCCTTGGCCACCACTCTGTCCAGATCCCCTTAGAACCCCTGTGCACGCCTTACACATTCATGCATCCAACTCACGCCCTCACCACTCACACTGGGCATGCCCTGGTTGCTCACGCCAACAAATAAGTCACACCAAAAATAAGAAATTTCGTAGGTTTGAGCATGCCCTGACCATCACTCATGTTGCTCACGCCGTTGCCAAAAAAGAAAAAATGGTGACCACAAAAGAATGCCAAATTCCAAAACCCTTGTAATGTCCTTGATGCCTGAAATTCATAGCAATGAGAAAAATCGCGATACAAACCCCAAAATCTAGTAAAATTCACTTTGAAAAATAGCAAAAACGGTAGCCCTAATGGCTCACGATATTCTTCCACTACAATAGAATGCCATGGAACAAGAATGAAAGAAAAACATACCTGCGCAGAGTCCCAGCCCATGAAGAAATCCTGGGTTGAGGAAGGTGTTGGAGCAGTTCTTCGCTCTCTGCCACGAATGCCAAGCTTTCCTGCTTCTTCCCTTTGCCTCGTTCTTACCCTCCCTTGCCCTTAATCCTGCTTACGCTGCCCTAAATTCCTGTCACTCATGCTGCACACCTTGAATTCCTATAACTCACGCTACACACCCTACCCTGTAACTCACGCTACGCTATGCACCTAGTTACTCATGCTTTAACGCTAACTCACGCTTCATACTTTTCAATCCCCTTTCACCCTCGTTCAACTTATTCCACGTGGCTACATTGCATTTTTCTCGTTGGATGTTTTATTATTACTATTATTATTATTTCCTACATTGTCTTCATTTTCATGTTCTCAGGATAGTTTCTTCTATTCCTTTTTATGAATTAGTGCCTAAGCATTAAAGACAAAACAAAGTATGAGAACTGAAAATTCAAAAATCATGAAAAAATTACAGCATTACTATTCACATGAAATATGAACGCCATATGGCCCAGTAAGGCCTAAAACTGCCATGTGTTCGTGTATGATGTTAAACTACTCTTGCATGCCATAGTTTCACAAGACATAAATTAATTACACAAAGCTAGTTTATATAGCAACTCCCCCGTTAGACAATCTCGCTCACGGTGCTCCCGGTTTAAATTGGCAAGAACAAGCATATGGACAGCAAAAACCTCTTTTCAACATTATCTATCAATGGACCTCACGAGGCCATAAAAAGAGCGATTAATCTAGAATCCTTAGATCTAGACTCATCTACTTATGCTAATTTCGTGGCATCCACTCAAGAAACATCAAACTGCCCCGAGGGTATGACTAAAACTTTGGACTTAGAAGCTGACAACATCACTGAAGATCCCCTCATTGAAGTCCCCATCACTATGTTTGGTGGCAAAGTTAAAAAATTAAAACTGAGTACTCTACTAAATCCACAACTTGCCGATGACATTACACAAGTGCTCAAGAACAACATTAAAACATTCGTTTGGTCATATACCGATATGCCAAGACTAGATCCTCGAATCATCCAGCATAACATCATCCTTGATGAAAAACTTAGACCAGTAAAGTAAAAAGCATGAAAGGTTAAACCTGAGGTGGCATTGGCAGTTCGTAACGAAATCATGAAGCTCTACCAAGTTGGTTTCATCTGAGCTATTGACTATGTCGATTGGGTATCCAACATTATTGTAGTCCCCAAGAAGAATGGCAGCATTCGCATATGCGTTGACTTCCGTGACCTCAACATAGCCACTATAAAGGATGACTTCCTGTTACCCAATATCAATCAACTTGTTGACTCAACTGTTGGGCATGCATTGTTATCTTTTATGGAAGGTTTCTTAGTATACAACTAAATCAGGATCAACCCAGAACACCAACTCAGGACAACCTTAATGACACCTTGGGGCACGTTCTGTTATACAATGATGCCATTCGATCTTAAAAATGTAGGTGCTACATATCAACGAGCAATGACATAAATATTTAGTGATTATATGCTTGATTTGCTTAACGATTATGTAGACAACATCGCAGTTAAGTCCAAAGCAATCAAGCAACATGTAAAGGACCTAGACTTGGTACTCAGACGTTGTCTCAAATATGATCTTAGACTTAACCCAAAGAAATGCATCTTTGGAGTTAAAATGGGCAAAATACGTAGCTTCGTAGTCTCAGAAATAGGGATATGAGTAGACCTTAATAAGGCTAAAGCAATAACTAGCATGCAACCACCTAAGAACCTTACCAAACTACGTAGCCTACAAGGTAGACTACAATTCATTAGATGTTTTATCGCAAAATTGACAGACAAGTTGAAACCCATGTAGCATTTACTGCGAAAGAATGCCCATTTTTAATGGACTCAACAGTGTCAAGAAGCATTTGAAAACATAAAAATGGAGTTGGCTCAACTGCCAACATTTCATCCCCCGCAAAGCAATAAACCTTTTTACATCTACCCCGCCACATCTAATTCATCTATTGCGTCTATGCTTTGTCAAAAATGAGAAGATGGAATCAAGATCCCTGTTTACTATTTAAGCCATGCCTTAGTTGCCTATGAACAACGATACAACAACATGGAAAGGTTATGTCTTGCCCTTGTCTTTTCCTTAAAAAAGTGGCGACATTACCTCTTCCGCAATCAAGTCAATATCATTTGCAAAGACAACGTGCTTTAAGCTATAACCAACAACATTTATGAATCAAGTAGGATAGCTAGATGGAAGGTAATGATCGCAGATTTTGACCTGCGCTATGTTGCTCAATCCTCCACTAAGGGTCAAGAAATAGCCAATCAGTTGACCGCATCACCGACACAAGATCAAGCAACAATCAACCCCAAATTCCCTGATAAGAATATTAACAGCATAGACACAGTGCCCGATAACTATGATGCAATCCTGTACTTTGATGAAGCATCCACCTCCCAAGGAGGAAGTGTTGCAGCTGTCATAACGTATCCCTTTAGAGAAATTTGTCCCTCTACCTATTGACTAAATTTCCCTTGTACCAACAACGTGGCGGAGTACGAAGGTCTTCTTAGAGGTCTTATAGCAGCACTAACTTCGGGAATCACACGTCTTATAGTTCAAGGTGACTCATAGTTAGTAATCAATCAAGTCATAGAGGCCTACACATGCAAAGCTTCTCACTTACAACCATACTGTGACTGAAATAAACACTTGCTAAAATAATTAATCAACGTAGATGTGCAACATATTCCTAGGAATGAAAATACCATCGTCGATGCACTTGCTACACTAGCCTTAAACATGATGCCTGAGATGTTCCATATGTTGCCTAGTTCTATAACAAATTGTGCCAAACCTATAACTGATGCTCTTCACGAAATACCCATAGCGTCCATTAGCACTACATAAGCAATAGAATGGTACGATGACATAAAAGAGTACCTTGAACAAGGAGAACTGCCACAACATTTGACAAGTGCCCAAAAAGATGTAGTGCAAAAACGATCTTGGAAATATGCATTAATAGGAGACACCCTGTGTTGCAGATCCTATGAAGGTATTCTGTTAGTATGCGTTAGTAGCATCAATGGCCAAACAATCATGGAATAGGTTCATGAAGGACTTTGCGGAGGGCATATAGCACCCAAAGCAATGATAATGAAAATTAGATGTTTGGGCTACTACTGGCCACACATGGAGTACGATTGCTTCTCCAGGGTCAGGAAATGCAACATCTGCCAAAGGCAGGGTAACCTAATACATGTGCCACTTAATGAGTTGCATACTGCACAAATCACATGGCCATTCCAAAAATGGGGGTTAGAGATCATTGGGTCGATAACACCACCATCTTCACTAGGACATAGCTTCATCATCACTGCAACCGAATATGTTACAAAATGGGTAGAAGCTATCCCCCTTAGGAAAAACACATCTAAACATGTTTGCAATTTCATATTAGAAAACATCGTGGCCCACTTTGGTATCCCGATGACCATAGTCACTGATAATGGGCCACAGTTTAGCAGCATGGATACTAAAAACTTCTATGAGAGCCTAGGTATTAAACACTCATTTTCATCACCATATTACCCACAGAGAAATGGTCAAGTGAAGTCTACGAATAAAATGATCATCATGGTGCTCAAAAAGATGTTGAATCAAAGTAAGAGACGATGGCACGAGCAGTTAATCTATACATTATGGGCATACTAAACAACGCATCGAACGTCCACAGGTAAGACACCATATAGCCTTGTATACGAATCTGAAGCTGTGTTAGCTTTGGATTTACAGGTTCCCTCACTGTGGATAACGTTCTCTAGCCTCCTCGATGAAGGTCAGAACAACGAGCTGCTCATTATTGATCTTGACTCGGTGGAAGAAGAAAGGGTACGAGCGCTTGATCAAATCGAATGGCACCAGAAACAACAACGGCGACATCATCAACATGATCCACATAAGCGATCGATCAAGGAAGGTGACCTAGTTCTCAAGGTAGTCCGCGAACACTCGGACAAATTCTCAGCTAACTGGGAAGGGCCTTACTTAGTCATCAAGGCATATGATAATAGGGCATTCAAACTCGCCGACATGGACAGAAATGAGTTTGCCAATCCTATGAATCACGTGTACCTGAAACCATTCTATGTCTAATGAGCTCAAGGTATGTATTGGTCCTGGCATCACGACCTAAAACTAATACCACAGAACAGTCCAAGATTTATGAATTAAAACTAGCACCACAGAATGTCCTAGTGTCATGACAGTAAATTGATGCCATAGAGCTCTGTTCGGTATGATACTAAACTGCCACACTTTCCCATTAGAGTTCACTAAGACTATAAATTAGCTTGCCTCTTCATAGTCTGCCATGACTATAAACTAGCACTGCACTGTCCGCTACGACGATAAACTGACGACGTCCAAAGGATTATGATGTGAAACTAATCCATAATAGTCCACTATGGCTACAAACTGGCGACATCATCAACAACTTGACATTATTTGAAAAGACATGCTACTGCAATCAGCTGTACGTGCTCACCAAAAACCTACCTCCTGATTTGTCACATAGACCTGGACGAAACTGATGCTGTTCAAGATTTTGTTTGCCTTGAAACTTCACATGATGGCTCCATTCTGTCGGCTACATTCAAGTTTAAAGTGCTTGGCTAACTATTTCATTTGTGGTTCTCTTATCCCCTTGGAGTAGTGTTTGCAGGATGACATGCTTGAGGCGTTCGTGCACAGATGCACTTCATCATGATGACAAGGTATCACATTCTTCCTAATGCTTGCAACTAGGTTAATCAATCTGCTCATAAGTACATTCCCAACTCCTGATACATTCCCTATTCCTCATCATGTTCTCCTTACCCTACTCAGTTACATTCCTTTGATACAATATTCATCCCAAAACTCTTGATGCACTATTGCACACTGTGATTCTCCAAGCAATTGCAGCACAAAACACAACGCATAGCACATGATACAAATGCAAGCGCATGAGCATGAGCATAACATTGAAAGCAAAATATTTCAAAAAGAACAAAAAGAACACAAAAAGAAAACAAGAAAACAAAAAAAAAGAAAAAAAAAGAAAAAGAAAAAGAACAAAAAAAGGTCGAAGAGAAAAATGCCTGGAAAAGGTCTTCATGACCCCGTGGACATCATGGACTAAAGACCATTGGCTCTTTTCATACAAGCCCTAGGCGAGAAGGCAATTATATTGGGAAAACACTCATGTCTCAACTGATCATGTTGCACATCATCGTGTGGCTTTGGCTATTTACAATGGGCTCCCTTAAACATGACACAAGGGTCCCATTTCTCCAAAGAACGCATCTCCTATGCTTTGGTTCCAGGTCTGCTATACATTGGCTATTAACAAGGACCAAAAACTAGATCATTCACATGAGAGCATTCCTCTCCCACAGTTTAAACAATGACACCCTTTGATCAATTCTTAATGCCCCAGTTACAACTAAATTTCCCTTAATCCAATGTACTTTTGAACATGGTGCGATGACATCTAGCCAAGGGTCAATGGATAATGCTTGATACTTGGTTGTTCATGGTGTTTTGTACTTCTTTGTCGATGCCTCTCGGGTGGATTCCTCTAGAGGTCAACAAAGAGGTACCAATGAAACACCACAAAATTTTAGCTTAGACCATTTGAAACAAGAACGACTCAAGCCCCTTTCAGCATTTAGGAGGCAAAACTTGACTAAGGCATGGAACTCAAGCCAGCTTGCTCAAGCCGGCTTGCTCATGCTATCAAGCTAGCTTGCCCTCAATGTGACCAACCCTGACAGCTTCCAAATTAGGCCAAAATGATCCTTATTTGAATGGGCAAGACCCCCTCAAGGCCCCATTGATGACTACTCCAAGTTTCAGCATCCAGAACCCAAGATTTCAAGTCAGAATTGCATAAATCTTGTTACTCACACTGAGGTCACACTGCCCAGCATGAGTAGAGCATGAGTACAGCTTAACAAACTTTTAGAGCCCTAAAACTAAGTCTAAATAGTTTGATTTTGAGCACACAGACTCCCCTCGAACTTCACTAATGTTCATTGCAGCTCGTGGCCTCCAGAACCTCAAAAATTGAGCTCAAAATCATGTGATTTGTTTACTCACGCCCAGGTCATGCTGGGGTCATGCTTGGGTCATGTTGACAGCGTGAGCCCAGTGTGACCAAACAAAGATAGGTAAAATCAAGCAGTCCCAAGAAAAATTTTCAGCATCAACTCAACCCCCAAGGATAGGCAATAGTTCTACTTGTTCACAGGCTCCAGAAAATCAAAATTCAGGCATGAAACATGGCATTTTGACTTGGTCACTCTAAGGTCACATTGACAACATGAGCTACCAAAAGTGGCTCAAATTAATACAAGGATAGACTCAAATTCAGCATCCAGGTCACCCTAGGGAGCAAGCAGCAGTTGCACTTCAAAGAACAGGCATCAGAGGTCAAAATTTAGCTCAAAATATATCACCACTAGTTGGTCACGTGGAGGTCATGCTGGGGTCACGCTAAGGTCACCCTGATAGCGTGAGCTGTCAAAAGTGGCCCTAATCCAAGCATAGATAGGTCCAAATTAAACATGTAGGACACCCTCAAGGTCAAGTAGTAGTTACACTTCAAAAACGAGTCTTAAAGATGGAATTTTGACACAAAACACATCATTTTTGGTCACACACGTCGAGGTCACGCTGAGGTCACATTAGCAGCGTGAGTCCAGTGTGAGCACTGGTCACGACCAAGAAAAAGCACTTCTAACGCATGCTAAGGACATGCCAGGACCAAATTAGCTCATAATGGGAGCCCTGATGAAGCATAGATGCCTCAAACAGCCACCGAACCACTCAAATTAACATCCTGCAGCAATCGATTCAAAGGACCATGGAGTTTCAAGCGAGCCGGAGCGAATCCCTCTTGGAATTCATTGTAAATTTTCATTTTAAGGCTCACCATCTATGAGCTTATCAAGCTCTTATGCTACTTCCATGGGTGTAAGCTAGCTTGCATTGTAAGGTACATTGCATTCAGTCTAGAATGTAGTCGACCCATGTACACCTGTCACGCGATCCATTTTTCTCAGATCACATAGCCATTAAACTCATTGACAGATCCTACTCCCAAGCCTAGAAAAATGTATAAATACCCTATTCATTGACATAAAAAGGGGGCAATTTTGAAGAAAGAAACCTAGCAATCCTAAGCTCGGACACACTTGATCCCTAGCACCTGCAGACACCATGCATTGGAGCTTAACGTCTGACTTGCAATCCAGACTCACAACTACATTTTAACCCATGCACATTTTGTTAATTAATACAATACAATTTCATTTTTGCCTTTCGTTGTGCTGTTTTGGCTCATTGTCCGTGTTATCCCATTTTATTGCACGTTTCTGCATATTCTGTTTACGTTTGCACAATGTATTCACATTTATGTTTCGTTGCATTATGCTCTTTGTTTTACATTTCATGATGATAACCCCAGTGCTATCCTTAGCTTACGCTTGAGGAAGTCCTTGGTTGATCTGCATGCAGACCATCCTAGGCACTCTGCCTTCTTTTTTTGTAGCTCACCCTCACGCGAAGGCAGGGTCATTTGTATTTCTTTGGATATCTTTCGGCATTCATTTTCATCTAGCCTTATGCCGACGATTTCGAATGGTACACTTTTTCTAATTGCTAATATCAAGTATTATCTCAAACATGTAGCACATTTGTTGGTAGTCCATAACTCTCTTTGGGTTGTGGCTCTATCGTTCATCATTAGGTTGTAGTCGATCCATGATTTTGAATGGCCATTGGATCATGGTTTTCTCCAATATGAAATGTAACATCATGTTCCCAAATGTCATGGAAAATGTCAAATATACATTATATTAGACATTGTGCATAAGAAGATAATGTAGCAAACATTAAATGTACGTAACATTCGATATTATGCATAAAGAAAATAACAAGGAAAATGCTTAAGGAAAGGAGGAAAAGAGTGCTTTATTAATGTTGAATAGTGTATCTAGATCATGCTTTAGGTGTTCCTTGGGATTTTCTTCCTTAAACATCTATCCCTTAGAGTTAATCTAGCACTGCCACCATGGTTAGACCTACAACCGGCCAAAAGGGATGACTAGTCCTCTTCCTATCCTACTTCACTTGACACTTGTTACTCACCTTTACCGACTCCAAAACTCCATGTGTATACACCCTCTAATGCCTGAGTATAAATACCTTATTTCAAACCCTTAAAGGTCATCTCAAGAGAAATGTCCATTATTACAACACTCCCTTTTGGGTCTCAATTACAACTCTCATTTTGGGTCTTTTTACAATAATGATAACACTTGTTATGAAGAGGTACCATCTTCATTATGCAGCAACACCATTTGGGAATGGGGACATTACATTTAAGAACACCAAAGGTGAATTTCATAGGATTGAGATGTAGGTTATACTTGTCACAAAGAGTTAATATTTGGTCTAAATTGAAAGGATGATTTGTTACTAAAGTAGACTTGATGGTTAAATCAACAACGTAGTCCAAAGAACATTTTAGTGTAGCAAAATGTTCCCCAAGGAGTCATGAAAGTGGTATATTACTGGTATTCTAGATTTATCTAGATTTGGTTATAATAAAAAAAATATATCCATAAAGGATAAAAGAGCATGACCATCTATGGAGTCTATAAGCTTATCAATGTTTAACAATAGAAAATCATCTTTAAGAGTGACTTTGTTGAGATCATGAAAATCTATGCACATACAAACATCACCATTCATTTTAGGAAAAACAACCATGTTAAAAACTCAATCCAAATAGTCGATAGGACGAATGAAACTAGCATTGTAAAGTTTAGTTATTCATTTTTTATAGCTGAAGCTATGGTTAGATGAATTTTTCTAACCTTCTGCTTAGCAAGTTTAGAACCTTCTTCCAAAATAATGTTATGTTGTATCAACTTAGGGTCAAAACTAGATATGTTACTATATTCCCAAACAAAAGTAATAGAATATTTTTAGAGACTAGTTAGAATGGCTTCTAGATGATTTAGAAGGAAAAGAGTTCTTAGCTAAAGTATCATTTCCTCACCTTTATTATTAAATATAGGAGAGCCAAGCAATCATTTTTTAGAGACAGTTCTCAATCAAGGAAGCTATAATAGAAGTAGTATTTGTTAAATATCATTCAAAGTCAATAAAAGACATGTCTAATGCTTGACGTACCTTGCCTGAAGGATAGTCTAAGATAAGAGGTTGAAAGAGGGATGATAGATAGGTAGCCATGTTAACTTACATCAAGATAAAGAATACTTAGGACATATACTTGAAGCAACGTGCATTGTCAAAATAAGATGACATCAAGCTTTATCACATTAAAGTATTGAATGCATTAAAATTTTAAATTTTTTAAAAGTTTTGGAACATCATGTCATCAAGATATAAAAAGGAAATAAGGGAAAATAATGACACCAAAGCTTCATTTGCAACATAGCAATTTGAAGGATGACATGAGAGCAGAGCACAATAATACATGAAAACATCAAATTGTGAAAGATGTCAAGTAGTAATAGCAACAATAAGCAAGGCGCCAAGTGTGGGACCAGTAGTAGTAGGGGATTATCACAATCTTACATCATACCACCTAAAGCATGTATGTAAATAACAAGAACCTTAATTAAGGATTCTTCATATTTGAGTTTAGAACTATGTAAACGCTATGGTTACAACAACTCAGTTTTTGGATTCTTATTAAATTATAGGTTGTAAAATAGGATTTTGAGCTTCACTTTAACAATTCCAACTAGGAAACATCATTTATTTTGCATATATTAGTGGATTTAAGTTTGATCTTATGAGGGGATTAAGAATCCCAAGTTGTACATTGGATTTTGATGATTTTATGTTATTTTGTTTTGCAAAAGTCACAAAATGTGATGCATGTAAATGCATATGTTTTCTTAATGTTTCTAGCTAATAAGTGGACCATTTACCTAGGGTTTTGTTGTAAAATTTTTGACATGGAATTTGGAACTATAGTGATATTATTAGCTACTATTTCTATGAACAATGCTACATGGGCTACTAGCACAAAGGATTTGAGGGAAGATCATTGTTTAAGAAATTGATTTTTTCATGTAATTTGTTTGCCAACTATTTTTAGCAAAAGGCTAAAAATTTTCAATGTTAAATATTTGCATGATGTACATGGATTTTGTCTTAGCAAGGATTTTCAATTTGGGAAAGTTCTCATTAAGAACATGATGTAAGAAAATTGACATGATGCATTTGTAAAATGTATTAAGTCTTATTGACATGGTTTTATCATGATGACTAAGATGTCATATCAATGAAATAAATGCATAAGTCATGTAGAATTTTGACATATATCCTAGAAAAGGTATTTTGGTAAGAGATGTCATGATGCAATGATGTTTGAATCTAAAAACTAGTTTTGATATAATGTTTTAATAAAGTTAATATCATATGTTAAACAAGCTTTAACGTAAGTACTAATATAAGACATCAAAAATCATATGAACTCTAAATTTATCCTAGTAATAAGGTAATTTTCAAAGTTAACGTAAGAAATTGAAGACTTTCAATGTAGAACTTAAGTAAAAGAGATTTGACATTAGAAATTAAAGTGTCATGATGTTTGGATGATAACTTTTAATATTCTGAGATGAATGATGCACAAAATTGTGTCTTTGATGTGACTAAGAGTTAACCTTGCATTGTTTATGTAGGGATGTTACAACACCAAGGATCCTCATAATTGAGCCAATGTTTTTCCTACTAGTAGATGAAAGTAGTGTTCTAAAGAAAAAAAGAAGAAAAGTTGGGCTTATCAGATGGAAGCCATTATTCAATGATGCCCTCTTGATGCCACTCAAGTTCTAGGTTAGAAATGAGTTGAATGAATTCCTAAAGTTTTGCATCAATCACTTTCATCTAGTAATTTGAACTAGCTTAGAATAGGGTACTATTCTAAGAGCATTAGAGTGCATCCTCCTAGGATTCCTTGCCAAACTAATAAAAATAGTCTTTGAGCAATGGTTGGAAATAGAAGAATTATCCAAGAGTGTCTTGGTTTATAAGAAATTCTCGAACAAGCTATGGGTAAGAAGAGAGCATTGGCAATTTAGTATCAATAGCACATTTCTTATGGAAACATAGACTTCTAGGGAAATTTCCAATCCACCAAGTTCACAACTTTTTGTAGAAAGGTGGGTTAGTTCAAGATGATAATTAGTTAAAGTGTTTAGCTAAATGTTACTTATAACTAATTAAAGTATGTATGCATAAGTTCATGGATCCCGATGTATAGGGATTAGACCATTTTGAATTTTTGCAGATGTTAGTGTAAGATTTATCTCAATATTACAATTAGTGATCATAAGCTATGTCTCACTTCAAAGCTCAATGTAGGAGCTTATGACCTCATCAATTCTAGAGTAAGTACACGAATAGAGGATGGTTATATCTACTATGAGGTGAAACCCATGAAGAGAATCAAAAGTAACCTAAGGGATATAGAATTATTCTTATGCGAAAAGGTAAGCATCTATAATTAAATTTTGTTAAAAGAGATGCAACATTTCTATTATCATAATGATTAGCTCACTATAATTGTTCCAACCAAAATAAGCATATATGAAACCAAGTTTATTGATATGACCAACTTTGTGAAAGAATTTGAAGTTAAAATGACAAGTGAGGTACAAAGTATGTAGAAGTAGCTTTTGAGGGGGAAGGGACAAAATTCTTTAGCAAGTTTAATAGGGTAGACATTATGTGTGCCTTAGGCCTAAAACATCCCTACCCCCATGTGATAAAATGTAAGTTTAGTAAACAATTATTAAGTAGAAAAGGTCTTTTTTTTTTGGTTCATGTGGATTAGTAATAAGTCATCATTACTTGGAATCTAGTAACACTAAGATACTAGCTGGGCTTCTTAGGAAGGAAAATCAAGATTGAAAACTGTAAGCTTGATTCTGTGGAGATATCAATAATGGAGGCACATGTAGGATCAAAGAAAAGAGTTGTAATTAATGTCCACAAGGGGGTAAATGAAGACTTGAAGAAGCTCATCTCCTTGTTTGTTGAGTGTCTATTTTGTAATTAGATTTCTTAGAAGTAGAAGCTAATTTGTAGGTAGTTGTATGGATTGTACAGAACTATGTCCTAAGGAAGGATGGCCAACTAAATACCAGTTATTTATTAAGAGGCAATGGAAGAAATATAAAAGCTAGCTTAAGAGGACAAAAAGAGGAAGAAGAAGATGGTGAATAAAAGGCTTAATTTTAAGTTTTATTATAAGTTAATAAGGTTTGTGGTAGAGAGAAGCAATCAAATAATGCTTCTAAGATAAACTTTAGGCTCCAATTATGTTAAAACTTGAGAAGTTTAATGTCAACATATTATATCAATGGTGGGGATCCTTTAACATCAATGTCAAAAACCAAAGAAGAGGTTGCATTCTCAATGATAATGAGTATTAAGGAATCATAAAGAAAAATAAGTGGTGATGCTATAGTGCACTTGGGAGCACAATCTAAATAAATTTTCATTTCATCCTTAAGTAGATTCTTGTAGTTTTGTTTTGTACTTTTAGTGATAGAGAGTGAATGCCTGCAATATGGTGTTGAGAAGTTGTACGGAATCTTTATTCGAGTGAAGTGCGGGCATAGTTCATGACTGAAAATAAAGATTGAGATTGCTTTTCATCATTGTGGCATCCACTTAGTTTTATTGTTTTACTTAGCATAGTTTTACTATTTTCTTAGTTTAATCATTTACATTTCCAAGTGATGAGCCATGATATTGCATTAGCCGCGATATCGCGTACACGATATCGCAGCTTGTCGCCTTGTACGGAATCTTGTTATCTTTTAAATTTTTTGTTTTACAAATTTCTTTAAATTTTCTTGTTTTTGTTTTGCAACATTGTTTATACTCTTTCATTTCTTTGTGTGTTGTTTATTTTTTTAGGTTTGTCACCTAATAAGTGCTCTTGATGGTGGTATGAACTGTATTCCATTGCTTGCCAATGTTTGGGTTTTACCTTTGAATTATAATGTTGATACTAAGGTATGGTTCCTTTGATATAATAGCCAATGAGTCCATGTCATCCATGCATTCATAAATTTCTATGGTCTCTCTTGGCTTGGAAATGTATAGTCCCTTTCTTAATAATAAGAACTATCAACAAATTGGTGACTGGGTATTTCTCAAACTAAGGAAGGACTCAAGGATTGAAAAGGGTGTGACTTTAAGGGGATTTGATGCATTTGTGTTGGCCATTCTCTTGGGTGCTTGAATGTTTTATTCTGGGGTTTTTCCTTGCCATTCTGACGTTGCTTCATTATCAGGAAGTTGAGCCAATAAAAATAAAATAATAAGTCTTTGCATGGTGTGGTTCTCACGTAAAATAAAATAAAAATAAAAAAAATAGAAAAGTGAGAATTCAAAGCACACCCCTTAGAAAAAATAATTGCTTGGGCTACAAGCACTGGTTATGGAACTAAATAAACATGTTCCCTCTAACTAAGGCCCTTTCTTGCTTCCTACTTTCTCCTTTTTAATTTCGTTGGAATAGTGGTGACTTTTTTGCGGAAGAATTCTTATTACTTCAAGTGGATGGATTGGCCAAGTGTATTAATGCGAAGTTACTAGATGTGGATTGTTTGAGGCTGGATTTGGAATGAGATCTACTAAGTCACATTAATCATAACTACACAAGGGGCTGTACACCACCTTGTTCTTGGGACTCCATTCCATTCTCTTCTTATCATCCTTCTTTCTCTATTTTTCACCTCATTTCTAGTTGTCTCAATAGTCCATATTTTGGTTGATGCATTGTTTTCTTTTTGGTAAAATCTTGTGGTTAAGACTTTAACTCTTGTCTTTGAATGACATTTCTAGAGCCTACGGACTCTTTGAGTGTGGGATTGTTAGGGCATTAAGGGCATGAGCTTGCTTTGGGGAGGACCCACTGGCATTCCTATTTGGTGCATCTGTTAACTTATTTTCCTTAAACATCTCTACAATTACCATTTATTTTGTTCATCTCCATCTTTGACATCCATTTTATCAACGTTCCCGTTGTTTCTTTTTCTCCATCTTTTCTATTCCTTATCTTTTTCCATTCTCTCGCTACTAGAGGTTCGCTCTTAGTCATGGGGGTCTTGGTCCAATTTTTTTGATTTTTTCTTAACCCCTACACCTCAGGTAGCCACAAGTATTATATCTCTAGATCTGCATTAGCCATATCATAACTCAGCCAATGGAACTTACACTAAGGCAAGGTATTAATTGCATTGTGATTCATTTACCCTTGCTAATATCAGGCTGTGTTGTGTGTGCAGATGACAACCATACAATAAAGGATTGGATCTGGAGGAAACACTTGGAATGGACTGGTGCTGGAATAGTTATACAAGGAACAAGATTAATGGCGCGCTTATGGATGGACAACAAAAGGCGCAATCTTGGCATTGGCAGCATCAGAATTCTTCTTTTCTCTCTCTCTTCTCTCTTCTCTCTCAGCTGCCAAATAAGGCTGGATGTCAAATGTGTATAGTGTTCACTCTTGTTGTCATGAACACTAAATTTTTCCATGTATTGTAATGATGATCCATTCACATGTCACCCCATTCACCATTAGTATCATTCAAGTCAATAATCCCATACCTTCCCAATATTTTGTAAGGAACTCAAGGACGAGTTTTGATTCAGTCATGGGGGTATGATGAGCCGTGATATCGCGTACACGATATCGCGTCCACGATATCACATCGGCCCTTGCAATATCGTGTACATGATATCACAGCCCGTCACCTTGTCTATAAATAAGAGGTGGCCTTCCCTTGTTCAAACATCTAGATTTAGTCCCTTAGCCAAACTATAACAGTTTTACCATTCCAGAGTTAGAATAATTTCCATGTGCCCGTAGTAGGAGTCTTAAAGTGAACGGATCTCTACTCGAGCAAATTGTACCTGAGCACACATTTGTGTACGGCAATAAAGATGAACTTTCTGATAAACCTTGTAGCATATGGACTAAGCTAAATAGGAATTAATTATTGTTAATGTTTAAATGCTTTTCTAGATAATTAATCTCTCTTTACCCTGATCTCCTAGTAATGCGAAATGAGTACGACTTAATCATGAGCATTTAAGTGTGAATACTTGGTAACCCAGTAATGTACTTAAGCCATGCGCTTGATAATCCTAGTGGCAGTCATGCACGAAGTTCAGGATGTATATAGATGATTGAGAAATGGATACTCATCGCACTTAGGCTAGCTGAGATTCTCTCTAACCCTTCTCTTAGCTTAGTTAATATTATCTTCTATTGCCTTCAGGAGTAGCATTAGCATAGGAACACATCATACACCTCACTCTAGACTAAACCATACGTGACAAAGCTAATACTAGTCCAGGTGGGAAGACAACGAACTACGACCTAAGGATAATTGTCTAGATACCACAACTAGTCTGTCTACGGAGTTTGATTGGATCATGCGTGAAACACTCGTATTTGTATGGTTGAGTGCAGGGGTACCTCGCCACTCATCACCAAGTAGTTTACTTGTTCATTAGTAAAGCGTAATAAGTACAACTAGTTTTGAGCATTTAAGTGTAATCATTTGGTAATCTTAGTAGTGTTATTACTTAGTTCGCCTAGTAGAATAATGCTTGGTAAGTGAATAATAGTTACATGAAGTCCAAGGTAAGTAAGGTAGGTCAAGACTAGATAATCATCACCATAGGATAGAATACAATTGTTTACTATTTTCATTAGAGTTAGAAACTCTTTCTACTTTATCATGTTCACAACTAGGAATATTAAAGGTTATACAACATTAATTATCATATGCCTCACTTTGGACTAAACCATATGTTACAAAGCTACCACTAATCCAAGTGGGAAGACAACATCCTGTGATCAATGCTTAACAATCTATATGCCTCAACTAGTCCCAATGACCATTGGTGGGTACCCTCTATGCCCAACCATATGAATCACAAGTGTTCACATATGATCCAGTTGAATTTTGTAGATGGGACTAGTTGTGGCATCTATGGAATTTGATCAAATTTTGTGTGAATGCTTGTGATTTGTATGGTTAGGCATAGGGGGTACCCACCACTCATCATTGGTGCCATTGTAAGTGATGGTGCTAGTTATCTAGATCAATTATATTATACACGATCGCTGTAAATGTATTAATGATTTATCTTTTAGAAAAAATTAATATTTTAAGTTACACACATTATAAAAAAAACCATGTCTTCTTCACATAGGGTTAATAATGCATCATATGATGAAAACACTAGTAGGATAAATGGTAGGATCTACACTGAGGAAAACTAAACATTTAGACCCTTACTACACTCAAAGACTACATTCAACTAATGCAAATAATCATAGAGAAGATGAAGTAAGTCCTATAACAAGGAGGGCCTCAAGGCATAAGGCCTCCTTCAAACCTAGAAGAGATACATCAAGGGACCATGGGGGAAAATATAGAAGCCATGGTGATTCTCCCAGTACCCTATCTTCCTATTCCTCTTCCATGTCTAGTTTTGACAAGGATGACGTAGGCATATAAATAGAGATACACTAAGGGGTCAAGACAAGGAAAGAAATAGAAATAGATGAGATAATCAAAGTGAGCATAGACAAGATCATCATAATCAGACAAATAGAAATATAAATCTTTACCACAACATGTTTGATGATGATGAACCATTGTTGGCTATTAGAAGCATGACACAGATAACAGAGGCAATTAGAATACCCCACAGGCATCAAAGGGAAAGTCACATCAAAAGGATTTATATGAATAACATTTCTAAATTTTTGGGAGGCTAAAACTTTGATCTACAACATCACTTAAAAGCCTTTCATGATGCATGCACCTTGTAGAACATTGAGAGTGAGTGACAAAAGCTTAAGCTCTTTCCTGTGACACTAATAGAAGAAGTCGAAATTTGGTATAGATCATTGGAACCAAATTCAATAAATCGATGGTCCATAATGTTTAAGCTCTTCAATGAGAAATACCAAACCTATGAGAGAGTGTCCAATTTAAGTAAACAAATGCAAGGGTGGAATCAAGGAAATCATGAACCCTTGGATATGGCCTTGGAAAGATACTATTTTCTACTACATAGATGTCTAGGCCATGGATTTTATGAAAAAGAGTAGCTTTTGCACATCATAGATGGGCTTTGTAACCCAATGAGAAAGACCCTTGGGATCTATTCTTAAGGGTAATTATCTAAATTAAAAGCTCATCAGATACAAAGGCTAGTTGAAGAAGAAGTAAAAGAAGAAGGAGAGCTATGTAAAAGGGAGCGTATTGAGGAATATAACTAGGAGTCAACTCTTTAAACAAGAGAAGTCCATATGTATGATGAAGATAAAAAGGAAGCTCTTGATGAGTTGATTTCACAACAGACCTTGCCAATACAAAAAGCTATTGTTGAGATCGAAGTAAGGGTAGATAAGATGTGGAAGTGAATGAACAAAAATTTTATACTCTACTTGGAAACCATAGGGGAGAAGGTAGCACAAAAAGAATCGAGTGATCAAAACAAGAAGAGGAAAAAGAACAATGAAATATATGGGAATAATTATCAACATAAAGGGAAAAAAACCATAGTGAAAGAGGTTTTCAACTTAAATATAGAAGATGATGATGGATGTGACATTTGCCAATATGACCATCCAAAGGACTATTACCCAGGTATGTTACATTTGTATGACTTTGGGGCTTTTGTTTTGAATCCCAAGTTTATACAAAAGCAAATACCTAGGAAATTATCTTACTCACAAGGTAATTTTAAATAGTCCTAGCACCAATCATACTATTTTAGTAGGACTTCCTATCAGCCTCAACACTACTATCAATTGCAATGGCACAACCCATAGTCATGGGGGATGCCATTAACAAACCAGCAATACCCTTATTACTAGCTAGACCTGTATGACTACTATGTTCAAAAACTTGTTTCTCCAAATGGTTCTACTTCCCCTACCTCAAATCGCCACTATCACTCTCTTGAATATCATCAACCCATAGCATCTCCTATGGGATCACCATCTCAAACCTCTTATCCTTCAGAACATCCTCAATATTCTCATACTTTCCTCCACCATCTGTCACCATGAACAATACAAGAAGGATTAACACCACAAAATTAATGGAAGAATGTTATTAGATCTCAACAAAAGTCTCAGAAACAACCTTTCTTTAGGATAGTTTCCTCACATGGGCACAAAACTCATAGACCTACTAACTCATCAAGACCAGCATAAGGCCAGCTAAGTGCAACACCCTTCCTCACCAAAATAATGTCTTCCAATCCTATGCAAGGAACAACATCCATTACCACTCCAGTGTAGAACATAACAGATGAACCTATTGAAACACCATCAAATTTGGACTATAGTGTCTCAACTACAAATTTGTCTAAGTGTTAGCACAAGGCTACTTTCTACAAATTTTTCTAAGTGCTAGGGCTATGCTCTCCACTGCTCCAAAGCATAGTCAACCTAGTATAGAGCGTAGTCAAGAAAAAAGCTAGTTTTGCAGTTTTTCCTAAGTGTTATTGTGAAGCCAAAAGCTGCAAATTTCTCTAAGTGTTGGGACTATGCTCTTCACTACCCTAGAGCATAGTCAGCCTCTCATGGAGAGTGTAGTTAGCATGAAGGCTAGTTTTGCAAATTTTTCTAAGTGTCAAGCCAATCACTACAAAATTTTTTAAGTGCTGAGACTACACTCTCCATTGCCGCAGAGCATAATCAAGCCTAGTTAGTATGAAGGCCCAAATTTTTGCAAATTTTTCTACATGTTGGAACTATGCTCTCCACTACCCTAGAGTGTAGTTGTGTGTAGTCAACACAAAGGCTAGTTTTGCAAATTTTTCTAAGTGTCAAGCTAGCCATTGCAAATTTTTATTCTAAGTGTTGGGACTATGCTCTCTACTTCCCTAGACCATAGTTGTGTGTAGTTAACACAAAGGCTACTTTTGCAAATTTCTCTAAGTGTTAAGCCAACCATTGCAAAGTTTTCTAAGTGCTGAGACTATGCCCTCCACTTCCCCAGAGTGTAGTCAAGTGTAGTTAGCATGAAGGCCTAGTTATTGCAGATTCTTCTAAGAGTCGAGACTACGCTCTTTACTAACCCAGAGCATAGTCAAGTGTAGTCAATTGAAAGCTAGTTTTTGCAAATTTTGATAAGTGTTGAGACTATGCTCAACTCTAATTGGGAGCATAGTTAGCCTCTAATGGAAAGTGTAGTCAACACATAACCATTTTTTGCAAAAATGTTTCTAAGTGTTGGACTACGCTTTCCCTAAGTCTAGAGCATAGTCAAGCATAATTAGCCAAAACAGCCTCCAAAGGCCTTCACAACATAGCACAACATTCAGCTTAGCTCCAATAGGTGTAGTTAGCAAAATGCATTTTTGTTGTATCCCTTTCTGGCCCCAAATTGTAACTATGCTTGACCCCACATAAGATAGTGGAGAGCATAGTCTTGGAGTGTAGTCTCTAGACTTACATTTTTTCAGGTACATTATGGTCCTCTAGGCACATGAACATGTAGTTGATAGCATAGTCACAGTCTTGTAGCCTCACAAATTTTGGCAGAGCACAACACCACTAGCTTTAGTGGAAAGTATATTTGGGTAATAGCGTAGTCCTAATCATCCCACTGCCATGTGGTAGCTATCCCACATTTTTCACTAACCTTACTCCTATAAATATCCCAATCCTCCACATTTTTTGCATTTTGGGTAGACAAAAAACCAAAGGACACTAGTGAACTAGAGAGAGGCAGAGTTGCATACTACCGCAGCCCCACTGCAGGACACCGCAACCCACTACACATCATGATAGCCAAACTAGTAGGCACAAACACCCTGACGAGAACCAATCTTCATCACCAGACACCTTCGAGACTGTGACTACGCTCTCCACTATGCCTATTGTACATTGCATACCTTCTTACCCCTTCTAGAGTTAACTACATTCAACCTCATTTGGGATGATGTTATGCTTCTCTCTCTCTTTCCTTGCATTTTTAGCATTTTATCTACATTTTTCTACTATTGCATTACAGAAATTCTTGAAACCAATCTTGGATGATGATCCTCACACATGGACACCTTCGTTCTTCACTTAAACCCTTTAACTACACTCACACCCACTGACACTAGTAACACCATTAACACCACATGAACACCTAGTATCATTTTGCATTAGCATCATGGCTAACCACGCTACACCTCGGTTGCACCCAACACCTTGGTTGCATCTGGTATGTCCTTTTTTGATTGACAAGACTATCCAAAGCATCTTGTCTTGGCCTCCAATAGGCCCTTGCATAGACATGGGGTTAGGCTATGCACCTGTGAATCCCTTGATGTTCTAGCCATTGACATTTTCGATCATTATAGTTTTGGATGCTTGAAGGAGGGCCAAGCCACTTTTTTAGACTCTTTTTTGGTTGTCTTGCATGCTCTCTACATTGTAGTTATCTATCAACCTATCAGTGTAGATTGGATCCCATAGTCATTTCCCCTAGGACCTCGTGTAGCAACCCAAATCACACTTCTCTCTATTATTTTTCTAGGTCTCCATTCTCTTAGTGTAGAAAGCATAGTCTATGGAGAGTGTAGTTACCTCTTAGTGTAGAGAGCGTAGTCTCCATAGTTAGTCATTTTTTGTAGCCACTAGAGTTAGCCATTTTTTTGCAACCAATAACCCATAGCTCTCCCTTCCACAACACGATTTGTGATCATAAATCCAAATTAGCCTTTGATGTTAGTGTCAAATGCACTTGATACCTTTACCATTTAACAAGAGGCTAGGAGTGACAACCCTAGGTTTGTGATGGTAGGACCAAGGTAATCCCTTAGGCTATGTGTCCAAGACCTAGAGTGTGCTGTGCTTAGCAATGAACAATACAACTTCATATGTGCAAAGATCCAAGTAGGGTTACCTGTGGATCACCTTGCCATGGAGGCAAAATGGGACTTTGAACTAATCCATCAGGATGGATGAGAGTATATTCCTTCCTCGTTCGACATCATCCCACTCATAGAGTTCCACCATTAGTTGTTATCCTAGCTCATTTGAGTAGGTGAGTGCAATGTGGGAACTGACTATGGGGAAGCCCTACAAGAGGAAGAAGATGAGTTTGAAGCTCGCTCTGAATATGAGAACCCCTTCCACACCATCTTCCAACAACCACTTCCTACTCTGGCCTTCCCTTGATTCATTTCACCCATCCTCCCTAAGACAGTTATAACATCGACATCACCTTCCCACTTAGTTAGGCTTAGGTTAACACTTGTAGTGGCAATGCATCAAATACAATACATGCAATATGATGCAACAACTCCATTTAACTTGTCCTTCATGGCATTATCTCAACCTACCCAACCATCTTTGCTAGTAGCCATCACTTTAGCTCAATCATACGTCCACATAGGACCCATCTTCAGGCCCCAAATGACTTAGACACCCTATGTCTTACCTATTTTGTCGATGCCCTCAGCGTTAGTCCAACCCATGCATTCATGGATTGTCCTAGTCACTGCACCCATAGCATAGCCAATGCATCAACCATATTGCATGGGTCTAGAACCACCAATCTAGCCCTAGGTTGTACAACCAATACAACAAATAGCATAGCCAATGCAACCGGCAAGTGCTTCTCAAAAATTAGATTAGGTGATCTAGTTGATCCAAAGTTTGATAGAAGAGGTCAAGTGGCTCAAGGCTGCCTCCTCTGGAATAGTTCATGTATTGGACTTTTACTAGGTTGACCCTATAATTCATGTGGTCTCACCCCTAAATCTACCAACTAGGGTCCCATTGCCTTAACTCACTAAGTACAATGATGAAGGGGACCCCAATGCACACCTGGTAATGTTTAGGTGTAAGTGTCTGCTACTACAAGCATGGTTGCATGCCATCATGCGTGTCTTTGCCATGTCACTAACTAGAAAAGCCTTAGATTGGTACTGAGCACTGCCTAGAGGTTCTATTTCCTCTTTGGAAGATCTCTTAAGCTAGTTTGTGATGCACTTCAGGTACAACCTGAAGCCTGAAACTACCCTACACCAACTAATGCAAATTAACTAGGGCCATCTTTAAGGGTGCAGTTAACAACTTCATCAAGTTAAAACTATACTACCAAGCCCCGTAGTCCCTAAGCTAGGCCTTTGCCACAACTAAGAGCATAGAAGATGTAGCACAAGCTAGCAAGGATCCAGCCTATGTGGCCTACAAAAACTAGCATGTGAGAATGTAGAATGCAATAGTGGCAATAGTAGCCACACAAGCTAGAGTAATCAATCGGGGGTTGATGGCTAGGCAGCCCAAAGCCCCAACTCACAAAGCCATCAACTCTAGTGCCCAAGTAACCAACCCATGTGCATTTGCAATGGCCATAGTGCAAGCTAGCCAAAGGTTCAAGTTTAAGCCCAAGGATTGCTCAAAGTATACCCCATTGCCACAGAAACCCTCAAAGTTGTTGGATGAATTGTTAAAGGATGCCTACAAAAGGCACAATAGGTACTACAAGCTACTAAGGAATCCCACCTCAACAACACCAAATGGGTCTCCAACACCACAAGAAATGTGTTCAACATCCTTAGCATTTCACGATGAGGCAATCAAGATCAACCTTGAGTAAGTAAAGGTCATGACAGTTTTAATGTTTATTACCATATGTGTTGGGTAATGTAAGATCCACACAATGCATGTCAATGATGTTGCAGTAACAAATGTAATACCATACTCCATCATCGACAAGCTAGGCCTCATAGATCAAATTAAGCCAATGAAAGATGTGTGCCTAAAATCCTTTAATGGATCATGCGTCACTATCTATAGCATCGTCACAATAGATTTTGTAGTAGGGGAGAAATTCCCCACCACTACCAAATTTATCATCATAGAGAAAATGTGTGGCTCTAACATGATATTAGATAGGCCTTGGCTGGCCTAATTACGAGCCATCTTCTTTTTGATTCATCAAGAAATCCATCTTATGTATAGAGGTGGTGAAGTTATCATCCATGGTGATAATGCCATCCCTTTGGATATCAATAACATATAAATGGAGCAACGGTTAGAAGTTGAATTTCTTGATGATGCACCTATAGCAGAAAATGCAACGTGTAAGGCTAATGCACTTAAACAAGTGGTGGGTTCCAACAACCTCCTGTATGATGCTTTGTGGGCAAAATCACCTTTTAGCATAGCAAGAAAGGGTCCAGGAGAATATTGAATAGTGCATCCTAGGTGATGAGACGCGACCTGCATGTGCCGCGATATCGTGTCTTCCCCTACGATATCGCGTACGTGATATCGCGGTCTGCCGCCATATCTATAAATAAGAGGGGCACTCCCTTCATTTCCCAATCCTGGCTAGAAGTAGCAAAGCTCTGGCAGATTGATCACTCTAGAGTTAGAATTTTTCCCATGTGCTCGCAGTAGGAGTCCTAGAGTGAACGACTCTTTATTCGAGCAGCCTGTAACCTGAACCCAAGTTGTGTACGGCAATAAAGATGAACTTGCTTGGATAAACCTTGCAGTACATGGTTTTATTGTTGTTTATTTACTGCTTTCCTAGTGCGCACAAGTACGACTTGATTACGAGCATCTACGGACGTGTATGGCTAGTCAAGGAATCGGCTACTCATTGCTAGGCTAGAACGTGTGATAAGTACGACTTAGTTACGAGCACCCACGCGTGTGTACGGCTAGCTAAGGAATCAGCTGCTTATCACACCTAAGCTAAATAGGTGCCTCAGTACGACCACTTCGAGCACTTGCGTTGCGTGTGGTGATCCCAGTAACGATTCGCGTTTGGTAAGCCACAGTTGCATAGTTCAGGGTGTGTCCGGTAAGTGGGAACGGATGCTGACGCTAGATAACTTAGACTTAGGACATTAGTTAGAGTTAGCTTAGTTTCTCAACCCTTTCCTCTGATAGCATAGAAGATAAACCTGAAAATACCAAAAAAATAACATACCTCAGACTTGCTTAACCATACACTGTGACACTTACAAGCAAGCCTGGGAAGACAACGAACGATTAACCCCATGTGTTTCTTGTGGTGTTAAGGCATTTAGTCTGCGGAGTTTGTCCGGATCGCGCGTGCACACTCGTATTCGTATGGTTGAGTGTAGGGGTACCTTGCCACTCATCACTAGGTCATACACACCCCCTAATCCACACTGGATTAAGAAGCAACCACATGACCAAGGTACCCCCTTAGCTCGAAACATGCTAGGTGCCTACCTACCCTTCATTGCTATGTGCCATGCTTTTTTTTTGACTTTTGCTTGCATTTCATTTGTTTATGCATTTACATTTAGCTTGCTTTCTTAGATTATGCATTGTTTCATTTTGTTTACACATTTATTTGCTTTGTTTACACATTATCCTCTTAGCTTACGCATTCACTTGTTTAGTGCACCCTTTAGCAGTTATCAAATTAATGCATAAAAAAACATCAACTGCATAAAAAATCATAAAATCCAAAATCACAAAAAGAGAGGTAGTAACCATGGTGATCCGAAATGGCCTTAAACTACTGTTGTGACCCACAATAGCCTAAAACTATTACTTTTAGTTTTGTCCTTGTGGCTCGCCATGGCTTTAAATTGGCAATGCATGGCTCACCATGGCCTTAAAATATCAACATGTGGCTTGGAATGGCCTTAAACTAGCACTAGCAGCCCACTATGGCCTTAAAGTGGCAACCCTGGGGCCCAAATGGCCTTAAACTAGCAACACTTTGCCCACTATGGCCTTAAGCTAGCAACATGTGATCTCAAATGACCTTAAACTAGTAATCACTGTGGCCGTTGTCACAAACATACTTACCACCCATAACAACTTGCATGCATACTTAGGCAAACTTCACAGCATTATTTTTTCCATTTATGCACATTGACTTTGTGAAACAGGTGTCGCTTGACATTTTTTAGCTAATTTTATAGGGACATAACATGGCTATCTAGCGAACCATTCGTACCTCAAGCTGTACTTTGCCTAGCATGCAACACTGCACATCAATCCAACATGGTAAGCACACTTCCACTATGATGTTAAACCAGCAAAGCATTAACGTTAAACTAGCACAGACACAATATGTTCATTATGATGTTAAACTGGAAAAGCACATGTTTGGTATGACATTAAATTTGCATAGCATTCATCCACTATGACGTTAAACTAGCCAAGCATCAATTCGCTATGATGATAAACTAGCAAAGCATTCGTCCACTACAACATTAAACTAGCACAGATACAATATATCTGCTATGATGTTAAACTAGCAAAGCACATGTCTGCTATGACATTAAATTGGCACAACATTCATCTACTATGACATTAAATTGGCTAAGAATTTGTCCACTATGATAATAAATTGGCAAAGCATTCGTCTGCTATAACATTAAATTGGCACAGGCACAATACATCCACTATGAGATTATAATAGCAAAGCACATGTCCACTATGATGTTAAATTGGCATAGACACAATACGTCTACTATGATGTTAAACTGGCAAAGCACACTTCTACTATGAAATTAAACTGGCACAACATTTATTCACCATGATGCTAAAGTGGCACACAATAGTCTGCTAGGACTATTAACTAGCATACCATGGTCTACTAGGACCTTAAACTAGTAAAACCATGATTTACCAAGACTTTAAACTAGGTTTGTGATTAGCCATGCATAATTTTGCAAGTAAGTGAGCGAGAATACTTCTAACTTTTCTCCTCCTCTCTCACTCTTTTCTACACCATGCTGGTAGGGAGACTGCAATTCTAAAATGGACTAGCTACAATGGGTGCAACCTTTAGAGCATTTTTAGCATCATCGCCTCTTGCCATTTTGTTGGTTTTTTTGAGCACTTGCCATTGGTTTAGCCTTTGAAGTACTTGCAACATCATCTTCCCCCAACATTTTGCTGGTTCTTTGAGCACTTGCCATTGGTTTGGCCTTTGGAGCACTTGCAGCATCTTCACCCCTGGCACTTTATTTGCATTTTTATATTTGATGTCTTTCTTGCCTTCTTGGACTTGTGTTTGTAGGATGAAGTCCCCAAGTCATCATGCAAAGGTGCATCTCATTGTAGTGGCAAGTCACCACATTGCTTTGATGTGCATGATTAGACTAGCTAAGCCTTTCAAGAGTGTTTATCCCTATTACCTTGTTATAGCCTACTTACATCCATCCCTATGTCCTGATACTTTTGCATTCCCTCCACATAGTCAAGATTGCAAACCCCTTTGATGATTATGTGATGTGACCACATGGCATCCTTTTCAAGTCAAATTATAGAACCCAAGGTGGACATAACATAAGTCTTCCTGTGGGGAGCCTTTGTTGGCTAGTCAAAGCTCAGGTGGATATAATACAAGTCATCATAGGGAAGAAACACCTATCCTATAGAGATGATGAAATTTTGCAAACATTAAGGCAAAACCCATCTTACGACATGCAATCCACTTGATGGAAAGCACCCTCATAGTTAGCATTTGGCAATGTGTAGAATCCAAAGTGGGTTCACCCCATAGCAAAAAAAGAAAAAGAAAAGTAAAGGTGGAAAAACATGTTTCTCTACAAATTAACAGCATTGTAATTTCACAACTAGTCCAACCCTGAATCCACACTAACTCTCTCATGAGCACTCCAGGAGAGGTCAATGTTTTCAAGGGCAAGTCGCTCTAGTGCCCTAGTCACCATCAACCATGCCATCCTTACATCACAATATTCCTGCTTGCACCCTATCTTTGATTTTTATCCCTAGCACATTACCTACACCTTGTACTTCCAGCATGCCATTATCCGCAACACTCTTGAGCATGGTATAGCAATGTTTGATCAGGTATTGAAGAGCGATGTTGGTCTTAGCCTACTATGGTTTTTTGCTATTCTTTGTTGATATCTCTTGAGCCACTCTTCTAGACATCAACAAAGAGGGGCCAATGAAACACCACCAAATTTGGACTACAGCATCTTGATTGCAAAATTGTCCAAGTAATAGCATGAGCCCACTTTTTGAAAATTTTTCTAAGTGTCAAGCTAGCTACTACAAATTTTTTTTCTAACTGTTGGGACTATGCTCTCCATTGCCCCACAATGTAGTTAAGCATAGTTAACACAACGACTAGTTTTAGAAATTTTTCTAAGTGTCAAGCTAGCTACTACAAATTTTTTTTCTAACTGTTGGGACTATGCTCTCCATTTCCCCACAATGTAGTTAAGCATAGTTAACACAACGACTAGTTTTGCAAATTTTTCTAAGTGTCAAGCTAGCTACTACAAATTTTTTTTCTAACTGTTGGGACTATGCTCTCCATTTCCCCACAATGTAGTTAAGCATAGTTAACACAACGACTAGTTTTGCAAATTTTTCTAAGTGTCAAGCTAGCCACTGCAAAATTTTCTAAGTGCTGAGGCTATGCAATCCATTGCCTTAGAGCGTAGTTAGGCATAGTTAGCATGAAGGCATAGTTTTTGTAGATTCTTAAGTGTCAAGATTACACTCTCCACCAACCTAGAGCATAGTCAAGAATAGTCAACTGGAAGCCAATTTTTGCAAGTTTTGACAAGTGCTAAGACTACGCTCAACCCTAGTTGTGAGTGTAGTCAGCCTTCCATGGAGAGCATAGTCAACACATAGCCATATTTTGTAAAAGTTTTTCCAAGTGTTGGATTATGCTCTCCTCCAATCCAGAGCATAGTCAAGCATAGTTAGCCATAAAAGTCTCCAAAGGCCTCCACAATGTAGCACCAACATTTAGCTCAGCTTTGACAAGTGTAGTTAGCAAAATGCATTTTTGTTATACCCCTTCTTAGCCCCAAATTGTAGCTATGCTCAACTCCACATAAGATAGTGGAGAGTGTAGTTTCCAGACTTGCATTTTTTCAAGTACATTGCAGTTCTCTTGGCACATGAACATGCAGTCAGTAGTGTAGTCACAGTCTCATAGTCTCACAAAGTCTAGTAGAGCATAGAGAGCACAACACCACTAGCTTTAGTGAAAAGCATAGTTGGGTGACAACATAGTCCCAACCATTCGACTACCACGTGGTAGCCATCTTGTATTTTCCACTAACACTAGCCCTATAGATATCCTAGCTCTCCATGTTTTTGGGGTTGTGATTTTTGGCATTTTGGGTACACAAAAACGAAAGGCACATAAGTGAACTAGAGAGAGGCAGAGTTTCATACCATTGCAACCCCATCGTAGGACACCATAGCCCACTGCACACCATGATAGCCAACCTAGCAGGCTCAGACACCTCGATGAGCACCAGTCTTCATAGCTAGATACCTTCGAGACTGTGACTACACTCTCCATTGTGGCTATTGTACTACATACCTTCTCATCCATTTTGAAGTTAATTATACTCAACCCCATTTGGGGTGGTGTTCTACTTCTCTCTCTCTTTCCTTGCATTTTTATCATTCTATTTGCATTTTTCTGTTGTTGCATCACATAGCCATGCCTAAAACCATGCTTGGACGATGGTTCCTACATGTGGAAACCTTTGTTTTTTGCTTAAACCCTTTGACTGCACTCACACCCACTATTGCTAATAACATCGTTAACACGATGCGAACACTTAGCATCATTTTGCATCAACATCGTGGCTAAAAATGTTACACCCTGGTTGCATCCAACATTTTGGTTGCATCTAGTAAGTTCCTATTTGATCAACAAAACTATTTATGACACCCCATCTTTGCTTCTAGCAGGCCCTCGCATAGACGCAGGGTTAGGTTGTGTGCTCGTGAACCCCTTGGTGTTCCAACCACCAACATTTTTGGTCATTACATCTATCACTATGGAGAGAGAGAAAATTCCATGCATCACTAATAATGATAAAGGATGCAATTGTGAACTGACCTTTCATAATGTCAACATAGTCATTACACCAATCCATAACAAATTTGAAAACAAGTTTGTGCACAAGAGAGAATAGGAGCCACTAAACCAAAAGACACCTAGTGGCCAACAACTAAGAATCTAAAAGTTTCTAAAACATGCATGGAAACATCTAAATCACTTATTAACTTCTATTCTAAGAAAATGACCCCAACTAAGATCTCATAAACAGAAATATTAAACCATAATCATACACTAGCAAACAAAGGAAATAAGGACTTAGATGATCAAGATTCAATTACCATCAAGATTAACTAGGACAATAATAGAAAAACTAAATCACTAAGAATGATAAGTAAGCAACCTAGAGTGTATGATCTAGGGGAACTAGGGTCCATTTTTTGAACACTCACCCATGAGTTCACTCATGGGGGAGATACCTATCATGATCAAGAAATTAATAGGTGTTTTTCAACTTTTTTGTTTTACAATTTCTTTTTGATTCGTAATTTTTTGTTATGCCTTTTCACATTTCTTACCAAATGATACATTCTTTGATATCTTTTCATTCTTTTATATTTTTTCCATTTCTTAAACCATTTGCAATTCTTTGATATTTTCTACTTCTTTTTAACCATTTTCATTCCTTTGAATCTTTTTCATTCTAAATATCTTTTACAATGTTTCATACTTTTTTTACATGCTACTTGTACACATTTCTATCAATTTTGAATAAGACACATTGAATAAATTAATATGTAGTCCTAATAAGGTGAAGATTTATCTATGTTATTAAATCATAAGGGATTGATTACTTGTATAGTGGGACCACACCATCCATCCATCCATTCCAATAATAATAGGTTCTTACCATGGCCATAATGATATTCTTTTCATCATCAAACTAAGAATAAACTTGTGATCATTATGCTTGGATAGAAAAGTAAGGAATCAAGTGGGAATGTAAAGGGTGTGACATCAAGGGGATTTGTGGATTTTCTCAAATTGCTACTATGAGTTCTATCCTATTGTTAAGAAAGTATTATATCCTTGTAGATCTAACAAAAAATGGAAGTAAGAGTACAATAAGTGTTGCCTTACCATGTTACTAGAAATACATGTCCCCCATGCCTAAAGGTAGTCCTTTGGTAAGGTTGATGTAGTTAAAAATAAAATTCATGCACAAAATAAATTTATAGGGATCCCATTGGAAAGACATGTTACCCATTCTTGAAGGTAGGTGGCTTCTCAAGAATCTAAATAATAATAATAATAATAATAAGTGCAATGAATACCCTCCTCCCTTGGGCAATACGCCAAGTGGTAATGCTCCTTGCAATAGTGGTAGTCTTATGGTGGTAACCCTTAGAGATGAAATGATATGATGTCACTAGAATGTGGTTTGGAATTGGTTTGAATTTTGGATAGAAAGTCTAATGATTACCTGAACCATTAATAACACACAAGGATTCATTATGCCTATGGTAAGATACCTCACGTCTCAATTTCAGCAATTCTTTCTCTAGTCCATCTCACCTCATTGTATATTTAATCATAACTTATGGTTATGTGTAATATAGCATTATTTTCCCAATATGGTGATACTAACATGTGTGTTTTTCTATATAGGTATGTCTTACATTCAACTCCTTGAGTACCTAAGGACACTTTTAGACATGGTTATACAAGGGCATTAAGGGTGGAGCCTACTTTGGGAAGGACCCACTTGTATAACTATTGTATTTCATACTTTCCAAGTAATTCCACATCATCTTGTGTCTTTCAAAACATCTAATAAACTTTCCAACACATCTAATAATCTGTTTGTACATCAAAAATTCATTATCCATTTCTTATCCATACATAAACTTTTGTTGCTCGAGATTCCTTCTTCATGAATTTTAAATGCTAACTTGTTGAAAAATGTGCATCACATATGGCCGATGATCATCTAGAAAAGCTTTATATCTTCCAAACATATCATTTGACTCATTTTTTCCAATAAAAATCAATGAAAAATTTGAATTTTTTTAATAGTGACATTGTAATTACGATGTTGTGTCTACGATGTT
The DNA here is from genome assembly GCA_015680685.1 of Gnetum montanum. Lineage (NCBI taxonomy): Eukaryota > Viridiplantae > Streptophyta > Gnetopsida > Gnetales > Gnetaceae > Gnetum > Gnetum montanum. Next base: position 95,793 of record MNCI01007407.1, read on the forward strand.
GTGCATATAAAAATAGTATATATATACACACAGGAGTTGGTAAAATTCTTCACTTTATCATTTCACAACAAGAGAGTTTTTGTAGTTTTTTTTTATAATTCTTGCACACTATTTTCCAAAGGCCATAACTTCATCCTCCTAGCTCTGATTTCCAAAATTCTTAAATCTTGTTGATCTCAGAGTGCTCAACTTAGTCATAAGGGATGATCGGGGAGGGGGTGGGGAGGGGATGCATTGCTTGATATAAGTGAAAATTTGAAAATTTGAGCCAAAAATTCTTAACGTCAAAAGATACTATAAAGTGTATGTACAAAGAGATAATAAGAATCTAAAAGTTATAAATCAAACGAAGGCTAGACAAATTCAGATAATACTTCTAATACACCACATCAACTATTTTAGGCCATAATAAGCAAGAAAAATGATAAAAGGTCATAAGTAACTAAAAGACATAATACCTAAGGGGTTTCTTTGTTTCTTTCTTTTATTTTTTTGCAAATGTTTCTAACTCTACAATCATAATATGATAGGAACTTGATCTAACCAAGGGTATGAACAAGGTAGAAAAGTACTAAGAATTGATAGGAACATGCTAATAATTTCAAACCCTTGTTGATTGCAAATGGTCCCAAAGAGACCACCATAAGTAGGACCTTCACAACACAGAACCTGTAAAGATGCAACTTTAAGCATCTCCTTTATGGCCTACACTAACCAATAGCGGAGAATGGTACTAAGGAGAAATATAATGATTCTGGTGAAATAAATAGGTTGATGCAAGAGTTAAAAGTAAGGAAGTCTCTATGCCATACTTAGTAAAGAGAAAAAATGGAAAATAAGACAAGAATAGAAGAGAAGAAACTTCAGGTTCTCCTTAATAGATATCAATTCTAGAAGTTTGACAGCAAAGGGAAGAAGCTAATAGAAGAGCCACCACTACCTAAAATATGAACTACATCGAGACCTTAAATTTTGTTTTTGTTTTTTCATGTAATTGTATCATTTTTTGTACAGATCACTGCAGCGCTCAAAGTTAGTTAGTAGTTAGAGTTAGTTAATAATCCCATACCTTCCTAATATTTGGTAAAAAATGGGTTCCTCCTTTTATTCACTCAAGGATGAGTTTTCATTCAGTTGTGGGGGTATGATAAATTATGTTTTTCATAGGCTAAAATATTTAATCCCTGATATTGGATCCCAATATCTTAGCCTTGATATCAAAGCACATCTTATGTCATCATATATCTAATATCACAAGATGCATGCTTACCTATAAATACAAGACTTTGGGGTATAATCCAAATAAATTTTTGTTCCATTCTTAGGTAGATTCTTATAGTTTCGTTTCATAGTTTTAGCAATAGAGATTAAATGCCCATAGTGTGGTGTTAAGCAGTTGTATGAAATCTTTATTCAAGTAAAGTGTACTTGGGCATAGTTCATGATTAGAAATAAAGATCGAGATTTCTTTTCATCATTGCAACATCCACTTAGTTTAATTATTTTACGTAGCATAGTTTTACTGTTTTCTTAGTTTAATCATTTACATTTTCAAGTATTTTACTTTACTTTTCATTAGTAAAGTGGAATGAGTATGACTGGTTTTGAGCATTTAAGTGTAATCATTGGTAATCCTAGTAGTGTTATTGCTTAGTTCACCCACTATCATAATAGTTGGTAAGCCAGTAATAGTTACATGAGCCCAAGGCATGTATGATAAGCCAAGATGAGATGCTTATCACTCTAGGCTAGAGTAGATTTACTTTACTACCATTACTTAGATTTAGATTGTTATTCTTAACTTTCATCATGTTCACACCTAGGAGTATTAAAGGTCAAACAACAATAATTATCATATGCCTCACTTTGAACTATAAACCATACATGACAAAGATACCACTAATCCAAGTGGGAAGAAAGTGTCCTATAATCAATGCTTAACAATCTAGATGTCACAATTAGTCCCATTCATGGACATCAATCGGATCATGTGTGAACACTTGTGATTCATATGGTTGGGAGTAGGGGGTACTCATCACTCATTAAGTTTTAAACATATTTTATTTAGTCTAGTTTAGTAACACAATCTAAGCCTTAACAACATTGATGTCAAATATAGTACATTGATGGTAACTTAGTGCAAGGTGAAAAGGTATTCAACATTGAGTTTAGTTTTGATGTCAAAAGTAATGCATTATCTCAATAAGACTTATATTGTGTTTGAATTTATAAGGACTATATAGGAGAAAAAAGAATTGGAGAGGAAAACTGAGAGAATTTGATCAACCCTTTCTTCCATATCCAAGGATAGAAAGGAAGGTATGAGTGATGAAGAGTTAGATTTTCTTAATGACTCCCTCACATCAGTAGAAGATGAGAAGACTAGTGGGCATGAATTTAACTCTCTTTAATCCATTTGACTTAGGCTTTATAAAAAGCAAGAAAAAGAAAAGAAAGACAAGGGAGAATACTTGGATAGAGGAGGGAATGATCTACTAAAGATAGAAATTCCACCCTTGGTAGAAACTATACCCTTGTAATATAGACTAATTTTGAAGGATGATGAAGTTTGTAAGTGGATTAAGGAAGCAACTAGATCCACATTATCAACCTCCTATGGTAGGTTTTGATTAGTGAGGTAATGTCAATATACTAAAATGAGGATGTCAAGGTTAACTTAAGATGACATTTATTTTGTAGAGATGAAAAAGAGAATTTAGGCTTCTGTTAAAGACAAGTAGTTAATGATTGATGAATCATCATTTGGGTGCATCAATGAGGTTGTGTCAACACATCCTCATTAATGTGTGCCCATCGACGCATCCCCATCGACACATGGGAAGATGCATTGATGCATATGCATCGATGGAGTGTCTATGTCTACATATATAAATGTGCATACCCACTGCATTTAGGAAGTTTTTGTAGTTTGCTTTTCCAATAGTTAGAATATTTTCTAAGTGTCCGTAGTAGGAGTCAAAAAGTATACGAATCCTTTTTTGAACACTAATGTACCTAGAAACCTCAGTGTAAAGGCAATAAAAATGAGTTTCTTGATAAATCTTATAGCATTTGAAATTATCTTAATATTTACCTTAATGCAATTTACTTTCATGTACTTAGCTAATTAGTTAGATACAACTAATTAATACACATAAGTATGACAACCTTGAACATAATGTTAATGATATTGTAATTCCAATAGTGCTAGCACTTAGTAACCCAACACGTTATAGTGCATTCAAAATGTATATAGAAGGTGGAACTAGATATTTGTGTTAGGAATTAGCTTAAGACATTAGATAGTTTATTAGATTAATTAATACTTAATCACTTTGTTTTTATACTAAAAAACAGTCACACCACAATAGGCACTAAAAATATAATATTCCCATCATACTAGTCTCATCNGTAAAAAACAGTCACACCACAATAGGCACTAAAAATATAATATTCCCATCATACTAGTCTCATCAACATCACATATCATATTCCATAAGTCCACATCATACCATACATCACATATATATTAATAAACAATTTGTAACCAAAATCGTACAATTTTTGGAAATATGCAAAATAACATGTCCAAGCTTAATCTTTGAGCTATCCATCCCACATGCCAACATCACATGATTGTATATAGTAATTTAGTATAAAAATATAGGAAAAATGTAAAGACAACCTACCAATTAAAATTGTTGGGGTAGAAAGGCTGAAACAAGCATAAAACCCTCAAAAATATAGCAAGTCTCCATTTCACTCCCAACAAGTTCTAAACCCACGTAGATATGACCATAGCAATTCCAAATCCAAGTTTAGAGTAAGCAAAAACCATCCACAAAGTTTAGAATTCAACAAAATCTAGAACAAAATAAGAGAGAGGAAAAATAATGGAAGAAAATAGGCTTTTGTGCATTTCTATTAATGCGAACACACCCACAGAAAAAATAGAAACCTAAAACCTAATTTCCATGGGTAAGTAGTGGTGAGGCCATGGGTACAAAAAAAATATAACCCATACTTTTTACTATATGATTTTTATTAAGAAAAAAAACCGATAATACATTCTTTTCCCACATGACGTAATGTGGGTATCATCAAGTGTAGGTTCATGAATAGGATGTATCAAAGATAACCTTCAAAACATGATATGCCATCATGAGTTTTTGGTTCTTCCATTTGGGTTAACAAATGCATTGACAATTTTCATGCACCTCATGAATAGTGTGATGCAGCCATTCCTGGATCAATTTGTGATTATGTTCATAGATGATATCTTAGTATATTCTCTTAATGATAAATTGCATGTAGAGCACTTGCGAATTGTCTTACAGATTTTGAGGGGGTACCAACTATATGCTCAACCATCCAAGCATTCATTTTGACAATCAGAGATTCAGTTCTTAGGACATGTGGTGTTAAGAGCTGGTATCTCTATGGATCCTACAAAGATTGTAGGTGTTCGTGATTAGCCTATGTCACAATTAGTAGTGGAGGTGTGAAGCTTCTTGGAATTAGTACGATATTATTGGAGGTTTATGAAGCATTTTTCTTACATAGCATCTTCTTTGACCTTATTGTTAAGAAAGGCGGCTAACTTTACTTGGAGCTTAGCTTGTTAGGCTACATTTAAAGAGTTGAAGCATAGATTGGTAACTACTCTAGTGCTAATATCTCCTATACTTGGACATCCTTATGATGTTAGTACTGATGCTTTAGAAGATGGATTTGGTTATGTGTTGATTTAAGATGGATAGGTTGTGGCTTATGCATCTCATCAATTAAGGCCACATGAAACTAGATATCCTGTGCATGATTTAGAGTTGGGTGATGTAATCTTCACATTGAAGATTTGGTAGCATTATCTATATGGGGAGTCAGTTACTATTTTAACTAACCATAAGAGCCTCCAATATCTTATGAGTTAACCAAAATTAAACTTGTGGCAACATAGATGGGTGGAGCTGCTTGCTAATTTTGATTTTACTCTTAACTACAGGCCTAACAAGACTAAGAAAGTAGCGGATGAATTGAGTAAGATGTCAAGTAAGCTTAATAGCTTGACAATCCAATTAGATTTGCAAGAAAAAATATGAGAGCAACAATGACATGATCCATGGTGTCAAGAATTGAGGCAATAAATTACCTCTAATGGATTTCTCTCTATGGATAGTCATGAAGTGTTACGGAGGGATGGTCAAGTATGTGTTCTAGAAGCTCTACAAATTTAGTTGATGGATGAGGCCCACATGAGTAGATACCAAATGCATCCAAGTAGTCAGAAAATGTACTAGATTTTATGATGGATGTATTAGTGGCCTAGTATGAAGAGGAATATAAGAGAGTATGTATCTTAATGTTTAATTTTCTAGCAAGTGAAGATAGAGTATCATAGACCTGGGGGATATTTGCATTCCCATGATATTCATTAGTGGAAATGGGATGCCATTGGTATGGATTTCATTGTTGGTCTTCTATGAGCTGGCAGTGGTCATGATGCTATATTAGTAGTTGTTGATTTGTTGATAAAGTCTATCCATTTCCTTGCCAAACAATCATCAATAAGTGTAGTAGAAGCTACACATCTCTTTCTTGTAGAGATAGTTTGGTTGCATGGTGTGCCATGATGGATTATTAGTGATAGAGATTGATGAGTGGCGAGGTACCCCTATACTCAACCATATGAATACGAGTGTCTCACGCGTGATCTGGTCAAACTCCAAGGACTAAGTGCTTACGCGTCCTAATGGAACACTTAAGGTTAATCAATCACTGTCTTCCCAAACTTACTTGTATTATCATAGTTGTATGGTTAAGTAAGCTTGAGGTATGTGATTTTTATATCTTTTATCTTTTTAATGTCTTATGCTAATGGGGGAAGGTGAAGAGAACTAAGTAACTAACTTCCATTAACTATTCACTAACTAAGTTCTAATTGTCCTAACACCAGTATCTATTCCCACTTGCCACACACACCCTGAACCAATGCAACGCTGCTAGGATTACCAAATGCTATTCGTTACTAGGTTACCAAGCATTGCACACGTGCTCAAAGA